>OY992884.1:890000-1207621 GCA_963921405.1 Cepaea hortensis
TGTGTACTCCCGGCCTGTTGGAGCCTCATACATTACTAATATGGCGTCCAACTTACGGAACTCTACTTTATCCAAGCGCCATGAAAATACAATTAAAGACAAGACGGGGAAAAGTTTGACGAGCACGCCACCCAAACGTCGGATTTCTTCAACGCCAACTTCACACGTGTGGTCTAGTGAATCTGCAGACACTGATCCCAAGCTCAAGCTGGTCGAACATCACAGTTCAGTAGCCCAATCTGATGAGACTAACACATCATCTTTAGTCACTCTTTCCTCAGCCGAACCACACAACCACAACGCCTGCCGTGAACTCATCCAGGCTTTGGAGGACAGGCTAAAAGACTTTATTTCCAACAACACAACTAATATCATTTCCGTGTTTAAAGAAGAAAACGCTCGCCTTCAAAAAGAAATCCACCTCCTTAAAGAAGAGAAAGACACCTTTAAAACAACAATCCATGCCTTAAAACTAAAGAGTGCACAGTCATTTGACAAAAGTGCACAAACAGGAAGTATTCATAGTGCTGCAGAGGTGTGTATGACCAGTGGATGTTCGTCGCAAAATGACATGCAGTTAGTTTCCACAGGCTGCAACACTACTAAACTTGTAGAACGTGCACCATCCATCTACCCCATTGATGTGCGTGTCAGCAATAGGTCCCAGGCCTCAAGTGTAGACTCTCCAGCAGCAGACGAGAAGTTAAAGAGCTCAGCCACTACCACTACTGAGCATCAACAACCAGCCCAAACAAGCAACGACTATAATAAACAAGAACGCATGAAAGATGACAGCGATCAGTGGCAAGAAATCAAACGGGCGCGTCAACAGCGTGAAATAACAATGGATGACAGTGCAACTCATGTCGTCATTGGAGACTCTCTGCTCAAGGGAATCTATAGTGACCGCATGTCATCTTCTGACAGCGAAACTACCTCGATCTACCCGCTACCAGGAGCTGACATTGACAGACTGACCTCTACACTGCGGAAATTCAAGGTGAATGATAGAATTAGAAGAACAACAGTCCATATCGGTGTCAACAATATTATGAACAATCACACCATAAGCACCTCACAACTCGCTACATTGGAGGTGTTGTTGCGCAAGAAATTTCCTAAAGCATCTATTTTCTTTTCATCAATCATACTGCCATGTTATGGATTCCAGCGCCGCACTGCCGATGCTGGCAATCTGACTCTACATAAATTTTGTCAAGAAACTAACAATGCTTTCATTAATAATACCCCGTATTTCACATCGCCGTCCAGGGCTCCCAAGAAAAAACTATATAAGGATCAATTACATTGTTCAAAACTAGGAACTAGCATACTAGCGAAGAACATAAAATATCCTGAACGTACACAACAATTAGAACCAGTTTCAGTTACAGGAGTAAACCGATCTTCACCTCCGGCTGTAGCCATCTCTCAGTGTTCAGAAAACACTCCTTCTCTTCTCACACCACCCTTGCCTGTACCCCAGGAACACAATGTTGTGAATAGCAACCCAAGCTCCAATCCAAATGTTGCTAAATATGATACTTTGTTTCCTACCTTGCCCGTAAAACAGTCTCCCTCTATGATGTCAAAGGAGACACCGTTAAACAATGGTGCTGTACCGTCGATGCCTGCTTCCAATGTAGGCACTTCCAGTGACACTCATAGCAATCCCTCGCTGGACGGTAATCTACAACCCTATGAGTGGAACCGTCAACTTCAGCAGCTAATGCGATACAATCCTGCAGCCCTGCACCAAGCATTCATGATATCACTCCAGCAAAGACATTTTCCTGCCCCCTCTAACAGCCTTAACTATTTCTAAATAAAGTTTCGAAATCCCTGCAATTTGTATACCACAAGCGACATCTTCCTTTTAGTTTGTAATGTTCGCTAATCACGATCAGTGGCTCAACAAACATGGTCTATATATAGGCCATCTCAACATCTTTCATCTGCTCAACAAATTACCTGAGCTCTCGGTAATACTGTCCAAACAGTTCCATGTGTTTGGAATCACAGAAAGTCGTCTTAACGACAAAATAACCGACTCCGAAATCTCACTTAAGGGGTTTAAAGTAATTCGGAAAGATGCAAATCAAAAATTAGAGACAGGTATTGCTGTATACATTTCCAATTCTCTCAACTGGTCCCGTAGAAGTGATCTCGAGACAGTAGAGATAGAATGTGTTTGGTTAGAGGTGAAGCCAGCCAGCCAACAACCGTTTCTCATTGGATACCTATATAGGAATCCTTGTGCCGGGTACAGTTGGTATGACTGCTTCACTACAATGATGGATAGAGTGTTTACAGCAGGTAGAGAAGTTATGATACTAGGTGACTTCAACATAGATATTAGTAAATCCAACCAGACATGGGACGATATCATTCTTTCTTACAATTTCAAACAACTAATAAACCGTCCCACAAGGGTTACTGACACATCCTCAACTACAATTGATCATATATATGTTACTTGTCCAGATAATATTATTGAATGTTCTGTTCCTGTTTGTACAGTTAGTGACCACTACCCGGTATGTTGTACATGGTCAAGAATTGGGTTCAAACCTCTTAAAGATAAACATGTAAGTATCAAATTTAGGAATTATAAAGCATTCAACCAAGATTTATTTTTGCAAGACTTAAGAAAAGCAGCCCTTGATCACGTTTACCAACTTCCTGACCCGGACGATGCATTAGCTTTCTGGACGAAGACAGTGTACAATGTGTTCGATAAACACGTGCCAATCAAAGAAGTTCGAGTCAAAAATCAACATAAATCCCCATGGGTCACTAGAGAAGTGCTGAAAATCATGAGAGAGCGAGATACAGCACACAAAAATAAAGACTTCATCAATTACCGCAGACTAAGGAATAAAATTAAATATGAAATTCGTAGGATTAAAAAAGATCATTTTAAAAATTTGATTGTAGATAATTCAAACAGTACAAATATATGGAAGGCTATTAACTTGCTAACCAATAAGAAACGTCCTACAGAATCAGCAATAGCAAATTCTATAACATGCGATGAATTCAGTTGTTTCTTTCAATCGGAAATAGAGAATCTAAAGTCTTCAATACCAGACTCATCGTGTAATTTAAGTTCACTGACATCATTCTGTGAGGAGAAGTGCACCAGAAATATTCCCGCTGAGATTCCTTTAATGTCTGTTGCAGACGTTTATAAATATCTCATGAACCTCAAATCAACAAACTCACACGGCCTAGATGGTATCAGTAATAGAATTCTTCGTTGTGCTGCACCAGTCATTAGCGAGTCCTTAACGTTCATATATAACCAGTGCCTGGCCAAAAACTACTTTCCATCTGCATTTAAAATTGCTAAAGTGTTTCCGCTAATTAAAAATTGCTCAATCGATAATAGTGTTTTGGGTAATTATAGACCTATTTCCTTACTATCGTCGCTATCAAAACCACTAGAAAAACACATTCATAAAATAACGTTACACCATTTAATTAACAATGATCTAATAATTAACAGTCAATCTGGGTTTCGACCTAAATATTCTTGCCATAGTGCTCTAACAAAAATGACCGATAACTGGCACTTAAACATCAACAACGGTAGAATTTGTGGAGCGGTGTTTGTAGACTTTAAAAAAGCTTTTGATATGGTAGATCACGATATTTTAATTAGAAAACTAAAGCAAATGAAGACAAGCACCAACATGGTGAACATAATTACGTCATTTCTATCCGACAGGCAACAAGTCGTGTCCTTCAACAACTGTCTATCAAGACCCACACAGCTTAATATTGGTGTGCCTCAGGGCTCAATACTAGGTCCGCTGCTTTTTGCAGTTTATATTAATGATCTTCCTTTATATATCAATACAACTTGTGATCTATTTGCAGACGACTGTACTATATATACTAGTCAAGAAAACCGTAGTGAATTAGAGAATTCTTTACAAAAGGAACTTGATAATCTTACTAGATGGAGCAATGAAAACCGCATGCAAATTAACATCGACAAAACCAAATCCATGCTAATAACGACCAGACAAAAACTACAGACACTAGCCATAACTGGATCACCGCTCGAACTCCGCATGGGCACGTTACCTATAGTTAATGTGACTGAACATAAAACACTAGGGCTTTTAATAGACAGCCATTTGAACTGGAGCTCTCATGTTCACGCTCTTACCAAGAAAATAGCACAAAAAGTTTACCAACTTGCTAAAATTCAGCACTTCCTGGACGAAAGCACACGAAAAATATTCTATACATGCTATATCCAATCACATCTCGATTACTGTTCCACAGTTTGGGATGGTTGCCCTAAATCTAATTTAAAACGACTATGTTCTCTACAAAACCGAGCTATTCGTCTGGTTTCTGGCATAAAGCACGTTGAAAGTAATAATTTGTACAGTCATCTAAGACTTCTACCACTACAAAAGCGCTTCCTTTTCAACAAAGCCAAATTAGTGAATAAAATTATATCTCAAAATACCCCAGAGTATCTTCTGCCGCTGATTCAATCTAATGCAATGAACAGCAAGCGCCTAAATTTGTTACATGTCTCAAAGCCTAGATTGAACCTATACAAAACATGTTTCGCCTATTCTGGTGCTCACTTATGGAATGATCTGCCTCCAGATCTGAAAACTCCAATGAGTCCCTACACATTTAACCGAAAACTCTTTCAATACTTAATCCATACCGACTATATGCCACCATAATTCATTTACTGGTATAATTGTTCAGTATAATTGTTCATTATAATTGTTTAACTATAATTGTTCACTATATATGTGTGTGCGTGTGGGAGCGAGAGAGAGAGAGAGAGAGAGAGAGAGAGAGAGAGAGAAAGTGGGTGTTAGAGAGAGGGAGAGAGTGGATGCGTGTGTGCGCACGTGCATGCGTGTGTGTGGAGAGAGTGATTGCAAAGCGAGAAATGGTGGGGGAATGTGTCAGTGCATGCATTCGTACGTGTATGTGTGAGAGTGAGTGAGGGAATGTAGGCGTGCGTGCGTTCATGTGTATGTGTGAGAGAGTGTGATTGAGAGAGTGAGTGTGTGTGTGTGTGTGTGTAGGATTGTGTGTTAGAGAGTTAGACAGTGGGAGAGTTGATGTGTTAGTGTATGTGTGTGAGCGCGTGCATGCGTGTGAGTGTGTGTATATGAAAGAATACAGAGAGAGAGAGAGAGAGAGAGAGAGAGAGAGAGAGAGAGCTGAGCAGATGCATGTCATGTAACACGCATGTTATGTAACACGCGAATCCATATGTTTGTGTATTCTCATCTGTCATATTATCAGTTAAATACCATTTGATTTTATCATGCATAATATAAACTAATGTTCATTACTGTAGTTTGAGTGAGAGAGTCAGTGAGTGTGAATGAGAGACAGAACGAGTGAGCGTGAGAGTGAATGAGTGAGCGGGAGAGTGAATGAGAGCGGGAGAGTGAATGAGTGAACGGGAAAGTGAATGAGTGAGCGGGAAAGTGAATGAGTGAGCGGGAGAGTGAATGAGCGGAAGAGTGAATGTGTGAGCGTGAGAGTGAGTGAGTGTGTGTGTGTGTGAGAGAGAGAGAGAGAGAGAGAGAGAGAGAGAGAGAGAGAGAGAGAGAGAAAGAGAGAGAGAGAGAGAGAGAGAGAGAGAGCATCACTATTTTTACGTCACATACATTTTATGTACACATTTTTCTCCATGTTTAACATTTTTATGAGACTGCTCATGACAAGTGTCAGTGTATATGTGTGAGTAAAGTGTGAGAGTTTCTTCATACTAGTTTCAATACTATCGTGAGACATTTTGTATGTGTCTAGATGTGAGGAAGTGTGAGTGTATGTGGAGGATATGTGTGAGTGTGGGGATATGTGTGGGTAGTGGGTGGGGGGTGTGTGGGTGGGGGTATGCGTTTGGATGGGTTGGGGTGTGTTGGTTTTGGTGGGTAGTGGTATTTGTGGGTGTTGGTGGGATGTGTGGATGGATGTGTGGGGGTGAAAGTAGGGGTGTTGGAATGGGTGTGGGGGATGTGTGTATGGGTGGAGGATATGTGTATGGGACGGATGCAGGGGATGTGTATTTATGTGGGTGGAGATGTGTGGACGGTTTGAGGAAGTATGTGTAGGAGGCGGGGTTGTGTGGGTAGGGGACTGTGTTGGGTGGATTGGGGATGCAAGGGTGGGTGGGGAGAAGTGTATGGTGTGTGGGTTTGAGATATTTGTGCGGTGTGTTGGTGGGGGATGTGTGAATGATGTGTGGGTGGAGGGTATGTTTGTGGAGGTATGGGTGGAGGATAGTGTGTGGTGTGGGGGATGTGTGTGATGGGTGCGGGGAATGTGCGTATGAATGGGGTATATGTATGGGTGAGTAGGGGATTGTGGTGGTTGGGGGAAGTATGTGGGGGAGTGTTGGTGGGAGATGTGTGTGTTTGGATGGGGAATGTGTGGGTGGGGGTGTGTGAGTGAGTGGCTTAGGGATGTGTAAGTGGGTGAGGGAGTTGTATGTGTCGGGGTGGGATGTGTGAGTGGGTGGAGGATGTGTGTGGGGTAGGGGTATTGTGATCGAGAGATGTTTGGTTGGGGGGGGGGGGTGTGGGTGCGTAGTGGAGAATGTATGCGTGAGTGAGTGTGTGTTGGTGGACGGGTAGGGAATGCGTGTGTGGGTGGGGAGAGGTGTGTGGTGTGTTGGTTGGGGATATTGTGTGGGTGAGGTATGTGTGTGTGGGTGGGGGATTTTTGTGTTTTGTTTTGTTTTTGTGTTATGTGAGTGGGGGTATGTGGGGTGGATGGGTAAGGGTATCTGTGTGGGTGTGGGTGTGGGTGGGAATATTGTGTGGTATCTGGGTGGGGGATATGTGTGTGGTGTGTAAGTGGGGATGTGTTGGTGAGGGATATGTGTGTGTGTGGTGCGTGGGTTGGGAATAGTGCATGATAGGAGGTGTATGTGATGTGCGGGTGGGGGATTAGGTTAAGGCATGTGTGGGTGGGTGGAAGTTGTATGTGTGGGTGGTGGGTGTGTGTTAGTGGATTGGGGATGTGTGGGTGGTTAGAGAGATGTGTGTGTGTGGGGTGGGGGTAGGGACAGGTCAGTTGGTGGGGATGTGTGTGTATGGTTTGGGAATGTGTGAGTGGATGTGCGATGTGTGGGTTGGTGGGGCATTGTGTGCATGGGTGGGGAATATGTTGTCGATGGAGATGTGGTTGGGGGATGGGTGGTTTGAGGTGTGGGTGGGGAGAGGATGTGTGGGGTAGTATGTGTATGTGGATGGGCGTAGGATGTGTGGGTTGGTGGGGGAATGTTTGTGGGTGGCGAGTGTGTTTTGGTTGGGGGATCAGGTGAGGGCAGTGTGTGTGGGTGGGGGATGTGCGGGAGGGGGATGGATCGGTTGGTGGGGTATGTATGTGTCCCTTGGTGTGCGTGTGTGTCGGTAGGTGGGGGTGTGTATGTGTCCCTTGGTGCGCGTGTGTGTGGGTAGGTGGGGGTGTTGTGTGGGTGGGGTGATGTATGGATAGGTGGGAGATGGGCTTCATAACATGGTAATTAGCCTTGTTTATGTTTACAACATTCATTTCACAATGTTTATTTTATCTTCCTATGTAAATGTATAATGCTCTTGATGAACGAAAGACGAGTGATTGGAAGGGCCGAATGTAAGACCGGCCTGCGCGCCCAATTTGTGACCCTAATAAAGTTGATTTGATTTGATTTGATTTGATTCTAGTAGGCAGTGGTTTCTTTCACACCTTCTGACATTACGTTAACTTATTCTAGTAGGCAGTGGTTTCTTTCACACTTTCTGACACCATGTTAACTTATTCTAGTAGGCAGTGGTTTCTTTCACACCTTCTGACACCACGTTAACTTATTCTAGTAGGCAGTGGTTTCTTTCACACCTTCTGACACCATGTTAACTTATTCTAGTAGGCAGTGGTTTCTTTCACACCTTCTGACATTACGTTAACTTATTCTAGTAGGCAGTGGTTTCTTTCACACTTTCTGACACCATGTTAACTTATTCTAGTAGGCAGTGGTTTCTTTCACACCTTCTGACACCACGTTAACTTATTCTAGTAGGCAGTGGTTTCTTTCACACCTTCTGACACCATGTTAACTTATTCTAGTAGGCAGTGGTTTCTTTCACACCTTCTGACATTACGTTAACTTATTCTAGTAGGCAGTGGTTTCTTTCACACCTTCTGACACCATGTTAACTTATTCTAGTAGGCAGTGGTTTCTTTCACACCTTCTGACACCATGTTAACTTATTCTAGTAGGCAGTGGTTTCTTTCACACTTTCTGACACCACGTTAACTTATTCTAGTAGGCAGTGGTTTCTTTCACACTTTCTGACACCATGTTAACTTATTCTAGTAGGCAGTGGTTTCTTTCACACCTTCTGACACCATGTTAACTTATTCTAGTAGGCAGTGGTTTCTTTCACACTTTCTGACACCACGTTAACTTATTCTAGTAGGCAGTGGTTTCTTTCACACTTTCTGACACCATGTTAACTTATTCTAGTAGGCAGTGGTTTCTTTCACACTTTCTGACACCATGTTAACTTATTCTAGTAGGCAGTGGTTTCTTTCACACTTTCTGACACCATGTTAACTTATTCTAGTAGGCAGTGGTTTCTTTCACACTTTCTGACACCATGTTAACTTATTCTAGTAGGCAGTGGTTTCTTTCACACCTTCTGACACCACGTTAACTTATTCTAGTAGGCAGTGGTTTCTTTCACACTTTCTGACACCATGTTAACTTATTCTAGTAGGCAGTGGTTTCTTTCACACCTTCTGACACCATGTTAACTTATTCTAGTAGGCAGTGGTTTCTTTCACACCTTCTGACACCACGTTAACTTATTCTAGTAGGCAGTGGTTTCTTTCACACCTTCTGACACCATGTTAACTTATTCTAGTAGGCAGTGGTTTCTTTCACACTTTCTGACACCATGTTAACTTATTCTAGTAGGCAGTGGTTTCTTTCACACTTTCTGACACCATGTTAACTTATTCTAGTAGGCAGTGGTTTCTTTCACACTTTCTGACACCATGTTAACTTATTCTAGTAGGCAGTGGTTTCTTTCACACCTTCTGACACCACGTTAACTTATTCTAGTAGGCAGTGGTTTCTTTCACACTTTCTGACACCATGTTAACTTATTCTAGTAGGCAGTGGTTTCTTTCACACTTTCTGACACCACGTTAACTTATTCTAGTAGGCAGTGGTTTCTTTCACACTTTCTGACACCACGTTAACTTATTCTAGTAGGCAGTGGTTTCTTTCACACTTTCTGACACCACGTTAACTTATTCTAGTAGGCAGTGGTTTCTTTCACACTTTCTGACACCACGTTAACTTATTCTAGTAGGCAGTGGTTTCTTTCACACTTTCTGACACCATGTTAACTTATTCTAGTAGGCAGTGGTTTCTTTCACACTTTCTGACACCACGTTAACTTATTCTAGTAGGCAGTGGTTTCTTTCACACTTTCTGACACCATGTTAACTTATTCTAGTAGGCAGTGGTTTCTTTCACACCTTCTGACACCACGTTAACTTATTCTAGTAGGCAGTGGTTTCTTTCACACTTTCTGACACCATGTTAACTTATTCTAGTAGGCAGTGGTTTCTTTCACACTTTCTGACACCATGTTAACTTATTCTAGTAGGCAGTGGTTTCTTTCACACCTTCTGACACCACGTTAACTTATTCTAGTAGGCAGTGGTTTCTTTCACACTTTCTGACACCACGTTAACTTATTCTAGTAGGCAGTGGTTTCTTTCACACTTTCTGACACCACGTTAACTTATTCTAGTAGGCAGTGGTTTCTTTCACACCTTCTGACACCACGTTAACTTATTCTAGTAGGCAGTGGTTTCTTTCACACCTTCTGACACCACGTTAACTTATTCTAGTAGGCAGTGGTTTCTTTCACACCTTCTGACACCACGTTAACTTATTCTAGTAGGCAGTGGTTTCTTTCACACCTTCTGACACCACGTTAACTTATTCTAGTAGGCAGTGGTTTCTTTCACACCTTCTGACACCACGTTAACTTATTCTAGTAGGCAGTGGTTTCTTTCACACCTTCTGACACCACGTTAACTTATTCTAGTAGGCAGTGGTTTCTTTCACACCTTCTGACACCACGTTAACTTATTCTAGTAGGCAGTGGTTTCTTTCACACCTTCTGACACCACGTTAACTTATTCTAGTAGGCAGTGGTTTCTTTCACACCTTCTGACACCACGTTAACTTATTCTAGTAGGCAGTGGTTTCTTTCACACCTTCTGACACCACGTTAACTTATTCTAGTAGGCAGTGGTTTCTTTCACACCTTCTGACACCACGTTAACTTATTCTAGTAGGCAGTGGTTTCTTTCACACCTTCTGACACCACGTTAACTTATTCTAGTAGGCAGTGGTTTCTTTCACACCTTCTGACACCACGTTAACTTATTCTAGTAGGCAGTGGTTTCTTTCACACCTTCTGACACCACGTTAACTTATTCTAGTAGGCAGTGGTTTCTTTCACACCTTCTGACACCACGTTAACTTATTCTAGTAGGCAGTGGTTTCTTTCACACCTTCTGACACCACGTTAACTTATTCTAGTAGGCAGTGGTTTCTTTCACACCTTCTGACACCATGTTAACTTATTCTAGTAGGCAGTGGTTTCTTTCACACCTTCTGACACCATGTTAACTTATTCTAGTAGGCAGTGGTTTCTTTCACACCTTCTGACACCATGTTAACTTATTCTAGTAGGCAGTGGTTTCTTTCACACCTTCTGACACCATGTTAACTTATTCTAGTAGGCAGTGGTTTCTTTCACACCTTCTGACATCATGTTAACTTATTCTAGTAGGCAGTGGTTTCTTTCACACCTTCTGACACCATGTTAACTTATTCTAGTAGGCAGTGGTTTCTTTCACACCTTCTGACACCATGTTAACTTATTCTAGTAGGCAGTGGTTTCTTTCACACTTTCTGACACCATGTTAACTTATTCTAGTAGGCAGTGGTTTCTTTCACACTTTCTGACACCATGTTAACTTATTCTAGTAGGCAGTGGTTTCTTTCACACCTTCTGACACCATGTTAACTTATTCTAGTAGGCAGTGGTTTCTTTCACACTTTCTGACACCATGTTAACTTATTCTAGTAGGCAGTGGTTTCTTTCACACTTTCTGACACCATGTTAACTTATTCTAGTAGGCAGTGGTTTCTTTCACACTTTCTGACACCATGTTAACTTATTCTAGTAGGCAGTGGTTTCTTTCACACTTTCTGACACCATGTTAACTTATTTTAGTAGGCAGTGGTTTCTTTCACACTTTCTGACACCACGTTAACTTATTCTAGTAGGCAGTGGTTTCTTTCACACTTTCTGACACCATGTTAACTTATTCTAGTAGGCAGTGGTTTCTTTCACACTTTCTGACACCATGTTAACTTATTCTAGTAGGCAGTGGTTTCTTTCACACCTTCTGACACCACGTTAACTTATTCTAGTAGGCAGTGGTTTCTTTCACACTTTCTGACACCACGTTAACTTATTCTAGTAGGCAGTGGTTTCTTTCACACCTTCTGACACCATGTTAACTTATTCTAGTAGGCAGTGGTTTCTTTCACACTTTCTGACACCACGTTAACTTATTCTAGTAGGCAGTGGTTTCTTTCACACCTTCTGACACCACGTTAACTTATTCTAGTAGGCAGTGGTTTCTTTCACACTTTCTGACACCACGTTAACTTATTCTAGTAGGCAGTGGTTTCTTTCACACCTTCTGACACCATGTTAACTTATTCTAGTAGGCAGTGGTTTCTTTCACACTTTCTGACACCACGTTAACTTATTCTAGTAGGCAGTGGTTTCTTTCACACCTTCTGACACCATGTTAACTTATTCTAGTAGGCAGTGGTTTCTTTCACACTTTCTGACACCACGTTAACTTATTCTAGTAGGCAGTGGTTTCTTTCACACCTTCTGACACCACGTTAACTTATTCTAGTAGGCAGTGGTTTCTTTCACACCTTCTGACACCACGTTAACTTATTCTAGTAGGCAGTGGTTTCTTTCACACTTTCTGACACCACGTTAACTTATTCTAGTAGGCAGTGGTTTCTTTCACACCTTCTGACACCACGTTAACTTATTCTAGTAGGCAGTGGTTTCTTTCACACTTTCTGACACCACGTTAACTTATTCTAGTAGGCAGTGGTTTCTTTCACACTTTCTGACATTACGTTAACTTATTCTAGTAGGCAGTGGTTTCTTTCACACCTTCTGACATTACGTTAACTTATTCTAGTAGGCAGTGGTTTCTTTCACACCTTCTGACACCATGTTAACTTATTCTAGTAGGCAGTGGTTTCTTTCACACCTTCTGACACCACGTTAACTTATTCTAGTAGGCAGTGGTTTCTTTCACACCTTCTGACACCACGTTAACTTATTCTAGTAGGCAGTGGTTTCTTTCACACCTTCTGACACCATGTTAACTTATTCTAGTAGGCAGTGGTTTCTTTGACACCTTCTGACACCACGTTAAGCTGCCTGTCAACATCTTGTATCACACACAGGCACTCTCGCTTCTTCATCCACACCCAAAGAAACATCCGTTGTGTGGATGGTACATCATGTCTTTTATTTCAGGCGAACCTGAGCTAGTTACACATTCTACCCAGGCGGTGGCTGCCTGAACAAATATACATATGCCGCCTTCTCTACAATAATCATACACAATCACTTGCTCAAACTCCACACTCGCTATCTTCTACTAGCGCCCTCGCAAACTAAGCATTTGCCCTAGGAAATACACAAGCGTCCTCTCTTGAAAACTGTCACGTCCCGTCTGACATTTCCCAACACGTCGGCTGGCTTTGTCGTCCTAGATCCCGTGCTGTCCGTAAAATCCCGTGCTGTCTGTCAGACCCCGTGCTGTCCTATCATACTCGTAGTCTGTCCGTGCTAAGCTGGGTTGTATTCACGTCTGGTCTGTTCAGGGTGGTATCCCGTGAACTGGCGTCCCTCCTATCCTCTAGGTTGGTCCTACCCGTGTCCTGGTTATGACACGTCTGTGTCCCCACCAGAGTCCTGTCTCCCGTTTATCTACTGTCCTGTAGATGTCCTGTCTTATGACCATTCTAAGTCCTAGCTTGTGTTCTGCCCCTACTCAATCTACTACCCTATAGAAGTCCTTATCTATGTCCTATCTGTCATTACCTCTATTCTGTCCCTTGTCCTCTTTATGTCCTGCACGTACCTCCTCAACACCTTGACACTCCCCCTTGCCCATAGGCAAAATACCACCAAGAGGTGCATTCCCTGCTAGCCTATCAGCCTGTTCATTCCCCCGTATACCCGCATGGCCAGGGCAAAATATCCATACAATTCTCACGATCTGTGACCTCTGAAGCGACGAGAGCCATTCCATACGAGACATTCCTTTCTCCACCTTGCTAAGCATAGTCTTTGAATCCGTAATGAATACAACGTGTGTTGCAGTAGTCTCCTCTAGCCACCGGAATGCCGCTGTTACTGCCTCCACCTCCATTCTCATGCTGGAGGTCGTAGTATCATATGCCAGACTCTCCTTTTTCAAGACTCGCCCATTAGCCTTGCAATAAAGCCCCAGCCACTACGTCTGTTTCTCACCACTGACCCATCGGTGTAGATGACTATGTCACCTTGATGTGTGTTGCTCTGGATCAGCTGTTGCACTTCAAACTCAGTGCGGCCCGCTGCCCATTCTCTGCACTCACGACCCAGTGTCACTATTACATTGTGCCAGTCCGTCATGTCTTCCGGAACTTCAACCCACTCTCTTTCACGAGTGATGGTCTATAGATCACACACCTGACTTATAGAAAGTTCTGCCTGAGCCATCCAGGACCTGCCTCGTCTTAGTCTATGACCCTTGACCTTATCCATTGCTGCATGCAGCGGGTGATCCCTATCTGCGGCAACTCTCAGGTACCATTTGGCCTGAAGGATCTTAAAAAGTACAGAACAAAAGTATTATTTTTTACTTTCAGTCACCAATGTGTTCAATGCAAGTCCTCCAGCGCCAATAAAGAGTTTGGATTCCTGTAGAAATAAATGCTCTTGTTCACCACTCTGTGTGCCTGACCCAGTCAAACAGTCTGCCACAGAAGTCACGCAGTTTTGACCCAGTCAAACAGTCTGCCACAGAAGTCACGCAGTTTTGACCCAGTCAAACAGTCTGCCACAGAAGTCAGGCAGTTTTGACCCAGTCAAACAGTCTGCCACAGAAGTCACGCAGTTTTGACCCAGTCAAACAGTCTGCCACAGAAGTCACGCAGTTTTGACCCAGTCAAACAGTCTGCCACAGAAGTCACGCAGTTTTGACCCAGTCAAACAGTCTGCCACAGAAGTCACGCAGTTTTGACCCAGTCAAACAGTCTGCCACAGAAGTCACGCAGTTTTGACCCAGTCAAACAGTCTGCCACAGAAGTCAGGCAGTTTTGACCCAGTCAAACAGTCTGCCACAGAAGTCACGCAGTTTTGACCCAGTCAAACAGTCTGCCACAGAAGTCACGCAGTTTTGACCCAGTCAAACAGTCTGCCACAGAAGTCACGCAGTTTTGACCCAGTCAAACAGTCTGCCACAGAAGTCACGCAGTTTTGACCCAGTCAAACAGTCTGCCACAGAAGTCACGCAGTTTTGACCCAGTCAAACAGTCTGCCACAGAAGTCACGCAGTTTTGACCCAGTCAAACAGTCTGCCACAGAAGTCACGCAGTTTTGACCCAGTCAAACAGTCTGCCACAGAAGTCAGGCAGTTTTGACACTTCCTACTCCACTCATACATTTGCTCTACTGACAGGCATGTATAACCGGGTCATTCGCCGATGATTTTCTAGGTTTTACCTTTTACAAATAATTAAAAAAATGGATAACAGAACGTTGCACCGCTTTGGTTCATGTCAAACTGAGACGGCCATTTTTAAACTGCCCTAATGACGTTGCCGTGTTCACCTGCACAATATCACTTGCTGAACACTCTTGGCATCCTTAACATTAATATTGACAGGTTACAAGACAATGGCTTGGTTATTGTAATTTCTATCACACTTAAAGTTTTCATTTCAAGCTACTCGTAAATGAACACATGTCTACCCGCGAGTCAATGAATGCACAGCATCCACTGCACGGTGAGATCAAGAAGAAATAGGGCAGCAAGTTAGACAGAGGAAACTCCTTTAAGAGTCAGGACGAGCACCGCATTCGAAAGGTCTGTTCACTGGCAACCATTGATCCTTGTGAAGGATGGAGACAAGTGCAAGCACCACGTAGTACGTATGTATCAGACTGGATAAAGGGTGAAGGCAGCAACACCCGATAATTTTAGAGGTAGATGTTTAAGCCATTAGTTTTGAGAGTTCTTCTTGTGGTAAGTAGTCTCCTAGACAGACGGGACTGTTGTTAGACATAGGGGAGCTCAAGGGTTTTTTACTTATCATGTCCGAGAGACAACAGTGAAAGAAGACTGCGGTGATGTGCCTTAAAACATGTAGACTGACTATGGAGGCAATGGCAGTAACGAAAGCAGTAGCCTGGCTGGAGACAGATTGTAATCTGTCTTGGCAGTAACTAAAGCAGTAGCCTGACTGGAGACACAAATTGTAATCTGTCATGGCAGTAACTAAAGCAGTAGCCTGACTGGAGACACAGATTGTAATCTGTCATGGCAGTAACTAAAGCAGTAGCCTGACTGGAGACACAGATTGTAATCTGTCATGGCAGTAACTAAAGCAGTAGCCTGACTGGAGACACAGATTGTAATCTGACATGGCAGTAACTAACCAGTAACATGACTGCACACATATTTTACCCGACATGGCAGTAACTAAAGCAGTAGCCTGGCTGGAGACACAGATTGTAATCTGACATGGCAGTAACTAACCAGTAACATGACTGGAGACACATATTGTACCCGATATGGCAGTAACTAAAGCAGTAGTTGTTGTGTAGTAATTGTTGTTTTGATAGCTCTCCCTATATCAACGTATTCCTCTTGTACCTTGCAGTGTCGAGGTGAAGCACAAACAGGAGAAGAGTGCCCGTTTATGGGATTCATATATCGAGATTCCCATGGACTATGTTATTCCGTCTGGTCATCGTTTACTTGGTTGACCTCTTTTTCTGTTTCCATTTGGTCTGTACATCATTGCTTGTTGTGGTGTAGTATCAGCTGGTAGCCTAGTTATGTGGCCGGATCTTTTCTCTGTTTTCTACTGAAATGAAGCGATGCTATAACCTCTACTTTAGTCCTAATTCCTTCACTTCTGAGTTTCTCTCTTCCTAATACATTGAGTATTCTTCTCAGGAATACCATTTCCGTTGTTGTAATTGTTTGTTTGTTTCTTTACTCTTTTGTCTCTCAATGTCTAGGTATGGTATTGGTAGCAAATCGTTGGTAGACAGATTATGTTGTAGAGTGATTTTTCAGTATCTACTGATATGTGTTTGTTGTTTAGTACTGGTGCCATTTGTCCAATGAGTGGGTTTGGCTGATTGCATCTATTTTCGGTTTCGTCTTCTGATTGGTCACCTATCATCCAACAACGATATGCTGATATGTGGAACATTCACCTATAAGAAGATCTGAAACAATGAGCTGACAATTACCATGGCCAGTTTTGACTCACAATGTAGCCCTCTTTAGAGCCACACATTCAGGTATCCACGTTCCTGTGTGTCATTCGGATTATCTCTGCTTGTGGCTCTGGCAAATTCGAGTACAGATACAACACTTTGATCATAGCCAAAAGGCCTAGATCAATCATTTATTTTCCCTTTCCAAACGTTTATTTTATATAAAGCAGTGTGTATTTACAAGATGTATTGTGTGTTTCTTTTCTTTGAGTATATCACAGAGCGTTGTCGTTTATAGTATGTCCCACAAAGAAGGCCTTCATTCACGATCAATTATTTTGAAAACTGTTGCATCGTTATGAAATTTTTCCAGCCGTCTTATATTTACCCCCACCCAAGGAATATGTCTTTGATAGGTCCAAAAGCAACTTAAATCATTGAAAGCGGCAACATTTCTTTGATGTTTTGGGGGAAATGTAGTGAATTCACGCTAAGAAACTAGTCTTACAGTAAACCACGTTATTTCTGGTAAAGACACAAGTACAAGGCGAAGCCAGATTCATATGGGAGTGGGTGCAATAAAAAATATCTTAAAGTAGCATTGCACCGGGTTTTTATCCCATATGGCTGTCTCTTTCCGCAGGGCGGAAATCGTGGCACAAAGCACGAACTCCGTATCTCCAGCGGCGACCCTCTGGATTCTCCGAAAAAATGCACTCGTGAAATGAAGGAATCGAACATACAACCCTCGGAGCCCGAGTCAGACGGCTTGACCACTTCACCATGGAGACTCCTGTCGTGAAATATTGAGAGTTAATGATTCCCAGATAGACGACTGTATACACCGACCACCCAGGTAGAAGAAGGGTTAACCACCGAAGCAGTAAGGGTAACAAACAAAGGAGTGACCAGGCGCATGTGTTTATAGGTCAAGACACGAAAGGGGGCCGCTAACCGCACAGGTAAACTGTCGAGTGGAAAAATTGGTTTGCGACAAAGGCAGACAGTATTATTGGACAGCATATTGCGGTATGGATGTGAAACGGTTCAGAGCTGTAATTTTCCACTAACGATGATAATGAAGTCTGGATGTGAGGTGTCCAGCAAGGTCAAGGACTATGCGGCAAAAATGACCTATAAAGAGTGGCTACGTCTTTGTGAGGGAGTGGGATTCTTAGGTTTCGGGAGAAGAAGGATTATGAAAAGGGATGTGCTGCGTTCAGAAGAACGTTTGTGTATTTATGGTGCATTAGTACTCCCAATTCAGTAAAGGATGTTTATAAGGTTTCCATACCAGTGCGGGACTTATCAGCTAAGATATAACACAGATGGCTGTGGTCAAGATCACCCAGTGTTAATAAACCACAAGAAAGCACTTTAAAGTAATAAAGCACGACACTTGTGCATAAGAAAGGAAAGAAAAGAATTTTCATCGTAAGAAGTAAGGAGGACAGAGAATGGAAAATAGAGATCATTTAAACTAATAGAAAAACTCGAATGACTCAGTATCGAAGAGTTGCAAGGTGCATACAAAGTGCCTATACCCATTAAGAACTATCCAGTGTAGAACTTGTACAGGACAAAAATAGAGAATACTAGAAACTCGATGTGTTTTCCAGGATGGAATTAAGAACGCTATAAGATAAGAAAGACCATTCCGTTTAAGCTGACAGCATATGATGATCGGGTTAAATACATTCATCCAGTAGTGAACATTTTTCATTACAAAAAACGGATATATCTACAGACTCAAGCAGACGGAGCTGTCAGGGTGAGATCGTTCCGTTGTATCTATGTAATGTCCTGTATTCTAGCTGAGAGAAGAGACGAGAGAAGACACGGAGACTATCTATCAACATCTTATCTGGCATCCACACTAGAAGAACATACCAACTACATAGACAATATCCATACATACACCAGACATAGTTTTTATTAATAAATCTTGTATTTATCGTTGAAAGGAACTGTTGTCGGAGTATGTGTTGAGGGAATAACAGAGAGAGAGAGAGAGAGAGAGAGTTAAAGAAATAGATATATGGAAGGGAAGACAGAAGAGAGGAGTGTAGACAAAAGTCAGTCAATAATCCCAACAGATGATACGTTTAAAGATGTGCTTGTGGATTCCAACCTCCTCTCGGGAAAATAACAGGACATAATTGGTGGAGCGAGCGGGATACATACAGAATACCCATATGACCTGAAAGCATAACATGGCATATGCATAAAGGGGTACTTGCATATTGGCACAGGCATAGCGGAGTACCTGCATGTTGGGACATACTGATTGGAAGAAATATAAGTGTATATTGATGACTTTTAATGGAAGGACGTCCATTGGATATATGGTGCCATTACATTTATGGTAGAAACATTTCATTAATGCTGGTGACTTTACAGTGAGAAAGTTCCAGACAGAGTGACTGTGGATAGGTGGTAAGACACATTACATACCTAGTCACACGGTCACACGTCTACATAAGTCTTTATCCTATATCTCCTCTTGTGGATGAGAGAGTGGTTGTGATGTACTGTGTGGTGTTGTAGATTTATAATATTAGATAGACATAGATTAATGATATAGGGTCTAACTGGAATATAATTGTATAGTGAGTACTTCTTTACTGCCTTGAGGTGTCTTTACTCAACGTGCTGACTTATCTGCTGTAACTATGGCAACTCCTAAAGTAACTACAGCCGAACTGAGGGCCAACGGGGAGGCAATTGGTTTAGCTGGTTCCGAGCTAACGGATTACATACAAGAAAGAGAGCGAGAGTTTCGTCAAGCGGAAAGGGAGGAGCGTAAGGCCCAGTTGGAAGCAGAAAGGGAGGAGCGTAAAGCCCAGTTGGATGCAGAAGAAGCCACAAAGATCAGAGAACATGAATACCGCATGAAAGAGCTAGAACTCAAGACTCAAACTAAGGGAGAAATAGATGGAGTGGAAGGAAATTCTTCTTCATCTGGTGCAACCCATATGAGTGGACATGGTTACCATGCCATGAAGTTTCCCTTAGCTGTCTACGATCAGTCTAAGGAACGCTTTGACCAGTACGCATCTCGTTTCGAAGCAATGTCAGTCGCTATGGGGCTGGATCGGAGCAGATGGGCTCTTAAACTATCCCAGGGATTAATCGGTTCGGGATTTGAAGTGTACACACGCTTACCACCAGGACAGGAAAATAATTACGAGGAATTAAAAGCCGCTTTGATGAAGCATTTTGACATCACAGCACAAACGTATAGGAAGAAGTTTAGATCGTCTAGACGAGAGCCGGGAGAACTATTCGCCGCCTACAGTCTAAGGCTGAAATCCTATCTCCAGAAATGGATGGACTTGGCAGAATTCAAGAGGGATTATGAGAGTCTCGAAGAGATGATGGTGGTCGACCAGATGCGAAAGCAAATGTCGAAACCTCTCAGAACCTTCTTGGGAGAACAAGGGGCGGAACGGATTGATGTTGTGAATAAGCTGACGGAACGATTCGTAGAGGTACATGGGGAGGCGACGGAACTAAGTACAAAAACCAAAGGTCAGGAAAAACAAGACCGAAAGAAATCGACGAACGGAAAAGAAACTAAAGTGGAACCTTATAAAAAGACGTCAACGGAGAGTTCCGAGAAGGTGAAGGAAGGAACCAAGAACACCTTGAATTCTCACGCAAAACGACCGTGGTCGGAGAAGTTGTGCTTGGTTTGCAAGGCGGCCTCTCACAACACAAAAGACTGCAGATCGAAACCGAAAAACCCTTACTTCGCGGCATGCCAAGTGAATCATAAGAAGGTGATCACAGACAAGGCTGAGGTCGGCGAAGGAGAAAGGAACAAAAAGGACACACGGAAACCTAGGAAGGGAACATGGTGCACACACTGCAGGTCGAAAGCCCATACGACTGCAGAATGCCGAGGCAAGGCAAATGACGGTCCCTTCGAAACACGCCTCGATGAACCCATCGAGGAATCCCAGGGAAAAGTCGAGGAGGGGGAAGACATTCCGGACCAAGGGAGACCCTCGGTAGTGGAATTGATTGAGGTGAATGGACAACCAGTCCAATGTTTATACGATACTGGACTGGATGGGGAAGCGGTGATTTCGGCGGATCTAGTATCCCCCGAACAACTCACAGGGGAGACCATGGAGATACAGCCTGCGACTAAGAGTGCTGTGGCCATGAAGTTACCCATTGCTCAAGTGGAGATTCGGTCAAGATACGTCACCGGCACAATCAAGGCCGCTGTATTGACTGATCCCATATTTCCAGTCATCCTCGGTTGCCGGTATGTCTTTCTGGGAATGCCAAAGGAACCAATTCACATGGGAGCTATGCAGACACGCTCTCAGAAGGAAACGGATCAGGCAGAGGCAAGGATTTCAAACCCAATGCCAGGGGAGTTACGAACTGCCCAGAGTGAGGATGATAACTTACGTCCTTGCTATAAGAAGTTGCAGAAGAGTGCGGTTCCACCCAAACGCGGACAGTACTACATGAAGAATCGGCTACTCTACCGGAGAGCCGGAAGGGGAGACAACTTACACGGTCAATTGGTAGTCCCGAAGGTCTACCGTTCCCAAATTCTTCAGATGGGGCATACCATTTCGTTCAGTGGACACATGGGTATCGCCGCCACCATGCAGCGGATTTCCTGTCATTATTATTGGCCAGGATTGACGGGAGATGTGAGTCGGTATGTAAAGTCCTGCCCAGAGTGCCAGCGGGTGGCACCGAAACACTGGACAGCGCCGGTGGTGTTAGGTGAAATGCCGGTTATGAACTCTCCTTTCGAGACGGTCGCTATCGACATCGTGGATCCTCTTCCTAGGACCAAGAAGAGGAACATGTATATCCTCACCATGGTGGATTGCTGTTCAATGTGGAGTGAAGCCATACCATTGTCAACCATTGACTCGAAAAGAGTGGCTGATGCATTGATGGAGGTTTTTACCAGATTAGGCTTCCCTAATCAGATTCTGACGGACAATGGGTCACAGTTTTGTGGGAAACTAATGGAGGAGGTATTTGGGGTGTTCCACTCCAACCATATACATACCAGTCCTTACCACCCACAAGCTAATGGACAAGTAGAGCGTTTCAACGGCACGTTGATGACAATGCTCAGGTAATTGGCCCAGGAAAAACCTGATAGGTGGGATGAATACATCCCGGCAGCCCTTTTTGCTTATAGGGAAGTGCCACATGGCTCAACAGGAGTACCGCCAGCAACTCTGCTGTTTGGTCGACCAATCAAGGGACCATTGGAAGCTTTATTGAGGAGTTGGACGGAGGAAGAAACTTCAGAAGAGGTGATTTCCTCGTACAAATACGTGGAGGAACTGAAGGAAAAACTTCACACGGGCTGGGCTCTGGCCACTCGAAACTTGAGAAAGGCCAGAAAGAGACATGCGGAGTACTATAACCGTAGGTCTAGAGACAGAGCTCTTGAGGTAGGAGACAAAGTCTTGTTGTTACTCCCAACGGGAAACAACAAACTGGAGATAGGCTGGCAAGGACCATTTCCCGTGGAAAGGATGGTATCCAGAACCAACTATCAAATACGGATCCGGGGAAAGTCGAAGATTTTTCATATTAATCTCTTGAGAAAATATGAAGAAAGAACCCGGGAAGGAGCAGCCCATCTCATGGCAATGGCGGTAGCAGTGGAGACTGAAACCGGACCAGATGAGGGGAGGGAGTATCCTCTAATAAACCAGGAAACTTATCGGGAAGTACAGGTGAACCCTGATCTGACTCTCCAAGAGAGGGAAAAGATTGGCCAGGTTCTCAAATCCCATAAGCAGATCCTGACGGATAAACCAGGACGGACGGAGCTGGTTGAGTTCGAGATGACCTTAACTACGCAGGATCCGGTTCGCCAAAAAATCTACCCAGTGCCCTTTGCTAAAGAGAAGGCTTTGGAGGAGGAGATACAGAAACTGTTGGAGGATGAGGTGATTGCACCATCCACATCCCCATATAATGCTGGAGTGGTGTTGTTACGCAAACCGAGTGGAGAACACCGGTTGTGTATTGACTATAGACTTCTGAATAGTCATACCCAGTTCCAAGTGGAACCGTTGCCTAATCCAACCCAGTTATTCGCCAGGCTCCATAAGGCCAAGTACTTCTCTAAAGTAGATCTGAGTAGGGGTTATTATCAGATCCCGGTCAAACCAGAAGTTCGACATCTGCTGGCTTTCAGTACACCTACTGGACACTATGAATTCAACGTCATGCCTTTTGGACTCAGTAATGCGCCTAGTGTGTTTACTCGCATGATGAGAGCGTTGTTGGATCCTCTACGTGACCCGGCCATTATCTCATTCATGGACGATATACTGATTGCCAGTGACAGATTAGATGACCATTTGGGATCCTTAGAGAGAGTTTTCGACAGGCTCCGGGAAGCCGGGCTTACTGCGCGACCAACCAAGTGCATGATTGGTTACCAAACTCTGGAATTTCTAGGTCATACCATCACTCCCGGGAAAATTGTCCCGGAGGCGAAGAACCTGGAAAAAGTCAGACGAGCTTCGAGGCCTAAAACCAAGAAAGATATAAGATCCTTCCTATCATTGTGTGGATTTTATCAAAAGTTCATTCCTCATTTTACCGAACTGGGAAATCCATTAACAGAGACCTTAAAAAAGGGACTTCCAGATACAGTTATATGGACGCCAGAATGTGAGGAGGCCTACAGTCAATTAAAGGAGGCGTTGGTGAACAAGCCAGTTCTACAACTCCCAGACCTCACAAAGCCATTTGTGCTAAGAACAGATGCAAGTGGGATCGGCATTGGAGCAGCCTTATTACAAGAAGGAATAGACGATGCTTCAGTTTTGAAACCTGTAGCTTATGCCAGTAAGAAACTCCTACCGGCAGAGAAAAATTATTCAACTGTTGAAAGAGAGTGCTTGTCACTCGTATGGGCTGTACAAAAATTTCAACCATACTTGTACGGAGTACAGTTTACGGTCCAGTCAGATCATCAACCCTTGATGTTCCTAGCTACATCCCAGAAACTCAATGCCAGGTTAATGAGATGGTCATTGTTGCTGCAACCATACCACTTCACAGTGGAATACATCCCTGGGAAGGAGAATGTAGGAGCAGATTTCTTATCCAGACATCCAGCTCCGGAGGAAGAAGACTAGGGTTGTGGATCATGGGAATCAAACCTACAGTGAGAAAGATTCGACGCGGTCTAATCTCTTAAGAGGGGGCCTATGTCGTGAAATACTGAGAGTTAATGATTCCCAGATAGACGACTGTATACACCGACCACCCAGGTAGAAGAAGGGTTAACCACCGAAGCAGTAAGGGTAACAAACAAAGGAGTGACCAGGCGCATGTGTTTATAGGTCAAGACACGAAAGGGGGCCGCTAACCGCACAGGTAAACTGTCGAGTGGAAAAATTGGTTTGCGACAAAGGCAGACAGTATTATTGGACAGCATATTGCGGTATGGATGTGAAACGGTTCAGAGCTGTAATTTTCCACTAACGATGATAATGAAGTCTGGATGTGAGGTGTCCAGCAAGGTCAAGGACTATGCGGCAAAAATGACCTATAAAGAGTGGCTACGTCTTTGTGAGGGAGTGGGATTCTTAGGTTTCGGGAGAAGAAGGATTATGAAAAGGGATGTGCTGCGTTCAGAAGAACGTTTGTGTATTTATGGTGCATTAGTACTCCCAATTCAGTAAAGGATGTTTATAAGGTTTCCATACCAGTGCGGGACTTATCAGCTAAGATATAACACAGATGGCTGTGGTCAAGATCACCCAGTGTTGATAAACCACAAGAAAGCACATTAAAGTAATAAAGCACGACACTTGTGCATAAGAAAGGAAAGAAAAGAATTTTCATCGTAAGAAGTAAGGAGGACAGAGAATGGAAAATAGAGATCATTTAAACTAATAGAAAAACTCGAATGACTCAGTATCGAAGAGTTGCAAGGTGCATACAAAGTGCCTATACCCATTAAGAACTATCCAGTGTAGAACTTGTACAGGACAAAAATAGAGAATACTAGAAACTCGATGTGTTTTCCAGGATGGAATTAAGAACGCTATAAGATAAGAAAGACCATTCCGTTTAAGCTGACAGCATATGATGATCGGGTTAAATACATTCATCCAGTGGTGAACATTTTTCATTACAAAAAAACGGATATATCTACAGACTCAAGCAGACGGAGCTGTCAGGGTGAGATCGTTCCGTTGTATCTATGTAATGTCCTGTATTCTAGCTGAGAGAAGAGACAAGAGAAGACACGGAGACTATCTATCAACATCTTATCTGGCATCCACACTAGAAGAACATACCAACTACATAGACAATATCCATACATACACCAGACATAGTTTTTATTAATAAATCTTGTATTTATCGTTGAAAGGAACTGTTGTCGGAGTATGTGTTGAGGGAATAACAGAGAGAGAGAGAGAGAGAGAGAGAGAGAGAGAGAGAGAGAGAGAGAGAGAGAGAGAGAGAGAGAGAGAGTTAAAGAAATAGATATATGGAAGGGAAGACAGAAGAGAGGAGTGTAGACAAAAGTCAGTCAATAATCCCAACAGATGATAAGTTTAAAGATGTGCTTGTGGATTCCAACCTCCTCTCGGGAAAATAACAGGACAACTCCCGAGAGGGGTGCAGTGAGTAATATTAGTAAAGACAGAGAATGTACAGTGGTATGGGGTAAATAATGTGTAAATTGACAGGAAAGTAGAAGGAATATATTTCTTACCTTATTTTTCATTTCCTTCTTGTTTCTTCAGCTGCTGGTTAATAATTGTACACAAGTATTCATGTTACCAGGATGCATTTAGCTTTTTATATTGAGTTCGTTTAAAGCTTCCAAATAGCTGTGCGTTAATGTGCGTATGGAGTGACCAGAAATGATACCGCAATTTAGTCATCATGTTTCCATTTTTAAGGATCTGTTCAGCTGTCTGTGTAGTTTGTTCACACGTACACATGGGTGACAGACCCGCTTTGAGTCTTCGTGAAAGACTGTCTACTCTGCTGTTTACCGTTCAGAGACGGAACATGATTACCTGTTTTGCACTATGAAAATAGTTGTCAGTGTCTCTGTAGTGGGCTTTCTTCTTAACGATCAAGATGTTGGTCCTCTTTTCATTGTAGTTTATAGATTGATTCGTATGCACGTGTGTTGTCCCCTAATTTGACAACGTGTTTGCTCTCACATTTCTTGTTATGCCACACACAATATGTCAGTTTCCACCGCAATATTACTCTTCTGTTGGTATTCAATGCGTTTAGTGTGTGTGTGTGTGTGTGTGTTTTTTTTCAACACAGTTGTTTGTCACCGCTGAGGGCTTGCGGAATTGAAAATTCATCACTGTGGAATACAAACTGTTGCCATTGACATTATGCTGATGCTGTAATTTTTAGGGCCTGCAATTCGTCTGAATAGTTGGAGCAACATATCCCAGTAAGTGTGTACGTAGATTAAGGTCTGCGATCTGCTCAGACCTTAATCTGTGTCGGACGATTCCAGTAGATTGATGATTGCTCTCGGTTGCATAAAATTAAATCCATCCTTTCTCCAATAGTCCTCTTCCTCTTTCAACACATGGTCCTCACATTTTTTCCAGTAACTTTTATCAATATTTAATAGCGCGGGCTGGGTTAGTATCTTGACGTCAGACATTTGAATGTAGTATCGGCAGCTGCCACTTGTCCTTTAATTTTAGCCCACACAAGTTCTATAGGGTTTAAATGAGAATGATACGGCGGAAGTCTCAAACACCTATGGCCATGCTCTTCTATCAACTTGTCGATTTGAAATTTCTTGCTTTTTTTGCGCCTGTTTTACAAGGGACAACTACTGTAGCTTGAAATATGTTTCTGGAAATGGTATATGTTCCCTTCGGAGCCATATCTTTATTGCTTCCTTTGTGCCCGATGCCGTAGGTATTTTGTCTTCTTGGGCAACAACATTGTGATATGATGCATTGTCCATGATTAGACAAGACGGCCTATCAAGGGATGGAAGTACTGTATTCTCGAGTCAATTTCTAAATACATTACCATTGATCTCATTATGATAATCCCTATTGTCTGTATGCTTTGATACGAACACGAGCCCAGCATTCTGTAGTAAGCCATTATGAGTACTACCAGCATAGGCTATGACCAAACGCTGTCCTTTACTACTGGGCACATAACGCTTTATCTTTCCATCCATTGATTGCCATTCCTTTTCACTTGTGTGGTTCGCATTGATCCACATCTCATCCAAATACACTATGTCATAATTTTCTTTGCGCATTTCCCTTATTTCACGTAGGTATCTGCTTCTCAAGGCTCCTAAATGCGGTTGCTCGCAAAGAATATTGCTACCGCCCTTGTACTTTCAAAAAGTGAAGATAATGTCCTTATAATTTTCCACAAAGTTGTTTTGGATAGCTCTATGTTATTGTTCTTTCTCAACCAAACCCTAAGTTTTCTTACAGTCACTGTTTCTTTGGCATCCAGCATTTTTATAATGCTGGATAATCCTGGATATAAAATCCTAATTTTTTATAATTTTAGGAGTCTCCGTGGCGAAGTGGTCAAGCCTTTTGACTCGGGCTCCGATGATTGTGGGTTCGATTCCGGGCCGCATCCTTCGGTTCACGAGTTAAATTTTTCGGAGACTTCTGTGGGTCGTCGCTAGAGCTGCGGAGTTCGTGCTTTGTGCGATGCTTTCCGCGCTGCGGAAAGAGACCAAGCCATATGGGATAGAACCCGGTGCAATGAAGTCGACCCTGTCGACTTTTAAAAGCATTTTTATAATAGCTCGCCTTATGACATCTTTGTCAAAGCTGTCTACAATAATCTTTCTACCTACCGTTTTGTTATTGCGTGGTGGTTTAATTCCAGATTCTTGCACCCATCGACGAAATGACCGTTTACTCAAACCCAATGTATGCACTGTTCTTTTTTCGGAATTTGTAATAGTATAAAACAGTTTCCTGCCATCAGCTTCTTGACAAAAATATGTGTACAACTTCATAGCGATTCTTGAAGTGTACAATTTCGCATTAAAGCTCATTGAAAAATATTCACACATTTCAATGTTAGCGATAAGTGGTAAGATTAAAAAACAAAACAAAAAAACATATTAATCAGGTTTCATGAAATAACCCACATTTTGAGACACCTCTGAACAGTCCTTGTTTGAACAACTCGGGTAGTTGGCATAAGGCCAATCCCTTCAAAACACTACAATATTCAACATTGAGCGTTGATTGTCTGGCTACGCTGTAATACATTTAAAATTATGAATTTCATCTCAGACCCGTAAATTATATACAGCACTAGCTGACCCGGCCCGGCTTCGCCCAGGCCCTGGATGGGATCTATCTATCTATCAGTCTGTCTGTCTGCTTGTTTGTCTGTCTGTCTGTCTGTCTGGCTGACCCGGCCCGGCTTCACCCAGTCCCTGGTGGGGAGCATCTCATTTAATTCATATAAGTAGTCATATAAGCTCTCCCGTTCCCGACTATCTGTCTGTCTGTCTATCTGTCAGTCTGTCTGTCTGACCCGGCCCGGCTTCA
Source organism: Cepaea hortensis (assembly GCA_963921405.1). Lineage (NCBI taxonomy): Eukaryota > Metazoa > Mollusca > Gastropoda > Stylommatophora > Helicidae > Cepaea > Cepaea hortensis. The sequence goes on from OY992884.1 coordinate 918,175, forward strand.
CCCAGTCCCTGGTGGGGAGCATCTCATTTAATTCATATACGTAGTCATATAAGCTCTCCCGTTCCCGACTGTCTGTCTGTCTATCTGTCTGACCCGGCCCGGCTTCACCCAGTCCCTGGTGGGGAGCATCTAATTTAATTCATATAAGTAGTCAAATAAGCTCCCGTTCCCGATTATCTGTCTGTCTGTCTATCTATCCGACCCGGCGTGGTTTCGCCCAGCTCCTGGCGCACAGTAACTTAAAAGAATGTCCTTCCACACACCATTCATTATTTTTAATGAAAACTGTTTTTAATCACCGACATGACAGTTGATAAGTTCTTTAAACAGAAAAAGATGGGTTACAATATTATGCATTATTTTTATGAAAACTTTGAAAATGCCTTTAAAATTATATCATTATTTATTATAACTCATATTTTTTTTTCCTTCTCTTTTTTTTTTTTACATGCCAAAAATGATTGATTAATTGAGTACGGGCGAAACTGATGTCTATGATGATTATAACTCATATGCCTGTAAATAACTATAGACAAAGAGTTTATAAATCTTTGGGGGGGGGGGGGGAACCCGCATTTTAACAGTATTTTAACAGGCGTGTTAAAAGATGTGTTAGAAAATTTTCACTATTTAAATAGATGCATTACTTTTATGATAATTATTATGAAAATGCCTTAAAGATTATATCGCTATATATTATAACTCATATGCCTGTAAATAACTATAGAAAAGAGTTTATAAATCTGTGAAAACAATGCAACAATCTATACATAAAATAATAGTGATGTTATTAAAAGTTATGACCCTTGAAATAACTTTTCTTATGTTAAGTCCCCTTGAATATAGCTGCCCAAATAATAGCTGCCCGGCCCGGCTTCGCCCAGGCTCTGGCGGGGATCTATCTATCTATCTATGTATCTATCTATGTATCTATCTATGTATCTATCTATGTATCTATGTATGTATCTATCTATCTATCTATGTATCTATGTATGTATCTATCTATCTATCTATCTATGTGGAGCATCTCATTTAATTCATTGTCAATCAACTCATTTAAACTCAGGGGACGTAACTTAAGATATAACAATTATACTAAAAGTTATATCCCTTTTTGTCATATATTTTTATATTTTCTTATGTTCAGTCATGTAATTACAAAATTAAATTTTAGGAAGGTAATAGCTGATAGCTGATAGATAAAACTATCACAGTTGGTTGCACAGGAATGAAAGGAAAACGTGTAGAAAATTTCATCTCAATCGGTTGGACCGTTCGCGAACGCATGAAGGACGGAAATACGTACGTACATACATACATACATACATACATACATACATACATACATACATACATACATACATACATACATACATACATACATACATACATACATACATACATACATACATACATACATACATACATACATACATACATACATACATACATACATACATACATACATACATACATACATACATACATACATACATACATACATACATACATACATACATACATACATACATACATACATACATACATACATACATACATACATACATACATACATACATACATACATACATACATACATACATACATACATACATACATACATACATACATACATACATACATACATACATACATACATACATACATACATACATACATACATACATACATACATACATACATACATACATACATACATACATACATACATACATACATACATACATACATACATACATACATACATACATACATACATACATACATACATACATACATACATACATACATACATACATACATACATACATACATACATACATACATACATACATACATACATACATACATACATACATACATACATACATACATACATACATACATACATACATACATACATACATACATACATACATACATACATACATACATACATACATACATACATACATACATACATACATACATACATACATACATACATACATACATACATACATACATACATACATACATACATACATACATACATACATACATACATACATACATACATACATACATACATACATACATACATACATACATACATACATACATACATACATACATACATACATACATACATACATACATACATACATACATACATACATACATACATACATACATACATACATACATACATACATACATACATACATACATACATACATACATACATACATACATACATACATACATACATACATACATACATACATACATACATACATACATACATACATACATACATACATACATACATACATACATACATACATACATACATACATACATACATACATACATACATACATACATACATACATACATACATACATACATACATACATACATACATACATACATACATACATACATACATACATACATACATACATACATACATACATACATACATACATACATACATACATACATACATACATACATACATACATACATACATACATACATACATACATACATACATACATACATACATACATACATACATACATACATACATACATACATACATACATACATACATACATACATACATACATACATACATACATACATACATACATACATACATACATACATACATACATACATACATACATACATACATACATACATACATACATACATACATACATACATACATACATACATACATACATACATACATACATACATACATACATACATACATACATACATACATACATACATACATACATACATACATACATACATACATACATACATACATACATACATACATACATACATACATACATACATACATACATACATACATACATACATACATACATACATACATACATACATACATACATACATACATACATACATACATACATACATACATACATACATACATACATACATACATACATACATACATACATACATACATACATACATACATACATACATACATACATACATACATACATACATACATACATACATACATACATACATACATACATACATACATACATACATACATACATACATACATACATACATACATACATACATACATACATACATACATACATACATACATACATACATACATACATACATACATACATACATACATACATACATACATACATACATACATACATACATACATACATACATACATACATACATACATACATACATACATACATACATACATACATACATACATACATACATACATACATACATACATACATACATACATACATACATACATACATACATACATACATACATACATACATACATACATACATACATACATACATACATACATACATACATACATACATACATACATACATACATACATACATACATACATACATACATACATACATACATACATACATACATACATACATACATACATACATACATACATACATACATACATACATACATACATACATACATACATACATACATACATACATACATACATACATACATACATACATACATACATACATACATACATACATACATACATACATACATACATACATACATACATACATACATACATACATACATACATACATACATACATACATACATACATACATACATACATACATACATACATACATACATACATACATACATACATACATACATACATACATACATACATACATACATACATACATACATACATACATACATACATACATACATACATACATACATACATACATACATACATACATACATACATACATACATACATACATACATACATACATACATACATACATACATACATACATACATACATACATACATACATACATACATACATACATACATACATACATACATACATACATACATACATACATACATACATACATACATACATACATACATACATACATACATACATACATACATACATACATACATACATACATACATACATACATACATACATACATACATACATACATACATACATACATACATACATACATACATACATACATACATACATACATACATACATACATACATACATACATACATACATACATACATACATACATACATACATACATACATACATACATACATACATACATACATACATACATACATACATACATACATACATACATACATACATACATACATACATACATACATACATACATACATACATACATACATACATACATACATACATACATACATACATACATACATACATACATACATACATACATACATACATACATACATACATACATACATACATACATACATACATACATACATACATACATACATACATACATACATACATACATACATACATACATACATACATACATACATACATACATACATACATACATACATACATACATACATACATACATACATACATACATACATACATACATACATACATACATACATACATACATACATACATACATACATACATACATACATACATACATACATACATACATACATACATACATACATACATACATACATACATACATACATACATACATACATACATACATACATACATACATACATACATACATACATACATACATACATACATACATACATACATACATACATACATACACACACACACAAAGATTTTTATATATATAGATATAAACAAACTTTGAAATCTGCTGTAAAATCTCCAGAACAAAATTTTTTTTTGTTGGGTGGACATAATGATAAGATTATATACTAAATCTCATAATTTTCCCTCAGTTGGTTACTGAGATATGGATGTTTATATTGCGGCAAACAAATGTGGACATACTATAGTAATGTTAGGGTTAGGGTTATTATGCATTTATGGCATAATGCATTCTTTTTCAAGTGTTGCATGTAAACTCCCATCATACTGTAACCATGGTCCCTTTTTTTTTTTTTTTTTTGCATATCCTTTACAGGACATCGCTGCCAATACCAGCATCTTTCAGCTATATGTTGATTTCTTGGCAAGATTACGCTCAGTAGTTTGCCATTGCTTTCTGAGCGGCCGGTTCACATACCCTGTAAGTTACCGATGCGATCCGAACCACTGCTGATTCGCACCGTCATCACGTTACCGACGAGAGTATACGAGATTACGGAGAAAAGTTATAACCTCTAAGCCACGAAGCCGGCACCATGGTCCCTACAAGTATAATATTGTTGAACTATTTCCACCGGGAAGGTTAACCCGGTCAACAAATGCCCGCAGAAGTCGGATGTGTCGGCCTAACGGCGCAAGAACGCAGCTCTGCTGTAAACAGGCACAACGCAGTCACATCCGAAAAAAAATCCGGATGCACGAAGAAGAAGAAGAAGAACTATTTCCATTCGATTATCCCATGACCCCCTACCCCGTTCAACTTCAAAGAGAAGTTATATTAGGGTCCTTCCCTGGCTTAGATTAATAAACCTGCGAATGAAACGGTCAAAAACTGCTAATGATCGCGGTTTAACCCACAGAGGATATTAATTGTGTTTTTATTTTTTTTCTTAAAGGTGTGTTTTGACATTTGCGAATACAACATATACATATATATTCATATACACGTGATAATATTACATTCATGGGATGTCGTCATTACCTATATATTACTTGTTGATGATGATGGTGGAGTAATCATTTGCTCTCATGACTACTAAAATCTTTCAGTAGAAATTATTTCATACACCAAGTATTCTAATTCACTCTTGCTTTCTGAATATGGTACATCTTGTACGTACCTGCACATTCGTTCATACATCGACCATCGCAACAAACACCCCGGTTTACAATGTAATTATAAGATAACACGCGTGTCATTCATTCATTCATTCATTCATTCATTCATTCATTCATTCATTCATTCATTCATTCATTCATTCATTCAGTAGCATGTCCTTTGCAGAACCTCTCTCCCATAACAACCTTCCGGAAAACTTCTCGATCATAAGCAAGATGTCCTGCGTCCGATACACCCATCTGGAGATCATCCGCCACATCCTGCACCCATCTTCTCTTTGGTCTTCCTCTTCCTCTCTTCCCAGGCATATATCCTTCCATTATTGTTCTCTCCAAACTTTCATGGCGTTTCAAGTGACCAAAATATTTCAATTTTCTTTGTTTTATCGTCTTTAATAGCCAACCTTCTTCAATATTCAGCTCTTGAAGTGTAGATGTATTTATTCTCTTCTTTACCCAAGCTATTCATAGAACTCGTCTATAACATTTACATTCAAAGGTATTTATGTGCTATTCAGCTTGTTTAGTAAGCGTCCAGGTCTCACAGGCGTATGTTGCAATGGGAAAAGCTGAAGTATGCTGATGTAGTAGGCAAGATTACGCTCAGTAGTTTGCCATTGCTTTCTGAGTGACCGGCTAACATACCCCTAAGAGACCAACGCGTCGAGAACCGCTACAGATTCAAGCGCAGGTTACGTTACTCACGAGAATATACGGGATTACGGAGTAAGACGTTAACTCCTAGGCCAGGGATCAACATGAAAGAATTGGTGAGGGTGGGATTTAACAGAACTTGACTTTCTGAAATATGGTACACGAGTGTACCTGCCAAAAATCAGACAATCATCATAATAAATATATATAAAGGTGAAACAAGATAATTGTTCGGTCATATCACTTGTCGTGTAAATTAGTATAGTGTAATATATCATTCAATTTTAAAAGTCATGTTTGAATTAGTACAAGACAGTAAAACAAAGCAATGAAAGGATGTTTGTTTTTAAAATAAGAGCAGGTAAGCTTCAAAGAAATAAGCAAGCAAAATATAATGTTTTTTGTTATTTACATAATAACCGTTGTTATTATTATATAGATAAATTGCTAGCGTTATCTCCCGTGCTTGCTTTAATATGGTTGTAGATTATAGTTGTTTCCCCTTATTGTCTAATTTTCTGTAGTACAGTGTTTTGGTTTTTTTTTTCTACATTTTATTTTAATTTTGTTACGTACATTGTTTTCGAAAACAGAAATAGACAACAAAATACTAATAAACAGTGAGACTAATGCTTTTAAATATTATATCGTCATCATCATCATGTGCCTTGACAAATGGCGTCGGCAATCATGCACTACTTTATTCTCAAAGTACATGAGCACATGTCTACCAGCAAGTCATTGAGTGTCTAGTGCGTCTTCTAATCTCTATTTTCTTCTTCTTCTTCTTCTTCTTCTTCTTCTTCTTCTTCTTCTTCTTCTTCTTCTTCTTCTTCTTCTTCTTCTTCTTCTTCTGTGAGCGCCAAATAATACTATGTGTGTCTATTTATGTAATCGTCTTAGTGGCCTCAACGGTTCTCCCCATTTATTTCTTGTGTTTACAGAGTGAGCCCGTAGCGCGGCTCTGTAAGCTGTGATATTCACGTGGAATGCGAATGGACACTGGGAGTCGGCGCTGAAGCTACGGAGTTCGTGCTTTATGCGACGCTTTCGGCGGGTCGCCCTGCGGATAGAGACAGAGCCATGTGAGAAAACCCGGGTCAATGAAGTCTTTCTGGCGACTACCGATTCCATCGACGATGAACTGTGGTTTCCGTGGATGACTTTTGTGTTGGCATACTGACGTCGGCATTGTGCACAGTGTACCGGTGCGGGCTGTTAGATTGCCGAGACGCCTGTCTATTCCACTTTTCACATTGGACAGGGGGAGCAGTTTGTGTGATATTCACTGGCACAGGAACGGAGCATAATGGGGACGACCCGTTGCCGTGAAGTTGAAACCTCGACTAACTAAACTAACTAAGCACGTATCAGTAGATATTGAAAAAGAATTCTACAATGTTCGACTGAACCTTTCTGGAGTTTTCTCTGTGTAACCTGCTTCTTTTAACCTTGCTGTGTAACCCTTTTTCTTTTTGATCTCACCGTGCAGTGGATGTGTGAGACAACATAAAATTTGAAAGCTATAATAATAGTTACCGACCGGGATCGAACCTTTCTAGAGTCGGATGTGTCGCCTTAAAGGCGCAAGTAAACAGGCTCAACGCAATTACGTCTAAAAAAAATAAAAAATACTGGGGATGAACGTAGAAGAAGAAGAAAGAATTGAGCAACCGTCGACCGGAACAACGACGGGATAGACAATAGAGTAGTCGACTATATTATAATTATAATATCAACAAAGTAGTAATTACAGTGTCGATCTCCGTGGCTAAGCTAAGGGTTTACGGACGCGATTCTTTCTCCGTAATCCCGTATATTCTCATGAGTAACGTAACATGCGCGAGAATCGGTAGCGGTTTTCGCCGCGTTGGTAACTTACGGGGTATGTGAGCCGATCGCTCAGAAAGCAATGGTAAACTACTGAACGTAATCTTGCCTATTACATCAACAGCAGCTGAAAAATACTGATGTTGACTGCAACGTCCTGTAAGGGATTTGCAAAAGAGTAGCCTAACGGCGCTGCCCGGGGAAAGTTTCGAGTTAAAAATCTACCCAAAGTATTTCAGGATCCTCGCCGGTGCTACGGTGTTCGTGCACTGAGCTGAGAGTCTTCGGACTCCAGCTTCAGTTAGGAGTAGAACGGAGCATTTATGGGTTACACCCGTGTGTCGTGATGTTGATCCGCCGACTAAACTCAACTCAACTAAGAAGCCCTGAAAGGTAGACCGACATATAGGCCGACGGGTGACAGCCAGACAGACAGCTTATATATACGGACAGGTAGACAGGTAGAGACAATGAATTAGTGATAAAAAGACAGGCCGACAGACAGACAGACAAACAAATAGACAAATAGAAATACCGAAAGACAGGCAGACTGAAAGATAAACAGAGAGACACTGAAAGACAACCAGGCACACTGAGATACAGTCGGACTAAAAAGATAAAAAGACCGACCGACAGACACACAAACAGGCAGGCAGGCAGGCACGCACGCACGCACGCACGCACGCGCACACATACAGAGAGAGAGAGAGAGAGAGAGAGAGAGAGAGAGAGAGAGAGAGAGAGAGAGCTATCATGAAACGGATTGTTGGATGGATCGAGGGTTAGATAGAGAACGGACTGATTGTTAAATAGCCAGACAGGCAGATCGATAGTTAGCTAGGTATGTAGGAAGGTAGGTAGGTAGGTAAGTAGGTAGGTAGTTAGGTATATAGATAGGTAGATAGATAGGTAGGTAAGTAGGTAGGCAGGTATGTAGATATATAGATAGGCAGGTAGGTAGGTTGCTAGATAGGTAGTTAGGTATGTAGGTAGGTAGTTAGGTAGGTAGTTAGGTTGATAGGTAGCTAGATAGGTAAGTAGGTAGGTATGCATATAGATAGATGGGTTGCTAGGTAGCTAGGTAGGTATATAGCTAGATATGTAGGTAGGTAGGTAGTTATGTATGTAGGTAGGTAAGTAGGTAGGTAGTTAGGTAGCTAGGTAGATAAGTAGGTAGGTATGCATGTAGGAAGGAGGGTTGCTAGGTAGGTAGGTAGGAAGTTAGGTAGGTATGTAGGTAGGTAGGTAAGTAGGTAGGTAGGTAGGTAGGTAGGTAGGTAGGTAAGACGATTGAACGTACGGACGGAGGGACGGACAGATAAACAGACAGTCAATAGACAGACAGTTAGACAGCCAGACAGTTGGACAGTAGTCCAGAATGCAATGGCAAACTACTGAACGTAATCTTGCCAAGAGATCCCAACAGCAAAATATGCTGGTGACATCTGAGACGTCCGGTAAAGGATATGCAACTAACTAGTACTAGCAGTTTCTAATTGCCCAACACCTTCTGTAAGTATGCAAACATACCACTGAAATGATTCACCAAATAAAGTTAATATCAATATTTAACCAAATGTGGAATGGCTATGGTCACTTCAGAGATCAGTTTGCGAGAATTGTATGGATATTTTGCCCTGGCCATGCGGGGGACTGGGGGTAGAGGGGAGAGGAGGGTGAACAGGCTGTTAGGCTGGCGGGGAACGCACCTCTTGGTGGTAGATTGCCTATGGGCAAAGGGGGGGGGGGTGTCATGCGTTTGTGGGACCAGGTGGAGAAGGCGGGGGAACAGACTGAGAACCCGTATGTGGAATGAATGAAATTGCGGGGGGTCGGCAGGGGTTCTGGAAGAATCTCAAAACTGAGAGGGAAGGCCAGGAGAACTTTAAATCAGATAGCGGTGGGAACGATTAGTAGTATGACTCTTCGCTGGCTGTTGAACGAGGGGACGGGGCAAATATGAGAATATCCTGAGTGCAGTGATGTCGGTTCTAAACTCAACTTAACTCAAGTTAATACTGTATTGTGGTTAAGAGAAAGTAAACGGCAGCTGAAGGCGACAAAATCTGGCACTTCCTGTTATTTCCCTCTCCAAATCTTAGCAGACGCATATGACTCCGTGTTTGTTGTGATCTTGTCCTCAAGCCTGATTGTATCCGTCAACAGCTTTCTACGCTCAGATCATCAATGTAAGTTATCGTCATTTAAGTGTTGTACTTCCCGTTGTCTGATGCAATGAAGGAGTGATTAACATGGAATCTGTATGCATTTTGTACATTCCGTTGTCTGATGCAATGAAGGAGTGATTAACATGGAATCTTCCATCTGTATGCATTTTGTTGTTTGTTTCCACATTCACCATCATCACCGCCGTGTCATGTTTCGGGTACCTTGAAATACAATTCTCGCATCATGACAAGCCGGACAGACTTTCAATCTCATGTCAGTTCTCTTGGTTTCTGAATTGTCATGTCCGGGGTGTCTGCTATTAACTGATTGATTGCCAAACAAAAAGTGGGTTGGCCCATGCAGAAATAGGGGTGTGTCACAATAATGATGTAACAATTGTTAAAATGGTGGCCGATCTATATGTCTATGATATATATATCAAATTAAAGGAGATTACACAAGGAACACGTTAGTATTGCTACTATCGTTATAGGTTAGAAATAATATTATCAGATGTTTTTTAAACAAAAATGAAGACATATGACATATTTAAAATGTCCACGTATATACTTCTCAATCGCTGATGATAATCCAATGAAATTTACTGAATAATGATTGATAAATTCACCACTTTTCTTCACCAGTATCAATCAATCAAATAATCATGTGCCATGCCGGAAAGCGTGGGCGGTTGATGACTCGCCATTTCACTCGATCACCAGAGTCGTGGATCAGCTCAGTGTTCCTGTCTCGTCCATGCCATGTGGCCAAGCCATCCAGGTATTTTCCTCTCGGTCTTCCTCTTGGTCTGTTCTCTTCGATCTTGCCAGTTGTCACTAAGTTCTCCAATCCATTTCTTCTCATAACATGCCCAAAAAATTTTGACGGTCTACGTCTAATTTCTCTAATCAGTTTACGATGTTCATTTGTCTCCTGTAGTATTTGGTCATTGGTTTTTCTATCTGTCCATTGTATTCTTTGCATTTTCCTCAGAAACCACATTTCTGCAGCCATCAGATGTTTTTCAGCTTGACTGCACATTGTCCAAGTTGCACATCCATACAAAAGAACAGGCTCTATGTATCCCCTCAACACTCTTTTTCTCGTTTCAATTGACATCTTTTTATTGGTCAGAATGTTCACCAGTATCACTAGAACGAATATGTGGTTTGGCGTCGCAGACAGCAGAGCACATACTCCAGGATTGCCCAAACTACAACATATCCATGCGAACCTTCTGGCCTAGAGAGACAACAGTGGAAGAACTCTATGGACCGCTGAATGAACTAAAAAAGACTGTTAGATTCATACAAGAGACGACATTGCAGTTGTAGACATGTTTCAGGTGAATGAAAGAAGAAGAAGAAGAAGAAGACTAGAACGAATTACGGTCTTTAGCAGCAGTCTTCCAGGTGTCAAGATGAATTCCAAAAGCTTTCAGTGAGATTTTTAGTGTCTTTAAAGCGTTTCCTCTGGCCACCTTGGGAGCGTTTACCACAACGCAGTTCGCCGTAAAAGATTTGTTTAGGGAGCCTGTGCTCTGGCATGCGAGTTAAGTGACCAGCCCAGCGAATCTATTTCTTCATTAGTAGAGTGTGAATACTGGGCATGGACGCTCTTTCTAGGACTTCAGTGTATGGGATCTTGTCTTGCCATTTAATCTTCAGTAACTTCCTAAGGCAGACTGTGTGGAAGTGGCTTAATTTCCTATCATGTCGCTAATAAACAGTTTATGTTTCACAAGCATATCCATTCATCCATCATATGCCATGCTGATAAGCGTGGGCAGTCATGTTCTGCCATCTCACTCGATCACCAGAGTCGTGGATCAGCTCCGTGTTCTTGTCTCGACCATGCCACGTGGCCAAGCCATCCAGGTATTTACTTCTCGGTCTTCCCCTTGGTCTCTTCCCTTCGATCTTGCCAGTTGTCACCAAGTTCTCCAATTCATTTCTTCTCATAACATGCCCAAACGATTTTGACTGTCTACATCTAATGACTGATCAGTTTACGATCTTCATTTGTTTCTTGAAGGATTTGTTCATTGGTTTTTCTGTCTGTCCATGGTATTTGCATTTTCCTCAGAAACCACATTTCCACAGCCATCAGCTGTTTTTCAGCTTGACTGCTCATTGTCCACACTTCACATCTATGCAACAGTATAGGTTCTATGTAGCACTTCAACACTCTTTTTTGTGTTTCAATTGATATCTTTTTATTGGTCAGTATGTTTTTCATCTTGCAAAAGGCTACCTTTGCAATGGCAATTCTTGTTCTAATCACTTCAAGGCATCTCCGATCAGATGTTATGACTATTCTGAGATAACTGTATCGATTCACTTGCTTAAGAATATGCCCATTTACTCGTATATCACATTGTGGTATTTCCTTCTTCCCAATGACGACCATAATCTGTGTATTCTTAATATACAGTTCTAACCCTAGTTGTTCACTTTTTAACATATTTTTATAATATATATATATAAACTATAATAACTACCTACCTACCTACATATCTAGCTATATACCTACCTAGCTACCCAGGCCATAGGGAGTCAAACTCTGACCCAGCTGTCACTGCACCGTGGCCATAGGGAGTCAAACTCTGACCCAGCTGTCACTGCACCCAGGCCATAGGGAGTCAAACTCTGACCCAGATGTCACTGCACCCAGGCCATAGGGAGTCAAACTCTGACCTCTGACCCAGCTGTCACTGCACCCAGGCCATAGGGAGTCAAACTCTGACCCAGCTGTCACTGCACCCAGGCCATAGGGAGTCAAACTCTGACCTCTGACCCAGCTGTCACTGCACCCAGGCCATAGGGAGTCAAACTCTGACCCAGCTGTCACTGCACCCAGGCCATAGGGAGTCAAACTCTGACCCAGCTGTCACTGCACCCAGGCCATAGGGAGTCAAACTCTGACCCAGCTGTCACTGCACAGTAGCCATAGGGAGTCAAACTCTGACCCAGCTGTCACTGCACAGTGGCCATAGGGAGTCAAACTCTGACCCAGCTGTCACTGCACCCAGGCCATAGGGAGTCAAACTCTGACCCAGCTGTCACTGCACCCAGGCCATAGGGTGTCAAACTCTGACCCAGATGTCACTGCACCCAGGCCATAGGGAGTCAAATTCTGACCCAGCTGTCACTGCACCCAGGCCATAGGGAGTCAAACTCTGACCCAGCTGTCACTGCACCCAGGCCATAGGGAGTCAAACTCTGACCCAGCTGTCACTGCACCCAGGCCATAGGGAGTCAAATTCTGACCCAGCTGTCACTGCACCCAGGCCATAGGGAGTCAAACTCTGACCCAGCTGTCACTGCACCCAGGCCATAGGGTGTCAAACTCTGACCCAGATGTCACTGCACCCAGGCCATAGGGAGTCAAACTCTGACCCAGCTGTCACTGCACCCAGGCCATAGGGAGTCAAACTCTGACCCAGCTGTCACTGCACCCAGGCCATAGGGAGTCAAACTCTGACCCAGCTGTCACTGCACCCAGGCCATAGGGAGTCAAACTCTGACCCAGCTGTCACTGCACCCAGGCCATAGGGAGTCAAACTCTGACCCAGCTGTCACTGCACCCAGGCCATAGGGAGTCAAACTCTGACCGAGCTGTCATTGCACCCAGGCCATAGGGAGTCAAACTCTGACCCAGCTGTCATTGCACAGTGGCCATAGGGAGTCAAACTCTGACCCAGCTGTCACTGCACCCAGGCCATAGGGTGTCAAACTCTGACCCAGATGTCACTGCACCCAGGCCATAGGGAGTCAAATTCTGACCCAGCTGTCACTGCACCCAGGCCATAGGGAGTCAAACTCTGACCCAGCTGTCACTGCACCCAGGCCATAGGGAGTCAAACTCTGACCCAGCTGTCACTGCACCCAGGCCATAGGGAGTCAAATTCTGACCCAGCTGTCACTGCACCCAGGCCATAGGGAGTCAAACTCTGACCCAGCTGTCACTGCACCCAGGCCATAGGGTGTCAAACTCTGACCCAGCTGTCACTGCACCCAGGCCATAGGGAGTCAAATTCTGACCCAGCTGTCACTGCACCCAGGCCATAGGGAGTCAAACTCTGACCCAGCTGTCACTGCACCCAGGCCATAGGGAGTCAAACTCTGACCCAGCTGTCACTGCACCCAGGCCATAGGGAGTCAAACTCTGACCCAGCTGTCACTGCACCCAGGCCATAGGGAGTCAAACTCTGACCCAGCTGTCACTGCACCCAGGCCATAGGGAGTCAAACTCTGACCCAGCTGTCATTGCACCCAGGCCATAGGGAGTCAAACTCTGACCCAGCTGTCACTGCACAGTGGCCATAGGGAGTCAAACTCTGACCCAGCTGTCACTGCACCCAGGCCATAGGGAGTCAAACTCTGACCCAGCTGTCACTGCACCCAGGCCATAGGGAGTCAAACTCTGACCCAGATGTCACTGCACCCAGGCCATAGGGAGTCAAACTCTGACCCAGCTGTCACTGCACCCAGGCCATAGGGAGTCAAACTCTGACCCAGATGTCACTGCACCCAGGCCATAGGGAGTCAAACTCTGACCCAGCTGTCACTGCACCCAGGCCATAGGGAGTCAAACTCTGACCCAGCTGTCACTGCACCCAGGCCATAGGGAGTCAAACTCTGACCCAGCTGTCACTGCACCCAGGCCATAGGGAGTCAAAACTCTGACCCAGCTGTCACTGCACCCAGGCCATAGGGAGTCAAACTCTGACCCAGCTGTCACTGCACCCAGGCCATAGGGAGTCAAACTCTGACCCAGCTGTCACTGCACAGTGGCCATAGGGAGTCAAACTCTGACCCAGCTGTCACTGAACCCAGGCCATAGGGAGTCAAACTCTGACCTCTGACCCAGCTGTCACTGCACCCAGGCCATAGGGAGTCAAACTCTGACCCAGCTGTCACTGCACAGTGGCCATAGGGAGTCAAACTCTGACCCAGCTGTCACCGCACAGTGGCCATAGGTAGTCAAACTCTGACCTCTGACCCAGCTGTCACTGCACCCAGGCCATAGGGAGTCAAACTCTGACCCAGCTGTCACTGCACAGTGGCCATAGGGAGTCAAACTCTGACCCAGCTGTCACCGCACAGTGGCCATAGGGAGTCAAACTCTGACCTCTGACCCAGCTGTCACTGCACCCAGGCCATAGGGAGTCAAACTCTGACCCAGCTGTCACTGCATCCAGGCCATAGGGAGTCAAACTCTGACCCAGCTGTCACTGCACCGTGGCCATAGGGAGTCAAACTCTGACCCAGCTGTCACTTCACCCAGGCCATAGGGAGTCAAACTCTGACCCAGCTGTCTCTGCACCCAGGCCATAGGGAGTCAAACTCTGACCCAGCTGTCACTGCACCCAGGCCATAGGGAGTCAAACTCTGACCCAGCTGTCACTGCACCCAGGCCATATGGAGTCAAACTCTGACCCAGCTGTCACTGCACCCAGGCCATAGGGAGTCAAACTCTGACCCAGCTGTCACTGCACAGTGGCCATAAGGAGTCAAACTCTTACCCAGCTGTCACTGCACCCAGGCCATAGGGAGTCAAACTCTGACCCAGCTGTCACTTCACCCAGGCCATAGGGAGTCAAACTCTGACCCAGCTGTCACTGCACAGTGGCCATAAGGAGTCAAACTCTGACCCAGCTGTCACTGCACCGTGGCCATAGGGAGTCATACTCTGACCCAGCTGTCACTGCACCCAGGTCATAGGGAGTCAAACTCTGACCCAGCTGTCACTGCACCCAGGCCATAGGGAGTCAAACTCTGACCTCTGACCCAGCTGTCACTGCACCCAGGCCATAGGGAGTCAAACTCTGACCCAGCTGTCACTGCACCCAGGCCATAGGGAGTCAAGCTCTGACCCAGCTGTCACTGCACCCAGGCCATAGGGAGTCAAACTCTGACCCAGCTGTCACTGCACCGTGGCCATAGGGAGTCAAACTCTGACCCAGCTGTCACTGCACCCAGGCCATAGGGAGTCAAACTCTGACCCAGCTGTCACTGCACAGTGGCCATAGGGAGTCAAACTCTGACCCAGCTGTCACTGCACCCAGGCCATAGGGAGTCAACCTCTGACCCAGCTGTCACTGCAGAGTGGCCATAGGGAGTCAAACTCTGACCCAGCTGTCACTGCACAGTGGCCATAGGGAGTCAAACTCTGACCCAGCTGTCACTGCACAGTGGCCTTAGGGAGTCAAACTCTGACCCAGCTGTCACTGCACCGTGGCCATAGGGAGTCAAACTCTGACCCAGCTGTCACTGCACAGTGGCCATAGGGAGTCAAACTCTGACCCAGCTGTCACTGCACAGTGGCCATAGGGAGTCAAACTCTGACCCAGCTGTCACTGCACCCAGGCCATAGGGAGTCAAACTCTGACCCAGCTGTAACTGCACCCAGGCCATATGGAGTCAAACTCTGACCCAGCTGTCACTGCACCCAGGCCATAGGGAGTCAAACTCTGACCCAGCTGTCACTGCACCCAGGCCATATGGAGTCAAACTGACCCAGCTGTCACTGCACCCAGGCCATATGGAGTCAAACTGACCCAGCTGTCACTGCACCGTGGCCATAGGGAGTCAAACTCTGACCCAGCTGTCACTGCACAGTGGCCATTGGGAGTCAAACTCTGACCCAGCTGTCACTGCACCGTGGCCATAGGGAGTCAAACTCTGACCCAGCTGTCACTGCACCCAGGCCATAGGGAGTCAAACTCTGACCCAGATGTCACTGCACCGTGGCCATAGGGAGTCAAACTCTGACCCAGCTGTCACTGCACCCAGGCCATAGGGAGTCAAACTCTGACCTAGCTGTCACTGCACCCAGGCCATAGGGAGTCAAACTCTGACCCAGCTGTCACTGCACCGTGGCCATAGGGAATCAAACTCTGACCCAGCTGTCACTGCACCCAGGCCATAGGGAGTCAAACTCTGACCCAGCTGTCACTGCACCCAGGCCATAGGGAGTCAAATTCTGACCCAGCTGTCACTGCACCCAGGCCATAGGGAGTCAAACTCTGACCCAGCTGTCACTGCACCCAGGCCATAGGGAGTCAAACTCTGACCCAGCTGTCATTGCACCCAGGCCATAGGGAGTCAAACTCTGACCCAGCTGTCACTGCACAGTGGCCATAGGGAGTCAAACTCTGACCCAGCTGTCACTGCACCCAGGCCATAGGGAGTCAAACTCTGACCCAGCTGTCACTGCACCCAGGCCATAGGGAGTCAAACTCTGACCCAGATGTCACTGCACCCAGGCCATAGGGAGTCAAACTCTGACCCAGCTGTCACTGCACCCAGGCCATAGGGAGTCAAACTCTGACCCAGCTGTCACTGCACCCAGGCCATAGGGAGTCAAACTCTGACCCAGATGTCACTGCACCCAGGCCATAGGGAGTCAAACTCTGACCCAGCTGTCACTGCACCCAGGCCATAGGGAGTCAAACTCTGACCCAGCTGTCACTGCACCCAGGCCATAGGGAGTCAAACTCTGACCCAGCTGTCACTGCACCCAGGCCATAGGGAGTCAAACTCTGACCCAGCTGTCACTGCACCCAGGCCATAGGGAGTCAAACTCTGACCCAGCTGTCACTGCACCCAGGCCATAGGGAGTCAAACTCTGACCCAGCTGTCACTGCACAGTGGCCATAGGGAGTCAAACTCTGACCCAGCTGTCACTGCACCCAGGCCATAGGGAGTCAAACTCTGACCTCTGACCCAGCTGCCACTGCACCCAGGCCGTAGGGAGTCAAACTCTGACCCAGCTGTCACTGCACAGTGGCCATAGGGAGTCAAACTCTGACCCAGCTGTCACCGCACAGTGGCCATAGGGAGTCAAACTCTGACCTCTGACCCAGCTGTCACTGCACCCAGGCCATAGGGAGTCAAACTCTGACCCAGCTGTCACTGCACAGTGGCCATAGGGAGTCAAACTCTGACCCAGCTGTCACCGCACAGTGGCCATAGGGAGTCAAACTCTGACCTCTGACCCAGCTGTCACTGCACCCAGGCCATAGGGAGTCAAACTCTGACCCAGCTGTCACTGCACCCAGGCCATAGGGAGTCAAGCTCTGACCCAGCTGTCACTGCATCCAGGCCATAGGGAGTCAAACTCTGACCCAGCTGTCACTGCACCATGGCCATAGGGAGTCAAACTCTGACCCAGCTGTCACTGCACCCAGGCCATAGGGAGTCAAACTCTGACCCAGCTGTCACTGCACCCAGGCCATAGGGAGTCAAACTCTGACCCAGCTGTCACTGCACCCAGGCCATAGGGAGTCAAACTCTGACCCAGCTGTCACTGCACCCAGGCCATATGGAGTCAAACTCTGACCCAGCTGTCACTGCACCCAGGCCATAGGGAGTCAAACTCTGACCCAGCTGTCACTGCACAGTGGCCATAAGGAGTCAAACTCTTACCCAGCTGTCACTGCACCCAGGCCATAGGGAGTCAAACTCTGACCCAGCTGTCACTTCACCCAGGCCATAGGGAGTCAAACTCTGACCCAGCTGTCACTGCACAGTGGCCATAAGGAGTCAAACTCTGACCCAGCTGTCACTGCACCGTGGCCATAGGGAGTCAAACTCTGACCCAGCTGTCACTGCACTCAGGCCATAGGGAGTCAAACTCTGACCCAGCTGTCACTGCACCCAGGCCATAGGGAGTCAAACTCTGACCTCTGACCCAGCTGTCACTGCACCCAGGCCATAGGGAGTCAAACTCTGACCCAGCTGTCACTGCACCCAGGCCATAGGGAGTCAAGCTCTGACCCAGCTGTCACTGCACCCAGGCCATAGGGAGTCAAACTCTGACCCAGCTGTCACTGCACCGTGGCCATAGGGAGTCAAACTCTGACCCAGCTGTCACTGCACCCAGGCCATAGGGAGTCAAACTCTGACCCAGCTGTCACTGCACAGTGGCCATAGGGAGTCAAACTCTGACCCAGCTGTCACTGCACCCAGGCCATAGGGAGTCAACCTCTGACCCAGCTGTCACTGCACAGTGGCCATAGGGAGTCAAACTCTGACCCAGCTGTCACTGCACAGTGGCCATAGGGAGTCAAACTCTGACCCAGCTGTCACTGCACAGTGGCCATAAGGAGTCAAACTCTGACCCAGCTGTCACTGCACCGTGGCCATAGGGAGTCAAACTCTGACCCAGCTGTCACTGCACCCAGGCCATAGGGAGTCAAACTCTGACCCAGCTGTCACTGCACCCAGGCCATAGGGAGTCAAACTCTGACCTCTGACCCAGCTGTCACTGCACCCAGGCCATAGGGAGTCAAACTCTGACCCAGCTGTCACTGCACCCAGGCCATAGGGAGTCAAGCTCTGACCCAGCTGTCACTGCACCCAGGCCATAGGGAGTCAAACTCTGACCCAGCTGTCACTGCACCGTGGCCATAGGGAGTCAAACTCTGACCCAGCTGTCACTGCACCCAGGCCATAGGGAGTCAAACTCTGACCCAGCTGTCACTGCACAGTGGCCATAGGGAGTCAAACTCTGACCCAGCTGTCACTGCACCCAGGCCATAGGGAGTCAACCTCTGACCCAGCTGTCACTGCACAGTGGCCATAGGGAGTCAAACTCTGACCCAGCTGTCACTGCACAGTGGCCATAGGGAGTCAAACTCTGACCCAGCTGTCACTGCACAGTGGCCTTAGGGAGTCAAACTCTGACCCAGCTGTCACTGCACCGTGGCCATAGGGAGTCAAACTCTGACCCAGCTGTCACTGCACAGTGGCCATAGGGAGTCAAACTCTGACCCAGCTGTCACTGCACAGTGGCCATATGGAGTCAAACTCTGACCCAGCTGTCACTGCACCCAGGCCATAGGGAGTCAAACTCTGACCCAGCTGTCACTGCACCCAGGCCATAGGGAGTCAAACTCTGACCCAGCTGTCACTGCACCCAGGCCATAGGGAGTCAAACTCTGACCCAGCTGTCACTGCACCCAGGCCATAGGGAGTCAAACTCTGACCCAGCTGTCACTGCACCCAGGCCATAGAGAGTCAAACTCTGACCCAGCTGTCACTGCACAGTGGCCATAGGGAGTCAAACTCTGACCCAGCTGTCACTGCACCCAGGCCATAGGGAGTCAAACTCTGACCTCTGACCCAGCTGCCACTGCACCCAGGCCGTAGGGAGTCAAACTCTGACCCAGCTGTCACTGCACAGTGGCCATAGGGAGTCAAACTCTGACCCAGCTGTCACCGCACAGTGGCCATAGGGAGTCAAACTCTGACCTCTGACCCAGCTGTCACTGCACCCAGGCCATAGGGAGTCAAACTCTGACCCAGCTGTCACTGCACAGTGGCCATAGGGAGTCAAACTCTGACCCAGCTGTCACCGCACAGTGGCCATAGGGAGTCAAACTCTGACCTCTGACCCAGCTGTCACTGCACCCAGGCCATAGGGAGTCAAACTCTGACCCAGCTGTCACTGCACCCAGGCCATAGGGAGTCAAGCTCTGACCCAGCTGTCACTGCATCCAGGCCATAGGGAGTCAAACTCTGACCCAGCTGTCACTGCACCATGGCCATAGGGAGTCAAACTCTGACCCAGCTGTCACTGCACCCAGGCCATAGGGAGTCAAACTCTGACCCAGCTGTCACTGCACCCAGGCCATACGGAGTCAAACTCTGACCCAGCTGTCACTGCACCCAGGCCATAGGGAGTCAAACTCTGACCCAGCTGTCACTGCACCCAGGCCATATGGAGTCAAACTCTGACCCAGCTGTCACTGCACCCAGGCCATAGGGAGTCAAACTCTGACCCAGCTGTCACTGCACAGTGGCCATAAGGAGTCAAACTCTTACCCAGCTGTCACTGCACCCAGGCCATAGGGAGTCAAACTCTGACCCAGCTGTCACTTCACCCAGGCCATAGGGAGTCAAACTCTGACCCAGCTGTCACTGCACCCAGGCCATAGGGAGTCAAGCTCTGACCCAGCTGTCACTGCATCCAGGCCATAGGGAGTCAAACTCTGACCCAGCTGTCACTGCACCATGGCCATAGGGAGTCAAACTCTGACCCAGCTGTCACTGCACCCAGGCCATAGGGAGTCAAACTCTGACCCAGCTGTCACTGCACCCAGGCCATAGGGAGTCAAACTCTGACCCAGCTGTCACTGCACCCAGGCCATAGGGAGTCAAACTCTGACCCAGCTGTCACTGCACCCAGGCCATATGGAGTCAAACTCTGACCCAGCTGTCACTGCACCCAGGCCATAGGGAGTCAAACTCTGACCCAGCTGTCACTGCACAGTGGCCATAAGGAGTCAAACTCTTACCCAGCTGTCACTGCACCCAGGCCATAGGGAGTCAAACTCTGACCCAGCTGTCACTTCACCCAGGCCATAGGGAGTCAAACTCTGACCCAGCTGTCACTGCACAGTGGCCATAAGGAGTCAAACTCTGACCCAGCTGTCACTGCACCGTGGCCATAGGGAGTCAAACTCTGACCCAGCTGTCACTGCACCCAGGCCATAGGGAGTCAAACTCTGACCCAGCTGTCACTGCACCCAGGCCATAGGGAGTCAAACTCTGACCTCTGACCCAGCTGTCACTGCACCCAGGCCATAGGGAGTCAAACTCTGACCCAGCTGTCACTGCACCCAGGCCATAGGGAGTCAAGCTCTGACCCAGCTGTCACTGCACCCAGGCCATAGGGAGTCAAACTCTGACCCAGCTGTCACTGCACCGTGGCCATAGGGAGTCAAACTCTGACCCAGCTGTCACTGCACCCAGGCCATAGGGAGTCAAACTCTGACCCAGCTGTCACTGCACAGTGGCCATAGGGAGTCAAACTCTGACCCAGCTGTCACTGCACCCAGGCCATAGGGAGTCAACCTCTGACCCAGCTGTCACTGCACAGTGGCCATAGGGAGTCAAACTCTGACCCAGCTGTCACTGCACAGTGGCCATAGGGAGTCAAACTCTGACCCAGCTGTCACTGCACAGTGGCCATAAGGAGTCAAACTCTGACCCAGCTGTCACTGCACCGTGGCCATAGGGAGTCAAACTCTGACCCAGCTGTCACTGCACCCAGGCCATAGGGAGTCAAACTCTGACCCAGCTGTCACTGCACCCAGGCCATAGGGAGTCAAACTCTGACCTCTGACCCAGCTGTCACTGCACCCAGGCCATAGGGAGTCAAACTCTGACCCAGCTGTCACTGCACCCAGGCCATAGGGAGTCAAGCTCTGACCCAGCTGTCACTGCACCCAGGCCATAGGGAGTCAAACTCTGACCCAGCTGTCACTGCACCGTGGCCATAGGGAGTCAAACTCTGACCCAGCTGTCACTGCACCCAGGCCATAGGGAGTCAAACTCTGACCCAGCTGTCACTGCACAGTGGCCATAGGGAGTCAAACTCTGACCCAGCTGTCACTGCACCCAGGCCATAGGGAGTCAACCTCTGACCCAGCTGTCACTGCACAGTGGCCATAGGGAGTCAAACTCTGACCCAGCTGTCACTGCACAGTGGCCATAGGGAGTCAAACTCTGACCCAGCTGTCACTGCACAGTGGCCTTAGGGAGTCAAACTCTGACCCAGCTGTCACTGCACCGTGGCCATAGGGAGTCAAACTCTGACCCAGCTGTCACTGCACAGTGGCCATAGGGAGTCAAACTCTGACCCAGCTGTCACTGCACAGTGGCCATATGGAGTCAAACTCTGACCCAGCTGTCACTGCACCCAGGCCATAGGGAGTCAAACTCTGACCCAGCTGTCACTGCACCCAGGCCATAGGGAGTCAAACTCTGACCCAGCTGTCACTGCACCCAGGCCATAGGGAGTCAAACTCTGACCCAGCTGTCACTGCACCCAGGCCATAGGGAGTCAAACTCTGACCCAGCTGTCACTGCACCCAGGCCATAGGGAGTCAAACTCTGACCCAGCTGTCACTGCACAGTGGCCATAGGGAGTCAAACTCTGACCCAGCTGTCACTGCACCCAGGCCATAGGGAGTCAAACTCTGACCTCTGACCCAGCTGCCACTGCACCCAGGCCGTAGGGAGTCAAACTCTGACCCAGCTGTCACTGCACAGTGGCCATAGGGAGTCAAACTCTGACCCAGCTGTCACCGCACAGTGGCCATAGGGAGTCAAACTCTGACCTCTGACCCAGCTGTCACTGCACCCAGGCCATAGGGAGTCAAACTCTGACCCAGCTGTCACTGCACAGTGGCCATAGGGAGTCAAACTCTGACCCAGCTGTCACCGCACAGTGGCCATAGGGAGTCAAACTCTGACCTCTGACCCAGCTGTCACTGCACCCAGGCCATAGGGAGTCAAACTCTGACCCAGCTGTCACTGCACCCAGGCCATAGGGAGTCAAGCTCTGACCCAGCTGTCACTGCATCCAGGCCATAGGGAGTCAAACTCTGACCCAGCTGTCACTGCACCATGGCCATAGGGAGTCAAACTCTGACCCAGCTGTCACTGCACCCAGGCCATAGGGAGTCAAACTCTGACCCAGCTGTCACTGCACCCAGGCCATACGGAGTCAAACTCTGACCCAGCTGTCACTGCACCCAGGCCATAGGGAGTCAAACTCTGACCCAGCTGTCACTGCACCCAGGCCATATGGAGTCAAACTCTGACCCAGCTGTCACTGCACCCAGGCCATAGGGAGTCAAACTCTGACCCAGCTGTCACTGCACAGTGGCCATAAGGAGTCAAACTCTTACCCAGCTGTCACTGCACCCAGGCCATAGGGAGTCAAACTCTGACCCAGCTGTCACTTCACCCAGGCCATAGGGAGTCAAACTCTGACCCAGCTGTCACTGCACAGTGGCCATAAGGAGTCAAACTCTGACCCAGCTGTCACTGCACCGTGGCCATAGGGAGTCAAACTCTGACCCAGCTGTCACTGCACCCAGGCCATAGGGAGTCAAACTCTGACCCAGCTGTCACTGCACCCAGGCCATAGGGAGTCAAACTCTGACCTCTGACCCAGCTGTCACTGCACCCAGGCCATAGGGAGTCAAACTCTGACCCAGCTGTCACTGCACCCAGGCCATAGGGAGTCAAGCTCTGACCCAGCTGTCACTGCACCCAGGCCATAGGGAGTCAAACTCTGACCCAGCTGTCACTGCACCGTGGCCATAGGGAGTCAAACTCTGACCCAGCTGTCACTGCACCCAGGCCATAGGGAGTCAAACTCTGACCCAGCTGTCACTGCACAGTGGCCATAGGGAGTCAAACTCTGACCCAGCTGTCACTGCACCCAGGCCATAGGGAGTCAACCTCTGACCCAGCTGTCACTGCACAGTGGCCATAGGGAGTCAAACTCTGACCCAGCTGTCACTGCACAGTGGCCATAGGGAGTCAAACTCTGACCCAGCTGTCACTGCACAGTGGCCTTAGGGAGTCAAACTCTGACCCAGCTGTCACTGCACCGTGGCCATAGGGAGTCAAACTCTGACCCAGCTGTCACTGCACAGTGGCCATAGGGAGTCAAACTCTGACCCAGCTGTCACTGCACAGTGGCCATAGGGAGTCAAACTCTGACCCAGCTGTCACTGCACCCAGGCCATAGGGAGTCAAACTCTGACCCAGCTGTAACTGCACCCAGGCCATATGGAGTCAAACTCTGACCCAGCTGTCACTGCACCCAGGCCATAGGGAGTCAAACTCTGACCCAGCTGTCACTGCACCCAGGCCATATGGAGTCAAACTGACCCAGCTGTCACTGCACCCAGGCCATATGGAGTCAAACTGACCCAGCTGTCACTGCACCGTGGCCATAGGGAGTCAAACTCTGACCCAGCTGTCACTGCACAGTGGCCATTGGGAGTCAAACTCTGACCCAGCTGTCACTGCACCGTGGCCATAGGGAGTCAAACTCTGACCCAGCTGTCACTGCACCGTGGCCATAGGGAGTCAAACTCTGACCCAGATGTCACTGCACCGTGGCCATAGGGAGTCAAACTCTGACCTCTGACCCAGCTGTCACTGCACCCAGGCCATAGGGAGTCAAACTCTGACCCAGCTGTCACTGCACCCAGGCCATAGGGAGTCAAGCTCTGACCCAGCTGTCACTGCACCCAGGCCATAGGGAGTCAAACTCTGACCCAGCTGTCACTGCACCGTGGCCATAGGGAGTCAAACTCTGACCCAGCTGTCACTGCACCCAGGCCATAGGGAGTCAAACTCTGACCCAGCTGTCACTGCACAGTGGCCATAGGGAGTCAAACTTTGACCCAGCTGTCACTGCACCCAGGCCATAGGGAGTCAACCTCTGACCCAGCTGTCACTGCAGAGTGGCCATAGGGAGTCAAACTCTGACCCAGCTGTCACTGCACAGTGGCCATAGGGAGTCAAACTCTGACCCAGCTGTCACTGCACAGTGGCCTTAGGGAGTCAAACTCTGACCCAGCTGTCACTGCACCGTGGCCATAGGGAGTCAAACTCTGACCCAGCTGTCACTGCACAGTGGCCATAGGGAGTCAAACTCTGACCCAGCTGTCACTGCACAGTGGCCATAGGGAGTCAAACTCTGACCCAGCTGTCACTGCACCCAGGCCATAGGGAGTCAAACTCTGACCCAGCTGTAACTGCACCCAGGCCATATGGAGTCAAACTCTGACCCAGCTGTCACTGCACCCAGGCCATAGGGAGTCAAACTCTGACCCAGCTGTCACTGCACCCAGGCCATATGGAGTCAAACTGACCCAGCTGTCACTGCACCCAGGCCATATGGAGTCAAACTGACCCAGCTGTCACTGCACCGTGGCCATAGGGAGTCAAACTCTGACCCAGCTGTCACTGCACAGTGGCCATTGGGAGTCAAACTCTGACCCAGCTGTCACTACACCGTGGCCATAGGGAGTCAAACTCTGACCCAGCTGTCACTGCACCCAGGCCATAGGGAGTCAAACTCTGACCCAGATGTCACTGCACCGTGGCCATAGGGAGTCAAACTCTGACCCAGCTGTCACTGCACCCAGGCCATAGGGAGTCAAACTCTGACCTAGCTGTCACTGCACCCAGGCCATAGGGAGTCAAACTCTGACCCAGCTGTCACTGCACCGTGGCCATAGGGAGTCAAACTCTGACCCAGCTGTCACTGCACCCAGGCCATAGGGAGTCAAACTCTGACCCAGCTGTCACTGCACCCAGGCCATATTGAGTCAAACTCTGACCCAGCTGTCACTGCACCCAGGCCATAGGGAGTCAAACTCTGACCCAGCTGTCACTGCACCCAGGCCATAGGGAGTCAAACTCTGACCCAGCTGTCATTGCACCCAGGCCATAGGGAGTCAAACTCTGACCCAGCTGTCACTGCACAGTGGCCATAGGGAGTCAAACTCTGACCCAGCTGTCACTGCACCCAGGCCATAGGGAGTCAAACTCTGACCCAGCTGTCACTGCACCCAGGCCATAGGGAGTCAAACTCTGACCCAGATGTCACTGCACCCAGGCCATAGGGAGTCAAACTCTGACCCAGCTGTCACTGCACCCAGGCCATAGGGAGTCAAACTCTGACCCAGCTGTCACTGCACCCAGGCCATAGGGAGTCAAACTCTGACCCTGATGTCACTGCACCCAGGCCATAGGGAGTCAAACTCTGACCCAGCTGTCACTGCACCCAGGCCATAGGGAGTCAAACTCTGACCCAGCTGTCACTGCACCCAGGCCATAGGGAGTCAAACTCTGACCCAGCTGTCACTGCACCCAGGCCATAGGGAGTCAAACTCTGACCCAGCTATCACTGCACCCAGGCCATAGGGAGTCAAACTCTGACCCAGCTGTCACTGCACCCAGGCCATAGGGAGTCAAGCTCTGACCCAGCTGTCACTGCACCCAGGCCATAGGGAGTCAAACTCTGACCCAGCTGTCACTGCACCGTGGCCATAGGGAGTCAAACTCTGACCCAGCTGTCACTGCACCCAGGCCATAGGGAGTCAAACTCTGACCCAGCTGTCACTGCACAGTGGCCATAGGGAGTCAAACTTTGACCCAGCTGTCACTGCACCCAGGCCATAGGGAGTCAACCTCTGACCCAGCTGTCACTGCAGAGTGGCCATAGGGAGTCAAACTCTGACCCAGCTGTCACTGCACAGTGGCCATAGGGAGTCAAACTCTGACCCAGCTGTCACTGCACAGTGGCCTTAGGGAGTCAAACTCTGACCCAGCTGTCACTGCACCGTGGCCATAGGGAGTCAAACTCTGACCCAGCTGTCACTGCACAGTGGCCATAGGGAGTCAAACTCTGACCCAGCTGTCACTGCACAGTGGCCATAGGGAGTCAAACTCTGACCCAGCTGTCACTGCACCCAGGCCATAGGGAGTCAAACTCTGACCCAGCTGTAACTGCACCCAGGCCATATGGAGTCAAACTCTGACCCAGCTGTCACTGCACCCAGGCCATAGGGAGTCAAACTCTGACCCAGCTGTCACTGCACCCAGGCCATATGGAGTCAAACTGACCCAGCTGTCACTGCACCCAGGCCATATGGAGTCAAACTGACCCAGCTGTCACTGCACCCTTGCCATAGGGAGTCAAACTCTGACCCAGCTGTCACTGCACAGTGGCCATTGGGAGTCAAACTCTGACCCAGCTGTCACTGCACCGTGGCCATAGGGAGTCAAACTCTGACCCAGCTGTCACTGCACCCAGGCCATAGGGAGTCAAACTCTGACCCAGATGTCACTGCACCGTGGCCATAGGGAGTCAAACTCTGACCCAGCTGTCACTGCACCCAGGCCATAGGGAGTCAAACTCTGACCTAGCTGTCACTGCACCCAGGCCATAGGGAGTCAAACTCTGACCCAGCTGTCACTGCACCGTGGCCATAGGGAGTCAAACTCTGACCCAGCTGTCACTGCACCCAGGCCATAGGGAGTCAAACTCTGACCCAGCTGTCACTGCACCCAGGCCATAGGGAGTCAAACTCTGACCCAGCTGTCACTGCACCCAGGCCATAGGGAGTCAAACTCTGACCCAGCTGTCACTGCACCCAGGCCATAGGGAGTCAAACTCTGACCCAGCTGTCATTGCACCCAGGCCATAGGGAGTCAAACTCTGACCCAGCTGTCACTGCACAGTGGCCATAGGGAGTCAAACTCTGACCCAGCTGTCACTGCACCCAGGCCATAGGGAGTCAAACTCTGACCCAGCTGTCACTGCACCCAGGCCATAGGGAGTCAAACTCTGACCCAGCTGTCACTGCACCCAGGCCATAGGGAGTCAAACTCTGACCCAGCTGTCACTGCACCCAGGCCATAGGGAGTCAAACTCTGACCCAGCTGTCACTGCACCCAGGCCATAGGGAGTCAAACTCTGACCCAGATGTCACTGCACCCAGGCCATAGGGAGTCAAACTCTGACCCAGCTGTCACTGCACCCAGGCCATAGGGAGTCAAACTCTGACCCAGCTGTCACTGCACCCAGGCCATAGGGAGTCAAACTCTGACCCAGCTGTCACTGCACCCAGGCCATAGGGAGTCAAACTCTGACCCAGCTGTCACTGCACCCAGGCCATAGGGAGTCAAACTCTGACCCAGCTGTCACTGCACCCAGGCCATAGGGAGTCAAACTCTGACCCAGCTGTCACTGCACAGTGGCCATAGGGAGTCAAACTCTGACCCAGCTGTCACTGCACCCAGGCCATAGGGAGTCAAACTCTGACCTCTGACCCAGCTGTCACTGCACCCAGGCCATAGGGAGTCAAACTCTGACCCAGCTGTCACTGCACAGTGGCCATAGGGAGTCAAACTCTGACCCAGCTGTCACCGCACAGTGGCCATAGGGAGTCAAACTCTGACCTCTGACCCAGCTGTCACTGCACCCAGGCCATAGGGAGTCAAACTCTGACCCAGCTGTCACTGCACAGTGGCCATAGGGAGTCAAACTCTGACCCAGCTGTCACCGCACAGTGGCCATAGGGAGTCAAACTCTGACCTCTGACCCAGCTGTCACTGCACCCAGGCCATAGGGAGTCAAACTCTGACCCAGCTGTCACTGCACCCAGGCCATAGGGAGTCAAGCTCTGACCCAGCTGTCACTGCATCCAGGCCATAGGGAGTCAAACTCTGACCCAGCTGTCACTGCACCGTGGCCATAGGGAGTCAAACTCTGACCCAGCTGTCACTGCACCCAGGCCATAGGGAGTCAAACTCTGACCCAGCTGTCACTGCACCCAGGCCATAGGGAGTCAAACTCTGACCCAGCTGTCACTGC
Organism: Cepaea hortensis; assembly: GCA_963921405.1. NCBI lineage: Eukaryota > Metazoa > Mollusca > Gastropoda > Stylommatophora > Helicidae > Cepaea > Cepaea hortensis. The sequence continues at coordinate 947,903 of OY992884.1, forward strand.
ACCCAGGCCATAGGGAGTCAAACTCTGACCCAGCTGTCACTGCACCCAGGCCATATGGAGTCAAACTCTGACCCAGCTGTCACTGCACCCAGGCCATAGGGAGTCAAACTCTGACCCAGCTGTCACTGCACAGTGGCCATAAGGAGTCAAACTCTTACCCAGCTGTCACTGCACCCAGGCCATAGGGAGTCAAACTCTGACCCAGCTGTCACTTCACCCAGGCCATAGGGAGTCAAACTCTGACCCAGCTGTCACTGCACAGTGGCCATAAGGAGTCAAACTCTGACCCAGCTGTCACTGCACCGTGGCCATAGGGAGTCAAACTCTGACCCAGCTGTCACTGCACCCAGGCCATAGGGAGTCAAACTCTGACCCAGCTGTCACTGCACCCAGGCCATAGGGAGTCAAACTCTGACCTCTGACCCAGCTGTCACTGCACCCAGGCCATAGGGAGTCAAACTCTGACCCAGCTGTCACTGCACCCAGGCCATAGGGAGTCAAGCTCTGACCCAGCTGTCACTGCACCCAGGCCATAGGGAGTCAAACTCTGACCCAGCTGTCACTGCACCGTGGCCATAGGGAGTCAAACTCTGACCCAGCTGTCACTGCACCCAGGCCATAGGGAGTCAAACTCTGACCCAGCTGTCATTGCACAGTGGCCATAGGGAGTCAAACTCTGACCCAGCTGTCACTGCACCCAGGCCATAGGGAGTCAACCTCTGACCCAGCTGTCACTGCAGAGTGGCCATAGGGAGTCAAACTCTGACCCAGCTGTCACTGCACAGTGGCCATAGGGAGTCAAACTCTGACCCAGCTGTCACTGCACAGTGGCCTTAGGGAGTCAAACTCTGACCCAGCTGTCACTGCACCGTGGCCATAGGGAGTCAAACTCTGACCCAGCTGTCACTGCACAGTGGCCATAGGGAGTCAAACTCTGACCCAGCTGTCACTGCACAGTGGCCATAGGGAGTCAAACTCTGACCCAGCTGTCACTGCACCCAGGCCATAGGGAGTCAAACTCTGACCCAGCTGTAACTGCACCCAGGCCATATGGAGTCAAACTCTGACCCAGCTGTCACTGCACCCAGGCCATAGGGAGTCAAACTCTGACCCAGCTGTCACTGCACCCAGGCCATATGGAGTCAAACTGACCCAGCTGTCACTGCACCCAGGCCATATGGAGTCAAACTGACCCAGCTGTCACTGCACCGTGGCCATAGGGAGTCAAACTCTGACCCAGCTGTCACTGCACAGTGGCCATTGGGAGTCAAACTCTGACCCAGCTGTCACTGCACCCAGGCCATATGGAGTCAAACTGACCCAGCTGTCACTGCACCCAGGCCATATGGAGTCAAACTGACCCAGCTGTCACTGCACCGTGGCCATAGGGAGTCAAACTCTGACCCAGCTGTCACTGCACAGTGGCCATTGGGAGTCAAACTCTGACCCAGCTGTCACTGCACCGTGGCCATAGGGAGTCAAACTCTGACCCAGCTGTCACTGCACCCAGGCCATAGGGAGTCAAACTCTGACCCAGATGTCACTGCACCGTGGCCATAGGGAGTCAAACTCTGACCCAGCTGTCACTGCACCCAGGCCATAGGGAGTCAAACTCTGACCTAGCTGTCACTGCACCCAGGCCATAGGGAGTCAAACTCTGACCCAGCTGTCACTGCACCGTGGCCATAGGGAGTCAAACTCTGACCCAGCTGTCACTGCACCCAGGCCATAGGGAGTCAAAACTCTGACCCAGCTGTCACTGCACCCAGGCCATAGGGAGTCAAACTCTGACCCAGCTGTCACTGCACCCAGGCCATAGGGAGTCAAACTCTGACCCAGCTGTCACTGCACCCAGGCCATAGGGAGTCAAACTCTGACCCAGCTGTCATTGCACCCAGGCCATAGGGAGTCAAACTCTGACCCAGCTGTCACTGCACAGTGGCCATAGGGAGTCAAACTCTGACCCAGCTGTCACTGCACCCAGGCCATAGGGAGTCAAACTCTGACCCAGCTGTCACTGCACCCAGGCCATAGGGAGTCAAACTCTGACCCAGCTGTCACTGCACCCAGGCCATAGGGAGTCAAACTCTGACCCAGCTGTCACTGCACCCAGGCCATAGGGAGTCAAACTCTGACCCAGCTGTCACTGCACCCAGGCCATAGGGAGTCAAACTCTGACCCAGATGTCACTGCACCCAGGCCATAGGGAGTCAAACTCTGACCCAGCTGTCACTGCACCCAGGCCATAGGGAGTCAAACTCTGACCCAGCTGTCACTGCACCCAGGCCATAGGGAGTCAAACTCTGACCCAGCTGTCACTGCACCCAGGCCATAGGGAGTCAAACTCTGACCCAGCTGTCACTGCACCCAGGCCATAGGGAGTCAAACTCTGACCCAGCTGTCACTGCACCCAGGCCATAGGGAGTCAAACTCTGACCCAGCTGTCACTGCACAGTGGCCATAGGGAGTCAAACTCTGACCCAGCTGTCACTGCACCCAGGCCATAGGGAGTCAAACTCTGACCTCTGACCCAGCTGTCACTGCACCCAGGCCATAGGGAGTCAAACTCTGACCCAGCTGTCACTGCACAGTGGCCATAGGGAGTCAAACTCTGACCCAGCTGTCACCGCACAGTGGCCATAGGGAGTCAAACTCTGACCTCTGACCCAGCTGTCACTGCACCCAGGCCATAGGGAGTCAAACTCTGACCCAGCTGTCACTGCACAGTGGCCATAGGGAGTCAAACTCTGACCCAGCTGTCACCGCACAGTGGCCATAGGGAGTCAAACTCTGACCTCTGACCCAGCTGTCACTGCACCCAGGCCATAGGGAGTCAAACTCTGACCCAGCTGTCACTGCACCCAGGCCATAGGGAGTCAAGCTCTGACCCAGCTGTCACTGCATCCAGGCCATAGGGAGTCAAACTCTGACCCAGCTGTCACTGCACCGTGGCCATAGGGAGTCAAACTCTGACCCAGCTGTCACTGCACCCAGGCCATAGGGAGTCAAACTCTGACCCAGCTGTCACTGCACCCAGGCCATAGGGAGTCAAACTCTGACCCAGCTGTCACTGCACCCAGGCCATAGGGAGTCAAACTCTGACCCAGCTGTCACTGCACCCAGGCCATATGGAGTCAAACTCTGACCCAGCTGTCACTGCACCCAGGCCATAGGGAGTCAAACTCTGACCCAGCTGTCACTGCACAGTGGCCATAAGGAGTCAAACTCTTACCCAGCTGTCACTGCACCCAAGCCATAGGGAGTCAAACTCTGACCCAGCTGTCACTTCACCCAGGCCATAGGGAGTCAAACTCTGACCCAGCTGTCACTGCACAGTGGCCATAAGGAGTCAAACTCTGACCCAGCTGTCACTGCACCGTGGCCATAGGGAGTCAAACTCTGACCCAGCTGTCACTGCACCCAGGCCATAGGGAGTCAAACTCTGACCCAGCTGTCACTGCACCCAGGCCATAGGGAGTCAAACTCTGACCTCTGACCCAGCTGTCACTGCACCCAGGCCATAGGGAGTCAAACTCTGACCCAGCTGTCACTGCACCCAGGCCATAGGGAGTCAAGCTCTGACCCAGCTGTCACTGCACCCAGGCCATAGGGAGTCAAACTCTGACCCAGCTGTCACTGCACCGTGGCCATAGGGAGTCAAACTCTGACCCAGCTGTCACTGCACCCAGGCCATAGGGAGTCAAACTCTGACCCAGCTGTCATTGCACAGTGGCCATAGGGAGTCAAACTCTGACCCAGCTGTCACTGCACCCAGGCCATAGGGAGTCAACCTCTGACCCAGCTGTCACTGCAGAGTGGCCATAGGGAGTCAAACTCTGACCCAGCTGTCACTGCACAGTGGCCATAGGGAGTCAAACTCTGACCCAGCTGTCACTGCACAGTGGCCTTAGGGAGTCAAACTCTGACCCAGCTGTCACTGCACCGTGGCCATAGGGAGTCAAACTCTGACCCAGCTGTCACTGCACAGTGGCCATAGGGAGTCAAACTCTGACCCAGCTGTCACTGCACAGTGGCCATAGGGAGTCAAACTCTGACCCAGCTGTAACTGCACCCAGGCCATATGGAGTCAAACTCTGACCCAGCTGTAACTGCACCCAGGCCATATGGAGTCAAACTCTGACCCAGCTGTCACTGCACCCAGGCCATAGGGAGTCAAACTCTGACCCAGCTGTCACTGCACCCAGGCCATATGGAGTCAAACTGACCCAGCTGTCACTGCACCGTGGCCATAGGGAGTCAAACTCTGACCCAGCTGTCACTGCACAGTGGCCATTGGGAGTCAAACTCTGACCCAGCTGTCACTGCACCCAGGCCATATGGAGTCAAACTGACCCAGCTGTCACTGCACCCAGGCCATATGGAGTCAAACTGACCCAGCTGTCACTGCACCGTGGCCATAGGGAGTCAAACTCTGACCCAGCTGTCACTGCACAGTGGCCATTGGGAGTCAAACTCTGACCCAGCTGTCACTGCACCGTGGCCATAGGGAGTCAAACTCTGACCCAGCTGTCACTGCACCCAGGCCATAGGGAGTCAAACTCTGACCCAGATGTCACTGCACCGTGGCCATAGGGAGTCAAACTCTGACCCAGCTGTCACTGCACCCAGGCCATAGGGAGTCAAACTCTGACCTAGCTGTCACTGCACCCAGGCCATAGGGAGTCAAACTCTGACCCAGCTGTCACTGCACCGTGGCCATAGGGAGTCAAACTCTGACCCAGCTGTCACTGCACCCAGGCCATAGGGAGTCAAAACTCTGACCCAGCTGTCACTGCACCCAGGCCATAGGGAGTCAAACTCTGACCCAGCTGTCACTGCACCCAGGCCATAGGGAGTCAAACTCTGACCCAGCTGTCACTGCACCCAGGCCATAGGGAGTCAAACTCTGACCCAGCTGTCATTGCACCCAGGCCATAGGGAGTCAAACTCTGACCCAGCTGTCACTGCACAGTGGCCATAGGGAGTCAAACTCTGACCCAGCTGTCACTGCACCCAGGCCATAGGGAGTCAAACTCTGACCCAGCTGTCACTGCACCCAGGCCATAGGGAGTCAAACTCTGACCCAGCTGTCACTGCACCCAGGCCATAGGGAGTCAAACTCTGACCCAGCTGTCACTGCACCCAGGCCATAGGGAGTCAAACTCTGACCCAGCTGTCACTGCACCCAGGCCATAGGGAGTCAAACTCTGACCCAGATGTCACTGCACCCAGGCCATAGGGAGTCAAACTCTGACCCAGCTGTCACTGCACCCAGGCCATAGGGAGTCAAACTCTGACCCAGCTGTCACTGCACCCAGGCCATAGGGAGTCAAACTCTGACCCAGCTGTCACTGCACCCAGGCCATAGGGAGTCAAACTCTGACCCAGCTGTCACTGCACCCAGGCCATAGGGAGTCAAACTCTGACCCAGCTGTCACTGCACCCAGGCCATAGGGAGTCAAACTCTGACCCAGCTGTCACTGCACAGTGGCCATAGGGAGTCAAACTCTGACCCAGCTGTCACTGCACCCAGGCCATAGGGAGTCAAACTCTGACCTCTGACCCAGCTGTCACTGCACCCAGGCCATAGGGAGTCAAACTCTGACCCAGCTGTCACTGCACAGTGGCCATAGGGAGTCAAACTCTGACCCAGCTGTCACCGCACAGTGGCCATAGGGAGTCAAACTCTGACCTCTGACCCAGCTGTCACTGCACCCAGGCCATAGGGAGTCAAACTCTGACCCAGCTGTCACTGCACAGTGGCCATAGGGAGTCAAACTCTGACCCAGCTGTCACCGCACAGTGGCCATAGGGAGTCAAACTCTGACCTCTGACCCAGCTGTCACTGCACCCAGGCCATAGGGAGTCAAACTCTGACCCAGCTGTCACTGCACCCAGGCCATAGGGAGTCAAGCTCTGACCCAGCTGTCACTGCATCCAGGCCATAGGGAGTCAAACTCTGACCCAGCTGTCACTGCACCGTGGCCATAGGGAGTCAAACTCTGACCCAGCTGTCACTGCACCCAGGCCATAGGGAGTCAAACTCTGACCCAGCTGTCACTGCACCCAGGCCATAGGGAGTCAAACTCTGACCCAGCTGTCACTGCACCCAGGCCATAGGGAGTCAAACTCTGACCCAGCTGTCACTGCACCCAGGCCATATGGAGTCAAACTCTGACCCAGCTGTCACTGCACCCAGGCCATAGGGAGTCAAACTCTGACCCAGCTGTCACTGCACAGTGGCCATAAGGAGTCAAACTCTTACCCAGCTGTCACTGCACCCAGGCCATAGGGAGTCAAACTCTGACCCAGCTGTCACTTCACCCAGGCCATAGGGAGTCAAACTCTGACCCAGCTGTCACTGCACAGTGGCCATAAGGAGTCAAACTCTGACCCAGCTGTCACTGCACCGTGGCCATAGGGAGTCAAACTCTGACCCAGCTGTCACTGCACCCAGGCCATAGGGAGTCAAACTCTGACCCAGCTGTCACTGCACCCAGGCCATAGGGAGTCAAACTCTGACCTCTGACCCAGCTGTCACTGCACCCAGGCCATAGGGAGTCAAACTCTGACCCAGCTGTCACTGCACCCAGGCCATAGGGAGTCAAGCTCTGACCCAGCTGTCACTGCACCCAGGCCATAGGGAGTCAAACTCTGACCCAGCTGTCACTGCACCGTGGCCATAGGGAGTCAAACTCTGACCCAGCTGTCACTGCACCCAGGCCATAGGGAGTCAAACTCTGACCCAGCTGTCATTGCACAGTGGCCATAGGGAGTCAAACTCTGACCCAGCTGTCACTGCACCCAGGCCATAGGGAGTCAACCTCTGACCCAGCTGTCACTGCAGAGTGGCCATAGGGAGTCAAACTCTGACCCAGCTGTCACTGCACAGTGGCCATAGGGAGTCAAACTCTGACCCAGCTGTCACTGCACAGTGGCCTTAGGGAGTCAAACTCTGACCCAGCTGTCACTGCACCGTGGCCATAGGGAGTCAAACTCTGACCCAGCTGTCACTGCACAGTGGCCATAGGGAGTCAAACTCTGACCCAGCTGTCACTGCACAGTGGCCATAGGGAGTCAAACTCTGACCCAGCTGTAACTGCACCCAGGCCATATGGAGTCAAACTCTGACCCAGCTGTCACTGCACCCAGGCCATAGGGAGTCAAACTCTGACCCAGCTGTCACTGCACCCAGGCCATATGGAGTCAAACTGACCCAGCTGTCACTGCACCCAGGCCATATGGAGTCAAACTGACCCAGCTGTCACTGCACCGTGGCCATAGGGAGTCAAACTCTGACCCAGCTGTCACTGCACAGTGGCCATTGGGAGTCAAACTCTGACCCAGCTGTCACTGCACCGTGGCCATAGGGAGTCAAACTCTGACCCAGCTGTCACTGCACCCAGGCCATAGGGAGTCAAACTCTGACCCAGATGTCACTGCACCGTGGCCATAGGGAGTCAAACTCTGACCCAGCTGTCACTGCACCCAGGCCATAGGGAGTCAAACTCTGACCAAGCTGTCACTGCACCCAGGCCATAGGGAGTCAAACTCTGACCCAGCTGTCACTGCACCGTGGCCATAGGGAGTCAAACTCTGACCCAGATGTCACTGCACCGTGGCCATAGGGAGTCAAACTCTGACCCAGCTGTCACTGCACCCAGGCCATAGGGAGTCAAACTCTGACCCAGCTGTCACTGCACCGTGGCCATAGGGAGTCAAACTCTGACCCAGCTGTCACTGCACCCAGGCCATAGGGAGTCAAACTCTGACCCAGATGTCACTGCACCCAGGCCATAGGGAGTCAAACTCTGACCTCTGACCCAGCTGTCACTGCACCCAGGCCATAGGGAGTCAAACTCTGACCCAGCTGTCACTGCACCCAGGCCATAGGGAGTCAAGCTCTGACCCAGCTGTCACTGCATCCAGGCCATAGGGAGTCAAACTCTGACCCAGCTGTCACTGCACCGTGGCCATAGGGAGTCAAACTCTGACCCAGCTGTCACTGCACCCAGGCCATAGGGAGTCAAACTCTGACCCAGCTGTCATTGCACAGTGGTCATAGGGAGTCAAACTCTGACCCAGCTGTCACTGCACCCAGGCCATAGGGAGTCAACCTCTGACCCAGCTGTCACTGCAGAGTGGCCATAGGGAGTCAAACTCTGACCCAGCTGTCACTGCACAGTGGCCATAGGGAGTCAAACTCTGACCCAGCTGTCACTGCACAGTGGCCTTAGGGAGTCAAACTCTGACCCAGCTGTCACTGCACCGTGGCCATAGGGAGTCAAACTCTGACCCAGCTGTCACTGCACAGTGGCCATAGGGAGTCAAACTCTGACCCAGCTGTCACTGCACAGTGGCCATAGGGAGTCAAACTCTGACCCAGCTGTAACTGCACCCAGGCCATATGGAGTCAAACTCTGACCCAGCTGTCACTGCACCCAGGCCATAGGGAGTCAAACTCTGACCCAGCTGTCACTGCACCCAGGCCATATGGAGTCAAACTGACCCAGCTGTCACTGCACCCAGGCCATATGGAGTCAAACTGACCCAGCTGTCACTGCACCGTGGCCATAGGGAGTCAAACTCTGACCCAGCTGTCACTGCACAGTGGCCATTGGGAGTCAAACTCTGACCCAGCTGTCACTGCACCGTGGCCATAGGGAGTCAAACTCTGACCCAGCTGTCACTGCACCCAGGCCATAGGGAGTCAAACTCTGACCCAGCTGTCACTGCACCCAGGCCATAGGGAGTCAAACTCTGACCCAGCTGTCACTGCACCCAGGCCATAGGGAGTCAAACTCTGACCCAGCTGTCACTGCACAGTGGCCATAGGGAGTCAAACTCTGACCCAGCTGTCACTGCACCCAGGCCATAGGGAGTCAAACTCTGACCTCTGACCCAGCTGTCACTGCACCCAGGCCATAGGGAGTCAAACTCTGACCCAGCTGTCACTGCACTGTGGCCATAGGGAGTCAAACTCTGACCCAGCTGTCACCGCACAGTGGCCATAGGGAGTCAAACTCTGACCTCTGACCCAGCTGTCACTGCACCCAGGCCATAGGGAGTCAAACTCTGACCCAGCTGTCACTGCACAGTGGCCATAGGGAGTCAAACTCTGACCCAGCTGTCACCGCACAGTGGCCATAGGGAGTCAAACTCTGACCTCTGACCCAGCTGTCACTGCACCCAGGCCATAGGGAGTCAAACTCTGACCCAGCTGTCACTGCACCCAGGCCATAGGGAGTCAAGCTCTGACCCAGCTGTCACTGCATCCAGGCCATAGGGAGTCAAACTCTGACCCAGCTGTCACTGCACCGTGGCCATAGGGAGTCAAACTCTGACCCAGCTGTCACTGCACCCAGGCCATAGGGAGTCAAACTCTGACCCAGCTGTCACTGCACCCAGGCCATAGGGAGTCAAACTCTGACCCAGCTGTCACTGCACCCAGGCCATAGGGAGTCAAACTCTGACCCAGCTGTCACTGCACCCAGGCCATATGGAGTCAAACTCTGACCCAGCTGTCACTGCACCCAGGCCATAGGGAGTCAAACTCTGACCCAGCTGTCACTGCACAGTGGCCATAAGGAGTCAAACTCTTACCCAGCTGTCACTGCACCCAGGCCATAGGGAGTCAAACTCTGACCCAGCTGTCACTTCACCCAGGCCATAGGGAGTCAAACTCTGACCCAGCTGTCACTGCACAGTGGCCATAAGGAGTCAAACTCTGACCCAGCTGTCACTGCACCGTGGCCATAGGGAGTCAAACTCTGACCCAGCTGTCACTGCACCCAGGCCATAGGGAGTCAAACTCTGACCCAGCTGTCACTGCACCCAGGCCATAGGGAGTCAAACTCTGACCTCTGACCCAGCTGTCACTGCACCCAGGCCATAGGGAGTCAAACTCTGACCCAGCTGTCACTGCACCCAGGCCATAGGGAGTCAAGCTCTGACCCAGCTGTCACTGCACCCAGGCCATAGGGAGTCAAACTCTGACCCAGCTGTCACTGCACCGTGGCCATAGGGAGTCAAACTCTGACCCAGCTGTCACTTCACCCAGGCCATAGGGAGTCAAACTCTGACCCAGCTGTCACTGCACAGTGGCCATAAGGAGTCAAACTCTGACCCAGCTGTCACTGCACAGTGGCCATAGGGAGTCAAACTCTGACCCAGCTGTAACTGCACCCAGGCCATATGGAGTCAAACTCTGACCCAGCTGTCACTGCACCCAGGCCATAGGGAGTCAAACTCTGACCCAGCTGTCACTGCACCCAGGCCATAGGGAGTCAAACTCTGACCCAGCTGTCACTGCACCCAGGCCATATGGAGTCAAACTGACCCAGCTGTCACTGCACCCAGGCCATATGGAGTCAAACTGACCCAGCTGTCACTGCACCGTGGCCATAGGGAGTCAAACTCTGACCCAGCTGTCACTGCACCGTGGCCATAGGGAGTCAAACTCTGACCCAGATGTCACTGCACCGTGGCCATAGGGAGTCAAACTCTGACCCAGCTGTCACTGCACCCAGGCCATAGGGAGTCAAACTCTGACCCAGCTGTCACTGCACCGTGGCCATAGGGAGTCAAACTCTGACCCAGCTGTCATTGCACCCAGGCCATAGGGAGTCAAACTCTGACCCAGATGTCACTGCACCCAGGCCATAGGGAGTCAAACTCTGACCTCTGACCCAGCTGTCACTGCACCCAGGCCATAGGGAGTCAAACTCTGACCCAGCTGTCACTGCACCCAGGCCATAGGGAGTCAAGCTCTGACCCAGCTGTCACTGCACCCAGGCCATAGGGAGTCAAACTCTGACCCAGCTGTCACTGCACCGTGGCCATAGGGAGTCAAACTCTGACCCAGCTGTCACTGCACCCAGGCCATAGGGAGTCAAACTCTGACCCAGCTGTCATTGCACAGTGGCCATAGGGAGTCAAACTCTGACCCAGCTGTCACTGCACCCAGGCCATAGGGAGTCAACCTCTGACCCAGCTGTCACTGCAGAGTGGCCATAGGGAGTCAAACTCTGACCCAGCTGTCACTGCACAGTGGCCATAGGGAGTCAAACTCTGACCCAGCTGTCACTGCACAGTGGCCTTAGGGAGTCAAACTCTGACCCAGCTGTCACTGCACCGTGGCCATAGGGAGTCAAACTCTGACCCAGCTGTCACTGCACAGTGGCCATAGGGAGTCAAACTCTGACCCAGCTGTCACTGCACAGTGGCCATAGGGAGTCAAACTCTGACCCAGCTGTAACTGCACCCAGGCCATATGGAGTCAAACTCTGACCCAGCTGTCACTGCACCCAGGCCATAGGGAGTCAAACTCTGACCCAGCTGTCACTGCACCCAGGCCATATGGAGTCAAACTGACCCAGCTGTCACTGCACCCAGGCCATATGGAGTCAAACTGACCCAGCTGTCACTGCACCGTGGCCATAGGGAGTCAAACTCTGACCCAGCTGTCACTGCACAGTGGCCATTGGGAGTCAAACTCTGACCCAGCTGTCACTGCACCGTGGCCATAGGGAGTCAAACTCTGACCCAGCTGTCACTGCACCCAGGCCATAGGGAGTCAAACTCTGACCCAGCTGTCACTGCACCCAGGCCATAGGGAGTCAAACTCTGACCCAGCTGTCACTGCACCCAGGCCATAGGGAGTCAAACTCTGACCCAGCTGTCACTGCACAGTGGCCATAGGGAGTCAAACTCTGACCCAGCTGTCACTGCACCCAGGCCATAGGGAGTCAAACTCTGACCTCTGACCCAGCTGTCACTGCACCCAGGCCATAGGGAGTCAAACTCTGACCCAGCTGTCACTGCACTGTGGCCATAGGGAGTCAAACTCTGACCCAGCTGTCACCGCACAGTGGCCATAGGGAGTCAAACTCTGACCTCTGACCCAGCTGTCACTGCACCCAGGCCATAGGGAGTCAAACTCTGACCCAGCTGTCACTGCACAGTGGCCATAGGGAGTCAAACTCTGACCCAGCTGTCACCGCACAGTGGCCATAGGGAGTCAAACTCTGACCTCTGACCCAGCTGTCACTGCACCCAGGCCATAGGGAGTCAAACTCTGACCCAGCTGTCACTGCACCCAGGCCATAGGGAGTCAAGCTCTGACCCAGCTGTCACTGCATCCAGGCCATAGGGAGTCAAACTCTGACCCAGCTGTCACTGCACCGTGGCCATAGGGAGTCAAACTCTGACCCAGCTGTCACTGCACCCAGGCCATAGGGAGTCAAACTCTGACCCAGCTGTCACTGCACCCAGGCCATAGGGAGTCAAACTCTGACCCAGCTGTCACTGCACCCAGGCCATAGGGAGTCAAACTCTGACCCAGCTGTCACTGCACCCAGGCCATATGGAGTCAAACTCTGACCCAGCTGTCACTGCACCCAGGCCATAGGGAGTCAAACTCTGACCCAGCTGTCACTGCACAGTGGCCATAAGGAGTCAAACTCTTACCCAGCTGTCACTGCACCCAGGCCATAGGGAGTCAAACTCTGACCCAGCTGTCACTTCACCCAGGCCATAGGGAGTCAAACTCTGACCCAGCTGTCACTGCACAGTGGCCATAAGGAGTCAAACTCTGACCCAGCTGTCACTGCACCGTGGCCATAGGGAGTCAAACTCTGACCCAGCTGTCACTGCACCCAGGCCATAGGGAGTCAAACTCTGACCCAGCTGTCACTGCACCCAGGCCATAGGGAGTCAAACTCTGACCTCTGACCCAGCTGTCACTGCACCCAGGCCATAGGGAGTCAAACTCTGACCCAGCTGTCACTGCACCCAGGCCATAGGGAGTCAAGCTCTGACCCAGCTGTCACTGCACCCAGGCCATAGGGAGTCAAACTCTGACCCAGCTGTCACTGCACCGTGGCCATAGGGAGTCAAACTCTGACCCAGCTGTCACTGCACCCAGGCCATAGGGAGTCAAACTCTGACCCAGCTGTCATTGCACAGTGGCCATAGGGAGTCAAACTCTGACCCAGCTGTCACTGCACCCAGGCCATAGGGAGTCAACCTCTGACCCAGCTGTCACTGCAGAGTGGCCATAGGGAGTCAAACTCTGACCCAGCTGTCACTGCACAGTGGCCATAGGGAGTCAAACTCTGACCCAGCTGTCACTGCACAGTGGCCTTAGGGAGTCAAACTCTGACCCAGCTGTCACTGCACCGTGGCCATAGGGAGTCAAACTCTGACCCAGCTGTCACTGCACAGTGGCCATAGGGAGTCAAACTCTGACCCAGCTGTCACTGCACAGTGGCCATAGGGAGTCAAACTCTGACCCAGCTGTAACTGCACCCAGGCCATATGGAGTCAAACTCTGACCCAGCTGTCACTGCACCCAGGCCATAGGGAGTCAAACTCTGACCCAGCTGTCACTGCACCCAGGCCATATGGAGTCAAACTGACCCAGCTGTCACTGCACCCAGGCCATATGGAGTCAAACTGACCCAGCTGTCACTGCACCGTGGCCATAGGGAGTCAAACTCTGACCCAGCTGTCACTGCACAGTGGCCATTGGGAGTCAAACTCTGACCCAGCTGTCACTGCACCGTGGCCATAGGGAGTCAAACTCTGACCCAGCTGTCACTGCACCCAGGCCATAGGGAGTCAAACTCTGACCCAGATGTCACTGCACCGTGGCCATAGGGAGTCAAACTCTGACCCAGCTGTCACTGCACCCAGGCCATAGGGAGTCAAACTCTGACCAAGCTGTCACTGCACCCAGGCCATAGGGAGTCAAACTCTGACCCAGCTGTCACTGCACCGTGGCCATAGGGAGTCAAACTCTGACCCAGATGTCACTGCACCGTGGCCATAGGGAGTCAAACTCTGACCCAGCTGTCACTGCACCCAGGCCATAGGGAGTCAAACTCTGACCCAGCTGTCACTGCACCGTGGCCATAGGGAGTCAAACTCTGACCCAGCTGTCACTGCACCCAGGCCATAGGGAGTCAAACTCTGACCCAGATGTCACTGCACCCAGGCCATAGGGAGTCAAACTCTGACCTCTGACCCAGCTGTCACTGCACCCAGGCCATAGGGAGTCAAACTCTGACCCAGCTGTCACTGCACCCAGGCCATAGGGAGTCAAGCTCTGACCCAGCTGTCACTGCACCCAGGCCATAGGGAGTCAAACTCTGACCCAGCTGTCACTGCACCGTGGCCATAGGGAGTCAAACTCTGACCCAGCTGTCACTGCACCCAGGCCATAGGGAGTCAAACTCTGACCCAGCTGTCATTGCACAGTGGCCATAGGGAGTCAAACTCTGACCCAGCTGTCACTGCACCCAGGCCATAGGGAGTCAACCTCTGACCCAGCTGTCACTGCAGAGTGGCCATAGGGAGTCAAACTCTGACCCAGCTGTCACTGCACAGTGGCCATAGGGAGTCAAACTCTGACCCAGCTGTCACTGCACAGTGGCCTTAGGGAGTCAAACTCTGACCCAGCTGTCACTGCACCGTGGCCATAGGGAGTCAAACTCTGACCCAGCTGTCACTGCACAGTGGCCATAGGGAGTCAAACTCTGACCCAGCTGTCACTGCACAGTGGCCATAGGGAGTCAAACTCTGACCCAGCTGTAACTGCACCCAGGCCATATGGAGTCAAACTCTGACCCAGCTGTCACTGCACCCAGGCCATAGGGAGTCAAACTCTGACCCAGCTGTCACTGCACCCAGGCCATATGGAGTCAAACTGACCCAGCTGTCACTGCACCCAGGCCATATGGAGTCAAACTGACCCAGCTGTCACTGCACCGTGGCCATAGGGAGTCAAACTCTGACCCAGCTGTCACTGCACAGTGGCCATTGGGAGTCAAACTCTGACCCAGCTGTCACTGCACCGTGGCCATAGGGAGTCAAACTCTGACCCAGCTGTCACTGCACCCAGGCCATAGGGAGTCAAACTCTGACCCAGATGTCACTGCACCGTGGCCATAGGGAGTCAAACTCTGACCCAGCTGTCACTGCACCCAGGCCATAGGGAGTCAAACTCTGACCAAGCTGTCACTGCACCCAGGCCATAGGGAGTCAAACTCTGACCCAGCTGTCACTGCACCGTGGCCATAGGGAGTCAAACTCTGACCCAGATGTCACTGCACCGTGGCCATAGGGAGTCAAACTCTGACCCAGCTGTCACTGCACCCAGGCCATAGGGAGTCAAACTCTGACCCAGCTGTCACTGCACCGTGGCCATAGGGAGTCAAACTCTGACCCAGCTGTCACTGCACCCAGGCCATAGGGAGTCAAACTCTGACCCAGATGTCACTGCACCCAGGCCATAGGGAGTCAAACTCTGACCTCTGACCCAGCTGTCACTGCACCCAGGCCATAGGGAGTCAAACTCTGACCCAGCTGTCACTGCACCCAGGCCATAGGGAGTCAAACTCTGACCTCTGACCCAGCTGTCACTGCACCCAGGCCATAGGGAGTCAAACTCTGACCCAGCTGTCACTGCACCCAGGCCATAGGGAGTCAAACTCTGACCCAGCTGTCACTGCACCCAGGCCATAGGGAGTCAAACTCTGACCCAGCTGTCACTGCACAGTAGCCATAGGGAGTCAAACTCTGACCCAGCTGTCACTGCACAGTGGCCATAGGGAGTCAAACTCTGACCCAGCTGTCACTGCACCCAGGCCATAGGGAGTCAAACTCTGACCCAGCTGTCACTGCACCCAGGCCATAGGGAGTCAAACTCTGACCCAGATGTCACTGCACCCAGGCCATAGGGAGTCAAACTCTGACCCAGCTGTCACTGCACCCAGGCCATAGGGAGTCAAACTCTGACCCAGCTGTCACTGCACCCAGGCCATAGGGAGTCAAACTCTGACCCAGCTGTCACTGCACCCAGGCCATAGGGAGTCAAACTCTGACCCAGCTGTCACTGCACCCAGGCCATAAGGAGTCAAACTCTGACCCAGCTGTCACTGCACCCAGGCCATAGGGAGTCAAACTCTGACCCAGCTGTCACTGCACCCAGGCCATAGGGTGTCAAACTCTGACCCAGATGTCACTGCATCCAGGCCATAGGGAGTCAAATTCTGACCCAGCTGTCACTGCACAGTGGCCATAGGGAGTCAAACTCTGACCCAGCTGTCACTGCACCCAGGCCATAGGGAGTCAAACTCTGACCCAGCTGTCACTGCACCCAGGCCATAGGGAGTCAAAACTCTGACCCAGCTGTCACTGCACCCAGGCCATAGGGAGTCAAACTCTGACCCAGCTGTCACTGCACCCAGGCCATAGGGAGCCAAACTCTGACCCAGCTATCACTGCACAGTGGCCATAGGGAGTCAAACTCTGACCCAGCTGTCACTGCACCCAGGCCATAGGGAGTCAAACTCTGACCCAGCTGTCACTGCACCCAGGCCATAGCTATTAGGCTCGACATTCGAACATAATCATAGACTGGATGTTTTATGTATTTCAGTCAAAGTATGATTCATCCATTTTCTTTACATGATATATAACTACGGTATGTGCCTGAGGAGCCTGGGAATGTGATCAACATCGAACAATTAGCATAATGAGCCACATCACCAAGATTTTGCTCACAATCATCATGCAAAGAGTCCCCCCCCCCCCCCCCCCCCCCAAAAAAAAAAAAGTTGCATATCCTTTACATCAGCATTCTACTGCCATTGTTGATGTCTTGGCAAGTAGTTTGCCATTGCTTTCTGAACGTCCGGCTCCCATACTAACATGTTAAAACCAGCGCGACATGGTCTGCTGCCTAATCAGTTGCCGCTGTGTTTCGAACACGGGTAAGCGACATTACGAATCAAGACCGCAACGCCATCGCCACGGAGACCGGCATGCCAAGAGTTAGGAAGAAAATACAACTCAAAATAAGGGAAGAACAATGTGGGTTTGTAAAAGGCAAGGGTACAACAGTTGCCGTGTATATGCTGAGAACATTAATTGAGCGTTTGATAGAAGTAAACAAGGACCTACATCTTTGCTTAATTGACTACACAAAGGCTTTTGATAAAATAAGACATGTCAACATATGAAGATGCTTACAGACCTACAAATGTATGGGAAAAACCTTAGACTTGTTAAAAAACATATGTTGGAAACAAGTTATTAAAATTGATAATGAAGTAGGTCAGTCTCAGACTATTAAGAGAGGTGTCCGACAGGGATGTGTAATGTCTCCAGACATGATACTAATTAGTATCTTTATATCCAAGTGGCAGAGGCTTCAAGTCAGTGGATTGATAAGATGAGGCCAAACATGTTTTCAACAACATGAAATCAGTATTAACATCTAGAGAGAATAACAACGCATTAAAAATGAGAATTGTCAAATAGAATGTATATTCTTCACTACTATGTTTTGCAGAAGCCTGGACAGTGAACAAGAAATTAGAAAGTTGAATAGAAGCTCTGGAGATGTGGATATGTAGAAGGATATGTCATATACGAGGGAAACAAAAAGAAACCATATACAGAGGCTCTAGAAAAACAATGAAGAGAGAGTTGATGAACAAAATAAAATAGAGGCAAGTGAAATATTTTGGCCATGTTAAAAGAATTCATCATTGGCACCTTGCCGTCTTGACAGACGATAGTTTGTGCTTTAAAAAGGCATAATAACTTTTAACTATGGCGGTAGCGAGTGTGACTGATAAGGCCAATTTGCGCTGTAAATGTCCGTTCACAGTGGGTGCATGTGAACACGTGGTCATTTCCACCATCATGCATCATCTTACGTCTCAAACGCTTGGTGTGTGACTTTTCTGCAATAATTTTCTCCTTTGACTTTATTCCATTTCTGATATTTGCCCTCCATGCAACACGTTCAGCGGCGACTTGCTCCCAATGTGCATTATCAATGCCTGTATCAATCATGTCCCGCTTACACACATCTTTGTGTCGTAGTAGAGGCCGACCCTGAGATCTCTTACCCATCTGTAATTCACCAAAAAATATATCCTTTGGTATTCTACCATCATCCATCCTCCTAAGATGTCCTATCCATCTAAGTCTACGAAGACTGAGCATGGAATAAACTGTCACACAACCTGATCTTTCCAATACTTCAGTATTTGTGATTTTGTCTTGCCACTTAATACCAAGAATTCTTCGCAGACACCGCATATGAAAGCTGTTTAAATTGTTCTCTTGGTGTGAGTAAGTTGTCCAGGTTTCACTGCCATAGAGAAGAGTACTAAGGACACAGGCTTGATAGACAAGGACTTTTGTTTTGGCAGTAAGCTTCCTGTTCTCCCAGACTCTTTTTCTTAACCTGTTCATTGTTGTTGCTGCCTTACCAATCCGGATGTTGATTTCCTGATCTAGGGATAATTTGCTATTTACCACTGATCCTAGATATGTAAAATGGTCTACTATCTCTAGTTCGGCATCGTCAATAAAGATTGATGGTACCCCATGTGCACCTTGTGACATAATCTGTGTCTTCTTTTTGCTAATTGTTAAACCAAATTCAGAACAAGCATTGGAGAATGCAGATAGTAGACATTGCAATTCTTCCTCAGAGTGGGTCGTAACTGCAGCATCATCTGCAAAAAGCAACTCTCTGATCAGTACCCTCCTAATTTTGGTCTTAGCCTTCAATCTCTGAGCATTGTAGAGGCCGCCATCTGAGCGTGAGTGAATGTATATACCACCATCCTGATCACGAAATGCATATTTCAGTAGAAGTGAAAAGTATATTCCAAAGAGGGTGGGAGCTAGTACACAACCTTGGTTAACTCCACTCTTGATTTCAAATTCTTCAGAAGTTGCACCATCAAACTTGATTATACCCTTCATGCCTGTGTGGAACGATTCCACAATGGACAGAAGAGTTGGTGGGCAGCCAATCTTCTTTAGTGCCTTGAACAGACCCTCACGACTGACCAAATCAAATGCCTTTGTGAGGTCGATGAAGGCAATAAACAGTGGTTGATTCTGTTCACGGCACTTTTCTTGCATTTGTCGCAATGAGAATATCATATCAGTGGTAGACCGGTTCTGTCGAAAGCCACACTGTGATTCGGGGTAGACTTGATCTCCTAGGACTTGAAGTCTGCGCAGAACAATTCTGGCAAATACTTTTCCAACAATACACAGAAGTGAGATACCCCTATAGTTGTTGCAGTCGCTCCGATCGCCCTTGTTCTTGTACAGTGTTATGATGCTTGAATCTTTGAAATCCTGTGGGACTTGTCCTTCACGCCAGCATAGCTCTATTAGCTGGTGGATCTGTATAGTGAGTGTGTCTTGCCCACTCCTGTTAACCTCTATTGGAATCCCATCCTTACCTGGAGCCTTGCCAGATGCAAGTTCATTTATAGCACACTTAACTTCTGTTATGGTGGGAAGTGTGTCCAGGTGGTCAAGAGTTGGTAGAGCCTCTATGGCGTTGAGGGCAGTATCCGCTAGTTTGGTCTCACTTGAGTAAAGCTCCAAATAGTGCTCTACCCATCTGTCCATCTGCTGTTTCTTATCAGTGATGACTTCTCCAGTCAAGGTTTTCAATGGTGCACTTCTTTTGATCACTGGACCACAGGCTTTCTTTATTCCTTCATACATGCTTCTTATGTCTCCCTTATCACTTGCGATTTGAATGGACTCACATAACTTGATCCAATAATCATTTGCACACTGCCTGGCAGCCTTTTGCACATCCTTCCTAGCTTGCCTTTGCTCACTCAGAGTGTTACGCGTTGGTCTTTCCTTGTTTCTTAAGAGAGCTTTCTTCTTCTTATCAATCAAGGGCTGCAGAGTCTCGCTGTTGGCCGCAAACCAGTCCTGCCTCTTATGATCCACAGTGCCGTAAACCCTTACGGCAGTTTTACAAAGAGTTTCCTTAATTTGACCCCACTTTTCATTTACTGTACAATTTTCTGGTGTATCAGTGAAAGCGTCTTCAAGTTGCTGTTGAAACTGAAAGCACTTTTCAGGATCATGAGTGTTAATAATATTAATCCTGGGGCTAGATTTGTGTTTAGCTGTGTAGATTCTCTTTGGTCTCAGTCTAACCCTTGCAACAACCAAAGAATGATCCGTATCACAGTCAGCACTGTGGTAACTACGAGTCAATGATATATGGTTCAGATGTTGTCTCCGTGTGATGATGAAGTCCAGCTGGTGCCAATGGCCGGATCTTGGATGTTTCCATGTGACCTTATGCATCTCTTTTGTTTTAAAAAAAGAGTTTGTAATACATAGGTCATTACTGGTGCAATGCTCCAGCAGCCTTTGCCCATTTTCATTCATGCGACCGATGTTGTATTTTCCAAGGCACACTAGCCATGAACTCGAGTCTTTGCCCACACGAGCATTGAAATCACTGAGCATATAAATATAGTCGGATTTTGGAACTGCCTTAATCACAGAGTCTAACTCCTCATAGAACAAATCCTTCACATCATCAGAGGAATCGAGTGTCGGTGCATATGCAGTAATAATGGTGGCAAACCCACAAGAGGTTGCCAAGCGCAGGGATAATAGTCTTTCATTTCCTCCTGCTGGAATTTCAATCATTCCCAGTAGCGAATTCTTCACTGCAAAGCCCACACCGTGTTGCCTTTTTTCTGCCTGCCCTTTACCCTTCCAGAAAAAGGTGTAGTTGTTTTCCCTGAGTGACCCTTCCTCAGCGAGGCGAGTCTCCTGCAGGCCAGCAATATCAATGTTAAGACGATTGAGTTCGGCATCAATCACAGCCGTTTTTCTCACATCGTCAATATTGGTCAAGTCAGTGGAAAATCCTGGACACATGGTTCTCACGATCCAGGTTGCAAGCCGTAGCTTGAGGTTTCTATTTATATTTTTGTTTGTACCTGGTGCATTGGTTTTACAGCCTGCGATTCAGATTTTGTCCTAGCCCCAAGCACCCATTGAAGCAGGCAGGCTGTGGCGGATCAGCACCCAATTGGCTGGGGGCTGCCCAGCTTGAGGCGGGCGGTAGCTGATCAGTGACACCTATCGGTGTCTCCCACCGTCAGAGGCAACGCGTGGCGCCCCATGTCTACGCCAACTGACAAGGACTTATAACCCGTAACAGTTGCCTCTCGCTTTGATTCCGAGACCAGTTAAGACCAGGGATGGAGTTATTGCCTCTCCATAGCACAAAGCCTGGGCTAAAATATAGAGATCATGTGTTGCCCATGCAGCATGATCCCTCTCTCGGCCTGCCTAGCTCACTCCAGAGGAAAGGTAACACCCCTACATCTGGAACAAGACAAGCTGCAGAAGCTGCCGGATCAGCAAAGCAATGCTCTAACTGTCCGCCTGTCGGAGCTTCGATCCTAGACCAGTCGCCAACCAAGGCTTAGGGCCTGGTCTGCCCTGCCATGACAATTTTGTCTTTAGCTTGCATTTCCTCGCACCAGGGTAAGGCGTATACCCTCCCAATTGCGCTCTTCCGCCCGAAGCCGTTGGCACAATGTGGGGTGTCGGGTTTGGTAAGCGCCGCCCAACGCTCGGCGCTAACAGAAACCAGGTAGTACTGTCTACTGTTATACGGTAGCTCAGTCATATCTGACTAAGACCTGACTGACGTTAAAAGAATTAACACTTTTAAAAACCCATACTGGAGGGTAAGGTTGATGACAAGAGTTAGATTAGATACAAGAGGGAAGATGACATCAAGAAATAGACTAATAGCAATCTGAGAGAAAGGCCAGAGACAGACAGTGTTGGGAATCCATTACAGCCAACCTTCATTGTGGAGATGGCACCTTATTGATTGATACACATGAATGTTTATGTACTTGGTTCAAGGACTGTCATTCCTCAAACAGGGAGATAAAGGGGGCTGCATGGTCTCGAGGTATGGTGTCCGCCTTGAGTGCTGGAGGTCCCGGGTTCAAGCCTGGTGATGACCGGGATTTTTTCTCGAGGACTTCTAGTAATAAAATTTCCCCTGGTCTCTGGGGAGTGAGATCGGACGCCCGTGTGTATTGTTGTGCACGTAAAAAATCCCTAGGCAGTTGGAAATCGAAAAAGAGTAGCCAAATAGCGCTGCCCGGGCAAAATTTCGAGTTAAAAATCTACCCAAAGTATTTCAGGAACCTCGCCGGTGTCATGGAGTTCGTGCACTGAGTTGAGTTTCTCCAAACTCAGGTTTGAGTTAGGAGGAGAAGGGAGCACTTATGGGTTACACCCATGTGCAATGATGTTGATCCATCGACTAAACTAAACTAAACAGGGAGATAATCACGCATGACAATGGTAATAGACCAGACGTGACTCTGCTGTGTTTGTGCCCACCCCAGGCACATCATAAGTAAACATACAGGCATTGTTTGACACTCATAGAAGTAGTAACAATAAGTAGAGACCAGAGGCCGTACTAGACAACATACAATTGAAAGCTATAGTTACCGACCGGGATTCAAACCTTTATGTTGTCTAGTGCGTGCTCTAATCTCTACTTCCTTCTTCTTCTTCTTTTGTTCGCTTGAAATATGTCTATAACTGCAATGTTGTCTCTTGTATGAATCTAACAGTCTTTTTCAGTTACTCAGCGGTCCATAGGGTTTATCTTCCACTGTTGTCTCTATAGGCCAGAAGGTTCGCCTGGATATTTTGTAGTTTGGGCAGTCCTGGAGTATGTGCTCTGCTGTCTGCGACACCAAACCACATGTGCACATGGCTGAGTCACCAATCTTGAATTTTGTATACATGTGGTTGCGTAATCTATTGTGTCCTGTTCTGAGGCGCAGAATAATGACTTGTTCTGGTCTGTCCATAATGTGGTAGTCGTCTTGAGTAGGGTTTGGTGGCCTTCTGACTGATTTGATCATTCTTTTCTTTTGGTGGAAACCAATCCTTTTTTTACGAGACACTGTCCCGATGATCTCTTGGGCAGTAACATCTGAAACCTAACCTTTTCAGATAAAGCAACTGAGAGGCCTTATGTGCAAGTCACGCAAGTTAAAAATGCCGTGCAGTTGAACATTGCAGAGTAGGCCGTAAGGTCACCTTTCTGGCAGAATTATTAGGAAAAGAAAGCTGCCCACAATAAATCGAACCAGTAACATTAGACGCGGTTGACCTGTTACAACTACGCAGATGTCGGACACACTAGCTTCTAAGTCCCATCATCATCATCATCATTTAGTAAACAACATTTACAAATTTGGTCTCGTTCAACCTGCTTCTTCAGCGATGGCTAGAGTCGACATCCGTGGTTGTGTGGTGTTTGATCCTGTTCCTATTTGTGCTCTCTCTTGAGTGAGTCCTAACTCAGACTGGTTATATTGGTCCCTCTCTGGTTGTCAGACAAGGTGGTTCTTGTGCTGGCTGGTAATTTTATTATTGCGTTATGTTGGTCCTGTTGAAGACTGGTCCTTGGTCAGACCTACCAGGTTCTGCAGCCTTCCATTTGTTGGTTACTTTCTCTAGTAGACCTGACAAGTGCTGGTTGTTTCTTGTGTTGTCATTCCCCTCCCATATTTTATGGGTTCTCTCAAGGACTGGTTATATATTTGGGTCCTCTCAAGGACTGGTTATATTTTCTGTGGTCCTCAAAGGGATAGGTTATACTTTCTGTGGTCCTCACTAGGATTGGTTATATTTTAATTGGTCCTGACTAGGATTGCTTATATTTTCTGTGGTCCTCACTCACTATGATTTGTTATATTTTCTGTGGGCCTCCCAAGGACTAGTTATTTCTTGTGTGGTCCTCACAGGGACTGGTCCCGGTCATGTCCAGTCCTCATAAGGACTCAATATAGACACAGGCCGAGAAATCACAGGCAGTCTCAAGTTGTCCTCCTGGCCAGTGCAAGTTTTCAGCAGGTTGCTCTGTGGAAAGTGACCCAGTCAAGTGGAATCCAACCGGCACAATGAAGTGGATCCTCTGGCCTGGGTTGAGTAAAGGGAGTTTGCAAGTTATTTTTGTTGTAGAAATTATGTGTAACCGTGCTAAACGTGTCCTCATTTATAATACCGCCCAGCCTTATATAACTATTTAACCAAGTTTAAATATCTAGATGGCATGAGCACATGGCATAAAGGAGACAACAGATCTGATCCAAGACTCTAGTGATCGTGTGAGATGGCCAAACATGACCGCCCATCCATGCTTATCGGTGTGGCACATGATGAATGAATATAACATGTGGCGGTCTATTATATTACAAACAAAGATGTATGACTGTTTTAACTACTCCTATGAATGTCAATCTATACCTTTGAATTTATTTCTGGATTGAATAGTGGATTTTGTAGAAGATTGACTATTAATACACATGAATGTCAATCAATGCCTATTTATTTCTGGATCTACTAGTGTATTTGGTGGAAGATTTGCTATTAATACACGTTTGGCGCGAACCATCTCTGGACATTGAATTGCAGCCTAAGCAGTGGTTTAGTGTGAACTCCACACAGCACTGCTAACTGCCTGCAGGACTAGAAACAGTCAGAACCGATTACAATGTCGTGAGTACAGTTTTATATTTGTTTTGTGTCCTTCTGGCTAACTTGTTTTGATGGGGAACGATGGTGTTAGTGGACAAGTCTGAACTGAGCAGGGCAGGGTGGGCACTTGTGTTAGTGGACAACTCTGAACTGAGCAGGGCCTCTCATGTCTGTCCGATTCTCTGCTCTAGATAGCCTTCGAAAAGGGCTTTGCCCTTCTTCTCGTCAGACCATTCTACCAGATAAGGTCAGCACTGTGGAAGTCAGGAATACTCTTATTCTTGACTACCCCATTCATACCTGTATGTAGTCGCCAGAACAATTTCAGTGACTTGTCTGTGCTTATTCTTTGACACAACTCTGCCCATTTTTCACTTTTAACCAGTTTTTTGTTTTGTTGAAATAGCTAGCTTTGGTGTCCATCTCCCTTTCCAAGTGCACAATAAGACCAGGGTGGGCAACTCTGTTCTTCTTGTCGCTTTGCCAAGAGTTATATGTAATTTGATGGTTGGTTAGTTAGTTGGGTAGTTGGTAGGCTGGGTAGTTACTTAGTGTGTTTGTTGCTTGGTTAGTTGGTTGCTTAGTTAGTTTGTTGGTTAGTTTGGTAGTTGGTGGGCTAGATAATTACTTAGTTTGTACCAGATGATATGCCAGGCAATAAATCGTGCAGTCTGTTGTTTGTTTCTAAGTTATTACAATGATAGTGTTGTGTTAACTTCTGCACATATAAACATCATACTAACTTAAGTCACAACTGTTAGGAATAACTGGGGTTGAACTAATAACGGAGTCTGACAGAAAGTTCCTGAACATTATGGTTCCACTAGTGGCTGACGCACTTTCCAGCTTATCCATGGTTCAAACACCATTTAGGGTGCTATTTTCTCTTGGTTTTATTAGCACAAGGCCGACATAACATGTGTTGCACGAAATGTTTGTGAGCTTTGGAGGCGGTGGTACAAACAGCTACACCCCTAGGGGCGGCTACTACAGCTGCTGGTTACTTCAGTCACCTGGTTTTATCATATTACCTGACATTTCTATGAGTATGAATTACTTCCATGTCCCAGGTCATGTTACCTGACATTTCTGTGAGTATGAGTTATTTCCATGTCCCCGGTCATGTTACCTGACATTTCTGTGAATTGCTTTCACGTACCTGGTCATGTTACCTGATATTGCAGTGAGTTGCTTCCATTCATCTCATCATACCATTACCTGACTTTGATATGAGTTGCTTCCATTCATATCATCATACCATCACCTGACATTGCTGTCAGTACTTCCATTCACCTGATCATACCATCACCTGACATTGCTGTCATTACTTCCATTCATCTCATCATACCATTACCTGACTTTGCTATGAGTTGCTTCCATTCATCTCATCATACCATTACCTGACTCTGCTATGAGTTGCTTCCATTCATCTCATCATACCATTACCTGACTTTGATATGAGTTGCTTCCATTAATCTCATCATACCATCACCTGACATTGCTGTCAGTACTTCCATTCACCTGATCATACCATCACCTGACATTGCTGTCATTACTTCCATTCATCTCATCATACCATTACCTGACTTTGCTATGAGTTGCTTCCATTCATCTCATCATACCATTACCTGACTTTGCTATGAGTTGCTTCCATTCATCTCATCATACCATTACCTGATGTTGCTATGAGTTGTTTCCATTCATCTCATCATACCATTACCTGACTTTGCTATGAGTTGCTTCCATTCATCTCATCATACCATTACCTGACTTTGCTGTGAGTTGCTTCCATTAATCTCATCATACCATTACCTCACTTTGCTATGAGTTGCTTCTATTCATCTCATCATACCATTACCTGACTCTGCTATGAGTTGCTTCCATTCATCTCATCATACCATTACCTGACTCTGCTATGAGTTGCTTCCATTCATCTCATCATACCATTACCTGACTTTGCTATGAGTTGCTTCCATTCATCTCATCATACCATTACCTGACTCTGCTATGAGTTGCTTCCATTCATCTCATCATACCATTACCTGACTTTGATATGAGTTGCTTCCATTCATCTCATCATACCATTACCTGACTTTGCTATGAGTTGTTTCCATTCATCTCATCATACCATTACCTCACTTTGCTATGAGTTGCTTCTATTCATCTCATCATACCATTACCTGACTTTGCTATGAGTTGCTTCCATTCATCTCATCATACCATCACCTGACATTGCTGTCATTACTTCCATTCACTTGATCATACCATCACCTGACTTTGCTATGAGTTGCTTCCATTCATCTCATCATACCATCACCTGACATTGCTATGAGTTGCTTCCATTCACCTGATCATACCATCACCTGACATTGCTGTCAGTACTTCCATTCACTTGATCATACCATCACCTGACTTTGCTATGAGTTGCTTCCATTCATCTCATCATACCATCACCTGACATTGCTATGAGTTGCTTCCATTCACCTGATCATACCATCACCTGACATTGCTATTAGTTGCTTCCATTCACTTGATCATACCATCACCTGACTTTGCTATGAGTTGCTTCCATTCATCTCATCATACCATCACCTGACATTGCTATGAGTTGCTTCCATTCACTTGATCATACGATTACCTGACATTGCTATTAGTTGCTTCCATTCACCTCATCATACCATTACCTGATGTTGCTATGAGTTGCTTCCATTCATCTCATCATACCATTACCTGACATTGCTATGAGTTGCTTCCATTCACCTCATCATACCATTACCTGACGTTGCTATGAGTTGTTTCCATTCATCTCATCATACCATTACCTGACTTTGCTATGAATTGCTTCCATTCATCTCATCATACCATCACCTGACATTGCTGTCAGTACTTCCATTCACTTGATCATACCATCACCTGACATTGCTGTCAGTACTTCCATTCACTTGATCATACCATCACCTGACATTGCTATGAGTTGCTTCCATTCACCTCATCATACCATTACCTGACATTGCTATTAGTTGCTTCCATTCACCTGATCATACCATCACCTGACATTGCTGTCAGTACTTCCATTCACTTGATCATACCATCACCTGACTTTGCTATGAGTTGCTTCCATTCATCTCATCATACCATCACCTGACATTGCTATGAGTTGCTTTCATTCACCTGATCATACCATCACCTGACATTGCTATTAGTTGCTTCCATTCACTTGATCATACCATCACCTGACTTTGCTATGAGTTGCTTCCATTCATCTCATCATACCATCACCTGACATTGCTATGAGTTGCTTCCATTCACTTGATCATACGATTACCTGACATTGCTATTAGTTGCTTCCATTCACCTCATCATACCATTACCTGACGTTGCTATGAGTTGCTTCCTTTCATCTCATCATACCATTACCTGACATTGCTATGAGTTGCTTCCATTCACCTCATCATACCATTACCTGACGTTGCTATGAGTTGTTTCCATTCATCTCATCATAGCAATAACTGACTTTGCTATGAGTTGCTTCCATTCATCTCATCATACCATTACCTGACTTTGCTATGAGTTGCTTCCATTCATCTCATCATACCATTACCTGACTTTGCTATGAATTGCTTCCATTCATCTCATCATACCATCACCTGACATTGCTGTCAGTACTTCCATTCACTTGATCATACCATCACCTGACATTGCTGTCAGTACTTCCATTCACTTGATCATACCATCACCTGACATTGCTATGAGTTGCTTCCATTCACCTCATCATACCATTACCTGACATTGCTATTAGTTGCTTCCATTCACCTCATCATACCATTACCTGACATATCATGTCAGCAAAGCCTTGAATTTCATCAGCTTTGTTGCTCAATCAGGAATCCCGCATGTGCCGAAGTTTCTGCTGCACTACTCTCTTAATGTTTTTGAAGCCATCTTTTTTTATGTTGACTTCGGGTCATTCAAATGTGCCTTGCATCCATGATGTCCTATTTCTCATGGGAAGACTGTGTTGGTGATCAGGAGATCGTGTTCGGCACAGTCTGAAAGAGGAGGCGCCCATTGCTGTTACAATTTCTGACTCCGTACTTTCCAGTGAGGCAACTCCAAGTGGCGGTGTCCTTGCCTACTCTGGCATTAAAGTCCCCAAGGAGTATAAGTTTGTCTCCTTTGGGAATAGATGTTAATGCATTGTGCAGGTCTTCATAGAACTTGTTTTTGACGTCATCTTCATTTGTCATGGTTGGTGCATAGATACGATGGTTGCATGCTTCTTTCCTTTCAGCAGGGGTAACTTAATAGTCATAAGCCGGTCATTTATAGCCTTGGGAAATTCATCTAGTTTGCCAACCAGGGCCGACTTAATGGCAAATCCCACACCGGATTGGCGTCTTTCCTCGCTTTTCCTTCCACTCCAGAAAAATGTGTAGCCGGCACCTATTTCACAGATTTGGCCTTCGTCTGCAAGTCGTGTCTCGCTCAAGGCTGCAATGTCGATGTTGTACCTGCCCAGCTCTCTCCCAATCAGTGTTGTTCGTCTCTCTGGACCCGACGCGCCGTCTCTGTCAAGTAGGGTGCGGACATTTCAAGTTCCGATTGTCAAGGGAATATGGTTAGCTCTTTTAGCTTTACTTGTTTTTACTTTATTTGTATGTCGACCGCAGTGTAGGGTACCCACCAACCGCGGCTAGCTGGTTAGGTAATGAGGGAGCAGACAATGTTTAGAGCAATATATGAAGTTGGATGAAGAATGACTTGCGCGATGAATTGGATTAAAATGAGGAAGAGTTGCGCAATTTGTCGACCTTACTCTCTCGCCTGAGTCCATGTGAGTCCAGTGGCAAGACAAGTCAAGACAACTGGAGACGAATACAGGCGCAGTGGATAACCAGGGCGCTCTACGTGCCTTGCCGTGCTCATTACATTACACAACACTTTGCAGGTAAATGCCGTCTTGCCCGTTGAATCATCAGTCATTTCATGCATGCAGTCTGCCGAATCCTGTCTTCACATGCTGGGTAGGCATACCCTAGTTCACCGATTGGTTTGACACCAAAATTGGCTCCCACGCCTGGTTTAGCCAGTCTCTCACAGCTGTTGCCCGGGGGATGGCTGCTGTCGCATGCTGACAGCTACTAGGAGCTAGATCCAGATCCCGGGGGATGGCTGCTGTCGCATGCTGACAGCTACTAGGAGACAGATCCAGATCCCGGGGGATGGCTGCTGTCGCATGCTGACAGCTACTAGGAGACAGATCCAGATAGATCTCTGATGTCTTTAACTCTTCCATCCCTGCTGACAGCTACTAGGAGCCAGATCCAGATAGATCTCTGATGTCTTTAACTCTTCCATCCCTGCTGACAGCTACTAGGAGACAGATCCAGATAGATCTCTGATGTCTTTAACTCTTCCATCCCTGCTGACAGCTACTAGGAGCCAGATCCAGATAGATCTCTGATGTCTTTAACTCTTCCATCCCTGCTGACAGCTACTAGGAGACAGATCCAGATAGATCCCTGATGTCTTTAACTCTTTCATCCCTGGACACCAGGGAATGTTGATCAATGTGTTGTTATCCTGACCATTTGTAACCATGGCAGTACCATGTGATGGCCTGCTGTTTTAAGACTGGGCAAACATGCAACTTGTTACTGAACTGTGGAAAGCTCTGTCGGTTCTCAGTCTTCCAAAGCTGCCATTGAAGTGTCCCTTCAGTATGTTTGTCTGCCGCTCACTCTTTGGCTCCACTGTACCAGTCAAGTTCACAATCATCGCATATTCACTATTGCTTTAAACATGGTCAAGGGATATTTTCCATGCCATATAGCACTAGCCATGTCTATTTTACTGTCACTCAAAGGGTGACAATATGGCCAGTATTAGACTGACTGTCACTCAACGGGTGACAATATGGCCAGTACTAGACTGACTGTCACTCAACGGGTGACAATATGGCCAGTATTAGACTGACTGTCACTCAACGGGTGACAATATGGCCAGCACTAGATTGACTGTCACTCAATGGGTGACAATATGGCCAGTATTAGACTGACTGTCACTCAACGGGTGACAATATGGCCAGCACTAGATTGACTGTCACTCAACGGGTGACAATATGGCCAGCACTAGACTGAGTGTCACTCAACGGGTGACAATATGGCCAGTACTAGACTGACCGTCACTCAATGGGTGACAATATGGCCAGCACTTGACTGTCACTCAACGAGTGACAATATGGCCAGTACTAGACTGACTGTCAGAAAAAGGTATTGTTGTAGTGTCATGTGAACCAGGTCCTTGCAGGCTTAAACAACTCTCTACCTTGATGGTATAGATTCACTGTTATAGATGTTTGTTATTGGAGTGAATCGTGTCAGTTAGTGTAGTTGTTAATGTTCCATCTATCCATCATATGCCATGCCGATAAGCGTGGGCGGTCATGATTCGCCATTTCACTCGTCACCAGTCGTGGATCAGCTCAGTGTTCTTGTCTTGACCCTGCCACATGGTCAAGCCATCCAGGTATTTACTTCTGTCTTCTCTGTGTTCTCTTCCCCTCGATCTTGCCAGTTGTCACCAAGTTCTCCAATTTATTTCTTCTGATAACATTGTAATGTTACTGTACAGTTATAATACAGTATGTTGGCTGTATTTGTGTTATTAAAGTACTCTTGTTGTATTGTGCATAAAGTATGGTTGTAAACATATACATGTACAGTACTGTTGTAGGGAAACAGAACACATTGAAGGGTCAAGTTCTGGGGTAAATTTATGCAGGTATTGTTACAGTACGAATGGCTAGAACACCGGACTCTCCTTCAGGAGACCTGGGTTCGATACCTCGGTAAGGTGTGGGATTTTTTTCTGTCGGGGGCAAAAAGAAAATCCTAACCTGTACAGTTTGCGGCGACTGTACTAGCCAGGTGGTATTAATTCCTCAGGCTCAAAGACCCCTGTGCCATACACTGCAAGGTACTATATTGGCAGTAAATAACAGTTTTTTTTTTACTGTTACAATGTACATTTCTGCAGGTACTGTTACATTGTACATTTCTGTGGTTACTGTTACATTGTACATTTCTGTGGTTACTGTTACATTGTACATTTCTGTGGTTACTGTTACATTGTACATTTCTGTGGTTACTGTTACATTGTACATTTCTGTAGTTACTGTTACATTGTACATTTCTGTAGTTACTGTTACATTGTACATTTCTGTAGTTACTGTTACATTGTACATTTCTGTGGTTACTGTTACATTGTACATTTCTGTAGTTACTGTTACATTGTACATTTCTGTGGTTACTGTTACATTGTACATTTCTGTGGTTTTTCTTCTGTGTTCATCCGGATTTTTTTTTCTGGATGTGACTGCGTTGTGCCTGTTTACAGCAGAGCTGCGTTCTTGCGCCGTTAGTCCGACACATCCGACTTCTGCGGGCATTTGTTGACTGAGTTAACCTTCCCGGCATTTCTGTGGTTACTTTTACAATGTATATTTATGCAGGTACTGTAACAATGTATATTTATGCAGGTACTGTTACAGTGTATATTTATGCAGGTACTGTTACAGTGTATATTTATGCAGGTACTGTAAAAATGTATATTTATGCAGGTACTGTTACAATGTATATTTATGCAGGTACTGTTACAGTGTATATTTATGCAGGTACTGTAACAATGTATATTTATGCAGGTACTGTAACAATGTATATTTATGCAGGTACTGTTACAGTGTATATTTATGCAGGTACTGTTACAATGTATATTTATGCAGGTACTGTAACAATGTATATTTATGCAGGTACTGTTACAATGTATATTTATGCAGGTACTGTAACAATGTATATTTATGCAGGTACTGTTACAATGTATATTTATGCAGGTACTGTAACAATGTATATTTATGCAGGTACTGTAACAGTGTATATTTATGCAGGTACTGTTACAGTGTATATTTATGCAGGTACTGTTACAGTGTATATTTATGCAGGTACTGTTACAGTGTATATTTATGCAGGTACTGTAACAGTGTATATTTATGCAGGTACTGTTACAGTGTATATTTATGCAGGTACTGTTACAGTGTATATTTATGCAGGTACTGTTACAGTGTATATTTATGCAGGTACTGTAACAATGTATATTTATGCAGGTACTGTTACAGTGTATATTTATGCAGGTACTGTAACAGTGTATATTTATGCAGGTACTGTTACAGTGTATATTTATGCAGGTACTGTTACAGTGTATATTTATGCAGGTACTGTAACAATGTATATTTATGCAGGTACTGTTACAGTGTATATTTATGCAGGTACTGTTACAGTGTATATTTATGCAGGTACTGTAACAATGTATATTTATGCAGGTACTGTAACAATGTATATTTATGCAGGTACTGTTACAGTGTATATTTATGCAGGTACTGTAACAATGTATATTTATGCAGGTACTGTAACAATGTATATTTATGCAGGTACTGTAACAATGTATATTTATGCAGGTACTGTTACAGTGTATATTTATGCAGGTACTGTAACAATGTATATTTATGCAGGTACTGTTACAGTGTATATTTATGCAGGTACTGTTACAGTGTATATTTATGCAGGTACTGTAACAATGTATATTTATGCAGGTACTGTTACAGTGTATATTTATGCAGGTACTGTTACAGTGTATATTTATGCAGGTACTGTAACAATGTATATTTATGCAGGTACTGTTACAGTGTATATTTATGCAGGTACTGTAACAATGTATATTTATGCAGGTACTGTAACAATGTATATTTATGCAGGTACTGTAACAATGTATATTTATGCAGGTACTGTTACAGTGTATATTTATGCAGGTACTGTTACAGTGTATATTTATGTAGGTACTGTAACAATGTATATTTATGCAGGTACTGTAACAATGTATATTTATGCAGGTACTGTAACAATGTATATTTATGCAGGTACTGTTACAGTGTATATTTATGCAGGCACTGTAACAATGTATATTTATGCAGGTACTGTAACAATGTATATTTATGCAGGTACTGTTACAGTGTATATTTATGCAGGTACTGTAACAATGTATATTTATGCAGGTACTGTTACAGTGTATATTTATGCAGGTACTGTAACAATGTATATTTATGCAGGTACTGTTACAGTGTATATTTATGCAGGTACTGTAACAATGTATATTTATGCAGGTACTGTAACAATGTATATTTATGCAGGTACTGTTACAATGTATATTATGCAGGTACTGTTACAGTGTATATTTATGCAGGTACTGTTACAATGTATATTTATGCAGGTACTGTTACAGTGTATATTTATGCAGGTACTGTAACAATGTATATTTATGCAGGTACTGTAACAATGTATATTTATGCAGGTACTGTTACAGTGTATATTTATGCAGGTACTGTAACAATGTATATTTATGCAGGTACTGTAACAATGTATATTTATGCAGGTACTGTTACAGTGTACATTTCTGCAGGAACTGTTACAGTGTACATTTCTGTGGTTACTGTTACAGTGTATATTTATGCAGGTACTGTAACAATGTATATTTATGCAGGTACTGTAACAATGTATATTTATGCAGGTACTGTTACAGTGTATATTTATGCAGGATTCTGTAACAATGTATATTTATGCAGGTACTGTTACAGTGTATATTTATGCAGGTACTGTAACAATGTATATTTATGCAGGTACTGTTACAGTGTATATTTATGCAGGTACTGTAACAATGTATATTTATGCAGGTACTGTAATAATGTATATTTATGCAGGTACTGTAACAATGTATATTTATGCAGGTACTGTTACAGTGTATATTTATGCAGGTACTGTAACAATGTATATTTATGCAGGTACTGTAACAATGTATATTTATGCAGGTACTGTTACAATGTATATTTATGCAGGTACTGTTACAGTGTATATTTATGCAGGTACTGTAACAATGAATATTTATGCAGGTACTGTTACAGTGTACATTTCTGCAGGAACTGTTACAGTGTACATTTCTGTGGTTACTGTTACAGTGTATATTTATTCAGGTACTGTTACAATGTATATTTATGCAGGTACTGTTACAGTGTATATTTATGCAGGTACTGTAACAATGTATATTTATGCAGGTACTGTTACAGTGTATATTTATGCAGGTACTGTAACAATGTATATTTATGCAGGTACTGTTACAGTGTATATTTATGCAGGTACTGTAACAATGTATATTTATGCAGGTACTGTAACAATGTATATTTATGCAGGTACTGTTACAGTGTATATTTATGCAGGTACTGTTACAATGTATATTTATGCAGGTACTGTTACAGTGTACATTTCTGTGGTTACTGTTACAGTGTACATTTCTGCAGGTAAAGTATTGTCAACTTAGTGACAGCTGGCAACAATGATGGCAGAAGAGCAAGGGTCAGGCAAAGAGATGAATGGGGACACAAACACAGACCTGGACCTTGACTGCTGATAGTGGGAGATATGGAACCATGACAGCTGATAGTGGGAGATGGGGGACCTTAACTGCTGATAGTGGGAGATGGGGGACCTTAACTGCTGATAGTGGGAGATATGGAACCATGACAGCTGATAGTGGGAGATATGGAACCATGACAGCTGATAGTGGGAGATATGGAACCATGACAGCTGATAGTGGGAGATGGGGGACCATGACTGCTGATAGTGGGAGATGGGGGACCATGACAGCTGATAGTGGGAGATGGGGAACTATGACAGCTGATAGTGGGAGATAGGGGACCATGACAGCTGATAGTGGGAGATAGGGGACCATGACAGCTGATAGTGGGAGATGGGGGACCATGACAGCTGATAGTGGAAGATGGGGCACCTTGACTGCTGATAGTGGGAGATGGGGGACCATGACAGCTGATAGTGGGAGATGGGGGACCATGACAGCTGATAGTGGGAGATGGGGGACCATGACAGCTGATAGTGGGAGATGGGGGACCATGACAGCTGATAGTGGGAGATGGGGGACCATGACAGCTGATAGTGGGGGATGGGGGACCATGACAGCTGATAGTGGGAGATGGGGGACCATGACAGCTGATAGTGGAAGATGGGGGACCATGACAGCTGATAGTGGGAGATGGGGGACCATGACAGCTGATAGTGGAAGATAGGGGACCATGACAGCTGATAGTGGGAGATAGGGGACCATGACAGCTGATAGTGGGAGATGGGGGATCATGACAGCTGATTGTGGAAGATAGGGGACCATGACAGCTGATAGTGGGAGATGGGGGACCATGACTGCTGATAGTGGGAGATGGGGCACCTTGACTGCTGATAGTGGGAGATGGGGGACCATGACTGCTGATAGTGGGAGATGGGGGACCATGACAGCTGATAGTGGAAGATAGGGGACCATGACAGCTGATAGTGGGAGATGGGGGACCATGACAGCTGATAGTGGGAGATGGGGGACCATGACAGCTGATAGTGGGAGATAGGGGACCATGACAGCTGATAGTGGGAGATGGGGGACCATGACAGCTGATAGTGGAAGATGGGGCACCTTGACTGCTGATAGTGGGAGATGGGGGACCATGACAGCTGATAGTGGGAGATGGGGGACCATGACAGCTGATAGTGGGAGATGGGGGACCATGACAGCTAATAGTGGGAGATGGGGGACCATGACAGCTGATAGTGGGGGATGGGGGACCATGACAGCTGATAGTGGGAGATGGGGGACCATGACAGCTGATAGTGTAAGATGGGGGACCATGACAGCTGATAGTGTAAGATGGGGGACCATGACAGCTGATAGTGGGAGATGGGGGACCATGACAGCTGATAGTGGAAGATAGGGGACCATGACAGCTGATAGTGGGAGATAGGGGACCATGACAGCTGATAGTGGGAGATGGGGGATCATGACAGCTGATTGTGGAAGATAGGGGACCATGACAGCTGATAGTGGGAGATGGGGGACCATGACTGCTGATAGTGGGAGATGGGGCACCTTGACTGCTGATAGTGGGAGATGGGGGACCATGACTGCTGATAGTGGGAGATGGGGGACCATGACAGCTGATAGTGGAAGATAGGGAACCATGACAGCTGATAGTGGGAGATGGGGCACCTTGACTGCTGATAGTGGGAGATGGGGGACCATGACAGCTGATAGTGGAAGATAGGGGACCATGACAGCTGATAGTGGGAGATGGGGGACCATGACAGCTGATAGTGGAAGATAGGGGACCATGACAGCTGATAGTGGGAGATGGGGCACCTTGACTGCTGATAGTGGGAGATGGGGGACCATGACAGCTGATAGTGGGAGATGGGGGACAATGACAGCTGATAGTGGAAGATAGGGAACCATGACTGCTGATAGTGGGAGATGGGGGACCATAACAGCTGATAGTGGGAGATAGGGAACCATGACTGCTGATAATGGGAGATAGGGAACCATGACAGCTGATAATGGTGAACCATGACTGCTGATAGTGGAAGATAGGGAACCTTGACTCCTGATAGTGGGAGATGGGGAACCATGACTGCTGATAGTGGGAGATGGGGAACCATGGCTGCTGATAGTGGGAGATTGGGGACCATGACTGCTGATAGTGGAAGATAGGGAACCATGATTGCTGATAGTGGGAGATAGGGAACCATGACTGCTGATAGTGGGAGATAGGGAACCTTGACTGCTCATAATGGGAGATAGGGAACCATGACAGCTGATAGTGGGAGATGGGGAACCATGACTGCTGATAGTGAAAGATAGGGAACCATGACTGCTGATAGTGGGAGATGGGGAACCATGACTGCTGATAGTGGGAGATGGGGGACCATGACTGCTGATAGTGGGAGATGGGGAACCATGGCTGCTGATAGTGGGAGATTGGGGACCATGACTGCTGATAGTGGAAGATAGGGAGCCATGATTGCTGATAGTGGGAGATAGGGAAACATGACTGCTGATAGTGGGAGATAGGGAACCATGACTGCTGATAGTGGGAGATGGGGAACCATGACTGCTGATAGTGGGAGATGGGGAACCATGACTGCTGACAGCTGTTGACATGGCACATGATGATGATTGTAGATGTATCCAGGTTGATAACTACTGTAGTGGTTGGAGGATCTGTTCACATTACTATTATAGATGTTTGTGATGAAGGCACTGAAGATGTCTGTGATCACAATGTAGCTATTATATAGCATCATAAGGTAACCGTATGTGGTGTAGTATTAAAATGTGATCATATTCTCTTTCAGGGTGACAGCAATTCTGGGAGGCTGGGCTTCCTACTCCAAGCTGACATCCAGCAATGACGACGACTGGGCAGACCGCCTCAACCACTTGTACACGGTCATCCTGCTGCTGATATTTGCAGTCTTCATCAGCACCAACCAGTTTGCAGGCAACCCAATTGAATGCTGGTGCCCCGCAGAATTCACCAGCTCCTTTGTTGCCTACACCAAGTCCTACTGCTGGGTGAAAAACACCTACTACATTTCAATAGACACCCCCATTCCCCTGGAGGAGAAGACACGGAACGCAGAGGAACTGACCTACTACCAGTGGGTGCCTATCATTCTTCTCTTCATGGCTTTTCTGTTCAAGTTTCCAGCTTTGCTCTGGAGGATGCTGAATGGTGGCTCTGGCATCAATGTGGATAAAATTGTGGCCCTGAGTTGTGCTACTCAGATTGGGTCATCGAACAAGAGAGAGGAGACGGTTGGACATATTGCACTCTACATGGACAGATGGTTGGAAGCACATCAACAGTACAGCCAAAATATCCTCGTGCGCTTGCATCAGAAGGCATCCAGGTTCTTCTGCTTCTTGTTTGCAAAGACAGATGGCACATATCTCACAGGGCTGTACATCTTTGTCAAGATCATGTATGTTATCAATGTGGTCACGCAGTTCTTCCTCCTCAACGCTTTCATAGGAGAATGGTACACAATGTACGGTTTTGAAGTCCTGGGCCGACTGGCAAATGATCACTACTGGAGGGATTCTCCCAGGTTCCCAAAGATCACCTTGTGTGATTTTCAAGTTCTTCAGCTGCAGAATATCCAGCCGTACACAGTACAGTGTGTGTTGCCGATTAACATGTTCAACGAAAAGATCTTTATCTTCCTGTGGTTTTGGTTTGTCTTTGTTGCTACCTGCACCTGTGGCAACTTCCTGCTCTGGATCAGGCAAGCATTGTTCCTCACCAGTCGTGTGGGCTATGTCAAGAAGTACTTGAAGCTACTTGACCAGATCCATGGAGAAGAGGATAAGAAGCTGATGCATAGATTCGCTGATCAGTACCTCCGAGATGATGGCGTCTTCATCCTGCGTCTCATTGGCCGCAACACCAACGACATCCTGCTGTCTGACATCATACGCAAATTGTGGAATTTATACAAGGACAAGCCAATCATTAAGAAAAGTCAGGAGGCTGATATTGACAATGATGGCCCTGATTTTTCTCAGGCTTAATATCTGAGAACCTCTGTTCAACATTCTAGAATTTTCACAAGAAATATATTTTAAAATATGCACTATTATAGAATGTTTCTAGAAGAGGCCTTAAATTGTCAACTTGTAGACAAAGATAACTTACAGTGTGTATATTTTTATAGCCAATCAAATTTATCAGCGGTTTGGTTAATTTAGCCAATGAAACGTGCATAGATTTTTGGGTTAACCAAACAAATTTGTCAGAGCTTTGGTTTAGGCAATCAAATGTGTCAAGATTATGGATTAGCTAGTTGTATATGTCAGCAGGTTTAGCCAATCAGATGCTTGAGAGCTGTGGTTTAATCAGCGAGTACAATCGTTTAGTCTGATTAGATACCACACATAATGAAACTAACAGAATGAACTTTGATCGTGCCTAGCAGGCACAATGAACATCTTTGGGTGAAGCAGAATGAACAGAAATATGAATGTCGAAATACCTATAGTAGTCACCAGTTGTAGAAACATTTCTTGTTGAATAATGATTAATCACGATGCTGTATGATTTAGTATATTTAAAAAAAAACTGTTGTAAAGACAACCATGGTGGCAGTAATGCAACAGTTGATGAATACTGGGGGGGGGGGGGTGTCTGAATATTATCTGTACAATCTGTATCCAACGTAAGCTGCAGTTGAAATCTGGGCGGTCTCATTCTGTGGGGGTGTTGTGTTTTAGTGAGCACCAAGTTGGTGTCAGTTTTCTGATCATCTTTTGTTTGAAATCTTGATCCTTCGCTTATTTACAACAAATGAACGAACCAACGAGCCAATGAACTTTATTTTCAAAGGGTTAAGAATTGGGAACGCAGGCCCTTCTGACCTGCTGCCCTTCTCATCTCTGTGCTCTACAACAATTGGGGAGGTTCACATGATGTCAGAAGAAGACTGGCCCTAGCAGTGTAGAGGTTCAAGACAATGGGGAGGTTCACATGATGTCAGAAGAAGACTGGCCCTAGCAGTGTAGAGGTTCAAGACAATGGGGAACCCATGCCACAACAGGCTCAGTGTTGTAACAATAGGCTCAGTGTTGTAACAATAGGCTCAGTGTTGTAACAATAGACAGTGGTCTGTCATGTGACAATATAAACATGCTAATTATACGTACTCACTCGAGAAGAGAATTGAGGCCTTTCAACTTAAATGTAACAGACACATTCTTAGAATAGTCTGGATTCAGAAAGAGAACAACAATTTGACATTCTTAAACTCCTAACATTGATGAAAACTGGCTCGTTAAACAGTAAAATTCCTTGGAGACTATATACTGTAGCTTCTTCTAAGTTTAGACAAGCTGGTGTGTTAGCGCTGAATATGCCATCAGCATGATCAGACACATGTTGTGGGCATGGACTCGTAGCCAGGGAAAGTCATGGAGAGATTGCCCACCCATTCCTGCGTGCATTCAGGCATACAGCATGTCATTTTGTCATCACATCCATGGAAGGACACTTCTTTGGGACAGAGTAATTATTATTGATTCAAGTTTGGGAATAACAGAAATGGAAGCCCTGGTTCCCTGAAAGATAAGAAATCGGCTGACAAGCAGGGTCTGGACATGGGACTTCAAACACCCTGGGGCATGAGAATCCTTCAGACAGGGTAACTGCTGTTGGAGGATCAGGTCTCTCTAGCATTACTCTACACATGCCTGGCCATTCAAATTGTATTCACATGAACAAACCAAAGCTGATAATTAAAGTTGTAAAAGGATTGTTGGATCAGACACAGTGAACCCCCAACTGGTGTATTCAAATGGAAAGATTAAAGTTGTAAAGATGATTGCTAGATCAGACAGCTGTAAACCCACAGGATGTAAATAATTCACAACAGAACAAGAAGAAGAATTCCTCAGAAAATCAGATGTTGAGTGAAAGATGGTAGCCATTGAGTGAAAGCTGGTAGCCATTGAGTGAAAGCTGGTAGCCGTGGTGTGTGATTGAACAGTTGTGATCCTATCTTGTGTTTGCTTGTGTGCTACATGGACATGCAGATGCTCAATCACTGAATCAATCAGACAAGTGGATTGTCTTTGTTCATGTGCTTTATGTTCAGGTGACATGTTTCATGCATGTTTGTGTATTAGCTGAATATTTTGAACTTCAGACTTTGTTGTATTAATGTATCTGATGCGGTTATTTACATAATATGTTGTGTTTTAATGATTCTACACAGATTGTGTATCATTCTTATTGTGTTATTGACGCTGTTCTGTGAGCTGGGTGCTCATGAAATTTACATGCAAGGATAGAAGAGGAAAGACAAAAGTGTTAAGTTGTTTTAGATACCAGGTTAGAAACTAGGGGAATAATTTTTCTGTAATATTCCTCCCAATGTAGAAACAAAAATAATAATGCACTTCTAATCTACACCGTAGGATAGAAACAAAGTGAATAATTTACCTCTAATCTACATCATAGAATAGAAACTAAGGGAATAATGTACTTTTAATCTACATCAGATGACAGAAACCAAGGGAATAATGTACTTCTAATCTACATCAGAGGGCAGAAACCAAGGGAATAATGTACTTCTAAA
The DNA here is from genome assembly GCA_963921405.1 of Cepaea hortensis. Classification (NCBI taxonomy): domain Eukaryota; kingdom Metazoa; phylum Mollusca; class Gastropoda; order Stylommatophora; family Helicidae; genus Cepaea; species Cepaea hortensis. Next base: position 989,362 of record OY992884.1, read on the forward strand.
CTACACCAGAGGATAGAAACCAAGGGAATAAGGTACTTCTAATCTACATCAGAGAATAGAAACCAAGGGAGTAATGTACTTCTAATCTACATCAGATGATATAAACTAAAGGAATAAGATATGTACATAATACAATGGGAATAAGATAACTCAAATATACATCTCTCTATAGAAACTGGAAATAACATACCTCTAATATACATCTCTATAGAAACTGGAAATAAGATACCTCTAATCTATAACTTAGGATAGGCACTGAGGGAATAAGTTACCTTTAATCTACAACATTGAATAGAAACTAGGGAAACTTTTTAAAAATAATGAATTTGAAGAAAAACCTGTTGAAGCCACGAAACACAATATGTGTGAGTGTGTCCTTGTACAGGTAATTATGTGGAAGAGCCATACAACTGATGGCTGTCCTCTAGATATTGACAGGTGTGCACGCACACAGTATTACCTTGTGAAGACCGGTTAATTTGTTGACTGTTTGATATGGACCAGGTACTTTAGTAGACATCGACCAGAGTTGTTTTGCATATTATACACAGTGTGAATTAATTTGTGTGTGTGTTTATTTCTCCAAATTTATATGTCTATTGTTACATCTGAGTGATGTAAATGTCATTGATTGGCTTTCATAATATGAAAGAACAACTAATAATAATATGTTTTCCGGTGTCTAATGTTACTTTCAAGCATTGGCTGAAAGTGCCTTACAGATGCAGCATTTTAATCATATGTTTATATGTATATACATTTTTCATATATTCTTGTATATTAGTATCTGTGCACCGTAGCTTGAAGAGGACAGTTCTAAATATATTTTAAGCACCTCGAAACCTCAGGGGGAGAACAGGACAGAGAACATGTAATTATAAAACTTGAGTCAGGTGTGCAAAATCAACCTCACACGATGTGGACCAAGGCAGCTTTGCATTGATTTTACTGGTTAGAGGCATTGGCCATTCAGAAAGCTATGGCAAACTACTGAACTAGCACTGTCTAGTCAGTCATACATAGCCAATAAATGCTGGAGTTGATCATTCTGAAGTTAGTTCAGTTAACTTGTACCTGAAGAGACATCAGGCCAATTGAACCCTGAAATAGAAATAGAAGACATCCCTGGCACAGATTTGTGGAACTACATGCTCAATGTCATTGTTGACATACAGGTCAATAGATCTGATAGAAGTACAATCCTCATGTTGATCCCTAATTTGTTTAGGATTTATTGATCATGCCTGATTGTGCCGGAGCAGGATCAGCAGGGATCCAGGACAGGTTGTGCTGGTGGTAGTACACTAGCCTGATGATGATGCCGTAGATCGACTTAACCATGTCTACATCGTGACACTCCTGGTGGCTGACATGCGACTTCTTCAGATATTTCTTGACCTGGTCAACCTTCCTGGGTGTTTCTTAGGATGTTCAAAGGTCTGAAAGTTGTGACATCTTCTGTACGCCTCCATCTACAAGTGTTGCCCCCTGGCTGACCTTTCCAGAACAGTGTCAGCAGAGTATAGTGGGTGTTGTTATCTTTAACAACAGAAAGTTTCCCATGTCCAGTAAGGCATCTGAAGCATCAGTGTCACCTTGTCCTGAAAGGTGTCAATTTCCAGTAGGATATTCTGGAGCATTGGTGTCAATTTCTTTCTCCAAATGGTGTCAATGTCCATTAGGGTATATCCAAGCAAGAATTAGCAGTTTCATTTCACTCTACATCCTAGAACAGCAGAGCAGCAAGGATAAATAAATCAGAAGTACGAATTCAAGCTGTGAAGTGATTCAGTCAGCTAAATATGTGCTTCTTAAATATAAAAAAGAATACTGTGTCACAAATACAATTGCATTAGAGCTTGCAGGTGATGAATGAATCACCCAAAAAAAAAAATGTGAAGTAGATTGTGAGCTTTACTAAAACACGACTACAAGATACACTAGAGCTTGCAGGTGTACAGTAATAGAATATGCAGACTTCCTATATAGCTGACAGATCTGATGGCTGCATATCTCTGGTGGTTGTCACACTACTTATAACCCACACGAAAAAAATATATATTTTATATATGCACAATTAGGTGGGAGTTTGTGTAATTGATAGGGGGATGCACTGAGGACGTCACCAGTGGGGTCAGATGAGGGTCAAGGCCTACACTGACCGTCCACTAAAGTGAGAGGAAGACTGGCGGTCTGTACCTCCAGACATTACACTCGTGATGGCCCTATCAAATCACTGACCCATAGTCGGATGTTGCTTGCGGACTTGTTCGTTGTTCACACAGTTCAGTATCGCCGCTAGCAGTAGCTATTTGTCCAGTTTACATCAAGACCTATTTTGCCGTGAGCATAAATTAATATTTTGATACTCTTATTGTGTATTGTTTTGCCCGCTTAGTTTATGTTTACAAGCTGACTGTGCTGTACAAAATTTTGATGTATTTTTGAGTTGGTATATTAAACTATTTCATCTGTTGCTTACATTTAGTTTTATGTCAACACGTGTCAATCAGGGTGACAGAAAGGTGTTCTCTCTCTCTATCTCTCTCTCTCTCTCTATCTCTCTCACTCTGTCTCACTCTCTCTCTCACATTCTCTATCTCTCGCTCACTCTCTCTCTCTCTCTGTCTCACTCTCTCTCACATTATCTCACTCTCTCTCTCTCTGTCTCACTCTCTCTCTCTCTGTCTCACTCTCTCTCACATTCTCTATCTCTCTCTCACTCTCTCTCTCTCTGTCTCACTCTCTCTCACATTCTCTATCTCTCGCTCACTCTCTCTTGCACTATCTCTCTCTCTCTCTCTCTCTCTCTCACTGTCTCACTCTCTCTCTCACATTCTCTATCTCTCGCTCACTCTCTCTCTCTCTCTGTCTCACTCTCTCTCACATTCTCTCACTCTCTCTCTCTCTCTGTCTCACTCTCTCTCTCTGTCTCACTCTCTCTCACATTCTCTATCTCTCTCTCTCTCTCTCTCTCTGTCTCACTCTCTCTCTCTGTCTCACTCTCTCTCACATTCTCTCACTCTCTCTCTCTGTCTCACTCTCTCTCACATTATCTCACTCTCTCTCTCTCTCTGTCTCACTCTCTCTCTCTGTCTCACTCTCTCTCACATTCTCTATCTCTCTCTCACTCTCTCTCTCTCTGTCTCACTCTCTCTCACATTCTCTATCTCTCGCTCACTCTCTCTTGCACTATCTCTCTCTCTCTCTCTCTCACTCTGTCTCACTCTCTCTCTCACATTCTCTATCTCGCTCACTCTCTCTCTCTCTGTCTCACTCTCTCTCACATTCTCTCACTCTCTCTCTCTCTCTCTGTCTCACTCTCTCTCTCTGTCTCACTCTCTCTCACATTCTCTATCTCTCTCTCTCTCTCTGTCTCACTCTCTCTCTCTGTCTCACTCTCTCTCACATTCTCTCTCTCTCTCACTCTGTCTCACTCTCTCTCTCACATTCTCTATCTCTCGCTCACTCTCTCTCTCTCTCTCTGTCTCACTCTCTCTCACATTCTCTCTGTCTCACTCTCTCTCTCTGTCTCACTCTCTCTCACATTCTCTATCTCTCTCTCTCTCTGTCTCACTCTCTCTCTCTCTGTCTCACTCTCTCTCACATTCTCTCACTCTCTCTCTCTCACTCTGTCTCACTCTCTCTCTCACATTCTCTATCTCTCTCTCACTCTCTCTCTCTCTCTGTCTCACTCTCTCTCACATTCTCTATCTCTCTCTCACTCTCTCTCTCTGTCTCACTCTCTCTCACATTCTCTATCTCTCTCTCACTCTCTCTCTCTCTCTGTCTCACTCTCTCTCACATTCTCTCACTCTCTCTCTCTCTGTCTCACTCTCTCTCTCTGTCTCACTCTCTCTCACATTCTCTATCTCTCTCTCTCTCTCTCTCTCTCTCTGTCTCACTCTCTCTCTCTGTCTCACTCTCTCTCACATTCTCTCACTCTCTCTCTCACTCTGTCTCACTCTCTCTCTCACATTCTCTATCTCTCTCTCACTCTCTCTCTCTCTGTCTCACTCTCTCTCACATTCTCTATCTCTCTCTCACTCTCTCTCTCTGTCTCACTCTCTCTCACATTCTCTATCTCTCGCTCACTCTCTCTTGCACTATCTCTCTCTCTCTCTCTCTCTCACTCTGTCTCACTCTCTCTCTCACATTCTCTATCTCTCGCTCACTCTCTCTCTCTCTCTGTCTCACTCTCTCTCACATTCTCTCACTCTCTCTCTCTCTCTCTGTCTCACTCTCTCTCTCTCTGTCTCACTCTCTCTCACATTCTCTATCTCTCTCTCTCTCTCTCTGTCTCACTCTCTCTCTCTGTCTCACTCTCTCTCACATTCTCTCTCTCTCTCTCTCTCTCACTCTGTCTCACTCTCTCTCACATTCTCTATCTCTCGCTCACTCTCTCTCTCTCTCTGTCTCACTCTCTCTCACATTCTCTCACTCTCTCTCTCTCTGTCTCACTCTCTCTCTCTGTCTCACTCTCTCTCACATTCTCTATCTCTCTCTCTCTCTCTCTCTGTCTCACTCTCTCTCTCTGTCTCACTCTCTCTCACATTCTCTCACTCTCTCTCTCTCACTCTGTCTCACTCTCTCTCTCTCACATTCTCTATCTCTCTCTCACTCTCTCTCACATTCTCTATCTCTCTCTCACTCTCTCTCTCTCTGTCTCACTCTTTCTCACATTCTCTCTCTCTCACTCTCTCTCTCTCTCTCTGTCTCACTCTCTCTCACATTCTCTCACTCTCTCTCTCTCTCTCTGTCTCACTCTCTCTCTCTGTCTCACTCTCTCTCACATTCTCTATCTCTCTCTCTCTCTCTCTCTCTGTCTCACTCTCTCTCTCTGTCTCACTCTCTCTCTCTCACATTCTCTCACTCTCTCTCTCTCACTCTGTCTCACTCTCTCTCTCACATTCTCTATCTCTCTCTCACTCTCTCTCTCTCTCTGTCTCACTCTCTCTCACATTCTCTATCTCTCTCTCACTCTCTCTCTCTGTCTCACTCTCTCTCTCACATTCTCTATCTCTCTCTCACTCTCTCTCTCTCTGTCTCACTCTCTCTCACATTCTCTATCTCTCTCTCACTCTCTCTCTCTGTCTCACTCTCTCTCACATTCTCTATCTCTCTCTCTCTCTCTGTCTCACTCTCTCTCTCTGTCTCACTCTCTCTCACATTCTCTCACTCTCTCTCTCTCACTCTGTCTCACTCTCTCTCTCACATTCTCTATCTCTCGCTCACTCTCTCTCTCTCACTCTGTCTCACTCTCTCTCTCACATTCTCTATCTCTCTCTCTCTCTCTCTCTCTGTCTCACTCTCTCTCTCTGTCTCACTCTCTCTCACATTCTCTCACTCTCTCTCTCTCTCTCTGTCTCACTCTCTCTCTCTGTCTCACTCTCTCTCTCACATTCTCTCACTCTCTCTCTCTCACTCTGTCTCACTCTCTCTCTCACATTCTCTATCTCTCGCTCACTCTCTCTTGCACTATCTCACTCTCTCTCTCTCTGTCACTATCTCACTCTCTCTCTCTCTCTCTGTCACTTTCTCTCTCCCTCTCAATGTTAGTGTTAGATTTCACTGTGTTTAGTTGAGCTGTCCTGGTTTATGTTTTTAAGAAAGCTATGCTCCTAGGGTTAGCCTGATAGAGCTGAACAATGAAGGTCAACAAGAAACTGACCATGTCAGCCTGCAGGTACTGTTCTTGTTGCGTTTCCTGCTACATTGTTACTTCTGACTACAATTACAGGACGACCCAGTTCGAACTTCATGATACAGTGTTGTGACATTCCCATCCGTGTTCTTCACCAGCCAACAAACTTCTGATACTAATGCTTCTGGTATCGTTAGTATTGGGACTCTTTGCTGGATGTTGAAGACAAGGCCGGCGCACACATGGGAATGTTCCGAGGGCTGGGACAGTCGTTGACGGTAGATCGATCCGCCACGCGAGGATGCGAGGACCACACAAAAGTAATCGCCGAGGAAGCGGTGGCGTGCCCTGGGCACGGGGCAGACATGCAACTCCTGAAGCTGTAGGTGCGTAGACGGCCACATGGTGGCCAGAGCGCTCATTGTGGTATAGGAACGCACGGATGCAGAACGGCAACAGAGATCAGACTACAGGGGGGAGAGAAGCTGGCGTTCTCCCAACCCGGTCAAAGTGCCCTAAGAAGGAACGCAATCATGATGTTGATTTTCTCCAGGACAGGTTCGCTGTCGGAGCTCAGCGGCGAATTTGTAGACAATTGCAAGAAGCGGGGAACACACGCATAAAGCTGACATATAGAGTGTCATTGTACATTAAGAAAAAGACACGTGGGAGTTACATATAGTGTCATTGTACATTAAGAAAAAGACACGTGGGAGTTACATATAGTGTCATTGTACATTAAGAAAAAGACACGTGGGAGTTACATATAGTGTCATTGTACTATAACAGTATCTCTGTTATGGGATTTAGGTTAGCTGGAAAGAGTAGTTAGGGAGTTAATGAATGCTGCGCATTCATTAACTAATGGGGAAATAAAGTTAGTGAACGCGTGAGCACGAATGGGTTTAGGTATCCAGGGGTTGCTCACGCGTCACTTGGGATTCGGCTATGAGAAGAACAACAAAGATGTCTGAAAGTTAACATCACCAGTTTGACGATGTATTGTTTCATTCAATAAACTTATACCTATATCATAGTCGGGACTTTGTCAACTATTTCGACACGAGCCATCCACTATACACAGCCTTGTCGTGTCATCTGTACTGTTATACAGGCTGTTTTGGTGCCGTCGACCCCAGGATTTCCAGCATGGGTCGTCGCGGAGATTATTGACACAAGCGAAGAATTGTTTTATCTGCGTCTGGAGATGGATGTTTATTGGTTTTCTCAAGTAAATTATGAGGGACGCAGCAACTGAAAGCCCGCCCAGGAGTAGTTGTTGTGATTTCCCGGTGTTTGCTAAGTGGATCTTAGTCAAGGTCAGGAGATTTGCTTAATTGAGAGACCGCTGTTTTTGATATACCTGACTCAGCAGTATACAGTGCCTTGATCGGTGACATACGCTGTTTTTTATTGAAGTCAAGATAAATTGAATTGCTGTTTTGCATCGGAATTTTTAAATGATGTCGTCATTGCTGGATACATCATACAACCTGTGAATCCACCTTGTAACCCTCTGGAAATAAATTATCTATCTGCAGCCGAACGATCAGCTCAAACTTGAACAGCAAAGTCTCGAGGATGATAAATTATATGAACGTAGCCTCAGCTCACCGGATTGTTTGAGGTCGAATCAAGGTCAACTTTCACTTTTCGGACCAGTAAATTTCTCGAATCAAGGTCAATGGTCACTGGAGGTCAGTGAAAATTTTGAGTATGTTCAACTTGTCTCAAATCAGAGATGACAATTGATTTGAACTGACCGTTCAACTACAACCAATACAACTGAATCGTTTTTAAATTGGAGGCCATCTAAGGGGTGAATTCTCAGTGAAGATAGATCTAACTTCTCCATAACCAACGGTCAAATATTTGTCGATTGGACCATACTTCGTTGCTTTGTCGATTGGACCATACCTCGTTGCTTTGTCGATTGGGCCATACTTCGTTGCTTTGTCGATTGGACCATACCTCGTTGCTTTGTCGATTGGACCATACTTCGTTGCTTTGTCGATTGGACCATACTTCGTTGCTTTGTCGATTGGACCATACCTCGTTGCTTTGTCGATTGGACCATACTTCGTTGCTTTGTCGATTGGACCATACTTCGTTGGATGCTGGATTGTACTTCATTTTCACCCATAAACATAGGACAGGCATCTAGTCAGTTGGTAAACCCAGGACAAACAACACAGCAGTATATGTAATGGAGGATCTACAGCAAGTATAATCATTAACTTTCGAAATTAGTTACTTTAGATTAATAATATTAACAACATACCCAATTGAACAGGGTATTTCTTGGTTGCTTTAAGATCATATTGTGTTAATATATTAGTATACTATATTGGTTGGTACTGCTGTATTTTCCATTTCAGATTTTTTTAGAATGGAAGCCCAAGATCTTTCACAAGTATTTGGTATTTTTATCGCTAAAAAACTGGAACACCTACGCGTTAGACTTCACAAACTAGTAAAGTAAAGTATTAAATTATATGAAATTAATTAATTCGTAATTTTCTGTAGAATTTGATTAGTGATAGTCTTATATATTGGTGGATTATTGTATATTGGATTGCATAAATTTGTAACAGAAGCGCAGAGTCTCTCATTGGGTCAACATACTGAATAATTATGAACCACCTCCATAGAGAATTGGGACGCGTAACTGCATGGTTAAAAGAATTGAAAGTAGCAGTCAGGGAGGTTGAAAATTTTGTAGAAGGGTTACGAAGAAGAACGACTGAGCAAGAAACTTATATATTTAATGTGGAGTGCAATAGACTTGGAAAGAATAACAGGAGACAGCCAGTACTTAATGAAGACAGAAGACGATATGATTCCATGTATGCGGCTGGTTACGATGAACCAGGACCCAATATCTATAAAGTAGGGGATGGTGAAAGGAGAAGTAATTATGGAATGTCGGACTTGTATAAGTGTCATAGATACAAAAATGGGCGTGAGAGAAACCTTTCAAAGAAATCATGGGGTTGGCCCTCCCACAGTGCAACCGCTAGAAAAAGACGTGACGACTAGTTTGAGCAAAGGCGGAGACAATATTTGAGGTCAGAGTTGAAAGACAGAGTAGAACACACAAATAAGATACCAAGTATTCCAAAGACGCTTGCAAATGTAAGGGTTAAACAGGAAAAGAAGACGACAGTATTAGTGAAGAAGATGGACCGAGAGACACAGACGCAGACAAGTAATACGATAAATGATAGTACACAGACACAAATTGATACTGTAGAGAAGACAACCCAGGTACAGTCAATTAAGAAAATAGAAAAGGGAACGCAAACTATTAAGACGGTGGAAATTGAGGAACCACCTCAGGTGAAATTAGAAAAAGAAGACACAGTTGAAATTAAGAAAGATAGACAGACAAAGACCAAGAGGAAAGTTGAAAAAAACGTTAGGGATAGAACTACAACTAGTCTATTAGTCAATGTAGGTACGACTGGTATATCGGATTCTTCAGATGGAGACATTGAGTTCATCCCTGACCGAAGCGTGAAAGGTAGTGGTATAAATAAGAAGAATGTCAGGCGTTCTAGTTCCGACTATAGGGATGTTATTCCTTTGTCTGCAGTAAAGTATAATAAGCCTGTTGAAGGAACTATCATTAGTGAATCTTCAGAAGACGAGATAGGAAGATTTAAGACATATAAGACTTATACTGAAAATAGCGAGCAGACTGGCGCAGTAAAGAAACGAACAGCAATTAGAGGTGACAAAAGGAAAGTAGTTCAGAATAAAAGACAAGTGGCAGGGGTCTCTATTAACCCGAATTATACAGAGGACGGCGCGAGGAAGATTGGGGAGTATATGAGTTGATGGCCTCAATACATTACAGCTGCAGATCTTGAAAATGAGTTTGATTGCTACTACTCATGAAGACAGACACTATTATAAGAAGATACTTTGTTATGGTTAGAGTTGAAAAGTTGACTGATGAGTGACGTGACGGAATACGTTGAGAGAATCCGATAATAGTGTAGGATGAGGTGATGAGGAGGTTGAGGAGAAGTGAGTGAGTAGTTGAGTGTCGGAGTGAATTGTCTGCTTATGCGTTGTCCTTGCGTGCGTATACGTGTAGACAAACCTGTGTGTTCGTCGCGCTGATTAGAGAATGAAGAGTGAAGTTTTGAAACGTCGTCTGGTTGGAATGCATGGATAGAACGATATCAGGTGATTGGTAGTAGCGCATGGATGTACGGGGGGGGGGGGGGGGGGGGGGGGGTTGGTATATCTTAGACTTGAAGCGGTGTGAAGGGAGATTGTGTCGCTGTCTGAGCAAGCATAAAATACGCGTGCTGAAAGGAGAAGTTGTCGATACGCTTAGGGTGCGTTGAGTGGTTACTAGAATGTTGATTTGATGTCTAAATTGTTTTCTTGGAAGCAACAGTATATGCACGTTGGGTTGTCGTGATAGTGACGGGAACGAGGTTGTCTGTATTGTTGTGAATGTGAAGAAGACAGCGAATGCTTAGAGTGTTCATGCGGTTCATGGCTGTGAAGATTGTTCTCAGGATGGTTAGTGCGTATGAGAAGCGGAAATACGAATAATTAAACGGCTGTGCATGAGTAATGATAAAAATAATTGAAAAGTGATGGGTGGAAATGCGAGGATTTGCTGAGTAGTGACGTTGATAAAACGTAGAGCATAGAGTAACTGAGTATATGAAAATTGAGAGGTAGAAAGAACATGATTAGAGATTGGTGATGTCTTTTGGTTAGAATATCTGACGTTAGACAGAGTTAATGAAACTTGTATGACAGGCTGACGGAAAGAGAGTAAACGTTTTGAATGATGTTTCAAGAAACAGATTTAGTAGTGTTGGAAGAGAGAGACATATCGAAGCAAGAATGCCTGATAGAGAGAATTGAGATAATATGGTTTGCCCAGTCGAAGTGAAATTTCTCGTTAGTCATGTGTGGTGTTGTTTATTGTTTTTGATAGAGTCACGATAAATAGGAATAGCAGTGAAAGAGGAGTGAGGCAAGCAAGAGAAAATGATTAGCTAAATGAATGTCAGAGTATTACAAATAGAGTACTAGAGAACGTGTTCCGATAAGTGTGACTAGTCTAACTATCATCGCGGTGCAAGAACGCTAGGAGAGACTTGAGGATAGCTTAGAGTAGTTGTGGTGAGATGTTGGAAAGTAATGATACGTTAGTTAATTGCGTCGGGTAGACGAGAGACTTAAAAGTAGAATTAAGTGTTGGTACAGGAGATAGATGTATTGGTGAGAGGTCTATAGTAAATAGACACAATTTTTTGCTGGTCGTAGTAGGGTGGAGATACCGTAGTTAACGGTGTTGATTAAGAAGTTGTGGAAATTCTTGGTGCAAATCTAGGGGAAACAATTGGTGTGCCGAGCCACAGGTTCTATTGGTGGGTGGATGACATTGGGATAGCCGTCACACTAGTGATGGATGGGATGAGTTGGCCTGTGGTTTACAGTGGTTGTTTGGGGTTGTATTCCAGGTGTTGTGATGTGTTAGGAGTTAGTTTGGTAAAAGATAGAATATTGTGAGGGGAGAGAATCAATGATTGACCTCTAGAAAAAGTACGGTCATTTGTTGATTAAAGATTTTTGTTGAGGGAACAAGTATTGTTCTGCGTTATGATATAGTCTGTAGGTAACATATATATATATCTATATATATATATATATATATATATATATATATATATATATATATATATATATATTGGGGTAAATACTTAGCAGTAAGTTGTTTTTTTTCTCTGTTATGAGAATAACGAAATAGGCATGACTTGAGTGAATAGGTATGTATTTCATTGGTTAGTATAAGAGACCAATGTTGATTGAATATGTATGGTATGGTATATTTTTTTTTGATTGACTTGGTTTTGTAAAATGATTATCACCATTTGATTTTAGAATAAGATTGTTGTTGTGTTTTTAGTCTTTTGCGTATAAACTACTAGTCCGTAAAAGAGACCAGTAGTGTTAGATAACATTAGATATTTTTCTTTTAACTGATGCATGATTCATTTTTGTGGGGATATATGAAAACATATTTGAATATCAAAAGGGGGGGGGGGGGTGATATTGTTATTCTATTCTTGATTTGTCTTGACTCTTGTTATTAGTGAATTGTGAGTTAAATTAGTTTATTGAGGTTAAATATTAGCATGTTACTTTGTTTGCCAGTTTTTCGTTTACAAAATAATGTTATTTAATGAGTTACCCTGACTATGTTTAAATTAGTTTTCGTTTAACGTTCAGTAATGGGGAATTAGAAAATTTAAACAAGTCCATATTAAAAGGAGAGTTTTAGATGCAGAATTACGTTCAGAAAATAGTGAGGACTGGTAGAGAGACACATTCTCTTTATGAATAATAAGTTCATGAGTAAGAGGGCCACTGTGTTAATCAGCGTTGGTGTTTTAGGATGGAGAGGTTGATAATAGGGTGGCTATGAGATGTTAGAAACATATGCCATATTGGAGAAGAAAAGATTGACGTGACTAACGGCCATATTGGAGAAGAAAAGATTGACGTGACTAACGGCCATATTGGAGAAGAAAAGATTGACGTGACTAACGGCCATATTGGGGAAGACAAGATTGACGTGACTAACGGCCATATTGGGGAAGACAAGATTGACGTGACTAACGTCTATAGCAGTGGGGTAAATGTAGGGGAAAGTATAAAACATGGTTTCCATGGGGTCGCAAGTGAACATGGATTTAGAGCCATGGTGTACTTTCAGAAGAGACACGAGATGGCTGGCTTGTAGAAGAGGAAGTCAGTAACGTGCTGTGACAGACAGTGTGAGGGCAGTTGGTAAAACATGAATTGAATCCATGTTTGACTCCGAAGAATGATTATATACTGTGGATATCAGTACAATAGTAAGGGGGTGTAAGTGTGTTGGTGAGAAATGAACATTGTCACTGTGGAGACAAAATGACATGGGGTTTTTGAGGGTCCGTGGTGTATGGACTGAGAAAGAATAACGTTAATTGCAAGCAGTGAGGGGTTAGAAGGTCACAGACATGGGTTCAGGGGCAGTATATTGTTGCTGTTGGTGACGGCATAAGTAGAGGTTTTAGTATACACATTGGCACCTTGCCGTCTTGACAGACGATAGTTTGTGCTTTAAAAAGGCATAATAACTTTTAACTATGGCGGTAGCGAGTGTGACTGATAAGGCCAATTTGCGCTGTAAATGTCCGTTCACAGTGGGTGCATGTGAACACGTGGTCATTTCCACCATCATGCACCATCTTACGTCTCAAACGCTTGGTGTGTGACTTTTCTGCAATAATTTTCTCCTTTGACTTTATTCCATTTCTGATATTTGCCCTCCATGCAACACGTTCAGCGGCGACTTGCTCCCAATGTGCATTATCAATGCCTGTATCAATCATGTCCCGCTTACACACATCTTTGTATCGTAGTAGAGGCCGACCCTGAGATCTCTTACCCATCTGTAATTCACCAAAAAAGATATCCTTTGGTATTCTACCATCATCCATCCGCCTAAGATGTCCTATCCATCTAAGTCTACGAAGACTGAGCATGGAATAAACTGTCACACAACCTGATCTTTCCAATACTTCAGTATTTGTGATTTTGTCTTGCCACTTAATACCAAGAATTCTTCGCAGACACCGCATATGAAAGCTGTTTAAATTGTTCTCTTGGTGTGAGTAAGTTGTCCAGGTTTCACTGCCATAGAGAAGAGTACTAAGGACACAGGCTTGATAGACAAGGACTTTTGTTTTGGCAGTAAGCTTCCTGTTCTCCCAGACTCTTTTTCTTAACCTGTTCATTGTTGTTGCTGCCTTACCAATCCGGATGTTGATTTCCTGATCTAGGGATAATTTGCTATTTACCACCGATCCTAGATATGTAAAATGGTCTACTATCTCTAGTTCGGCGTCGTCAATAAAGATTGATGGTACCCCATGTGCACCTTGTGACATAATCTGTGTCTTCTTTTTGCTAATTGTTAAACCAAATTCAGAACAAGCATTGGAGAATGCAGATAGTAGACATTGCAATTCTTCCTCAGAGTGGGTCGTAACTGCAGCATCATCTGCAAAAAGCAACTCTCTGATCAGTACCCTCCTAATTTTGGTCTTAGCCTTCAATCTCTGAGCATTGTAGAGGCCGCCATCTGAGCGTGAGTGAATGTATATACCACCATCCTGATCACGAAATGCATATTTCAGTAGAAGTGAAAAGTATATTCCAAAGAGGGTGGGAGCTAGTACACAACCTTGCTTAACTCCACTCTTGATTTCAAATTCTTCAGAAGTTGCACCATCAAACTTGATTATACCCTTCATGCCTGTGTGGAACGATTCCACAATGGACAGAAGAGTTGGTGGGCAGCCAATCTTCTTTAGTGCTTTGAACAGACCCTCACGACTGACCAAATCAAATGCCTTTGTGAGGTCGATGAAGGCAATAAACAGTGGTTGATTCTGTTCACGGCATTTTTCTTGCATTTGTCGCAATGAGAATATCATATCAGTGGTAGACCGGTTCTGTCGAAAGCCACACTGTGATTCGGGGTAGACTTGATCTCCTAGGACTTGAAGTCTGCGCAGAACAATTCTGGCAAATACTTTTCCAACAATACACAGAAGTGAGATACCCCTATAGTTGTTGCAGTCGCTCCGATCGCCCTTGTTCTTGTACAGTGTTATGATGCTTGAATCTTTGAAATCCTGTGGGACTTGTCCTTCACGCCAGCATAGCTCTATTAGCTGGTGGATCTGTATAGTGAGTGTGTCTTGCCCACTCCTGATAACCTCTATTGGAATCCCATCCTTACCTGGAGCCTTGCCAGATGCAAGTTCATTTATAGCACACTTAACTTCTGTTATGGTGGGAAGTGTGTCCAGGTGGTCAAGAGTTGGTAGAGCCTCTATGGCGTTGAGGGCATTATCCGCTAGTTTGGTCTCACTTGAGTAAAGCTCCAAATAGTGCTCTACCCATCTGTCCATCTGCTGTTTCTTATCAGTGATGACTTCTCCAGTCAAGGTTTTCAATGGTGCACTTCTTTTGATCACTGGACCACAGGCTTTCTTTATTCCTTCATACATGCTTCTTATGTCTCCCTTATCACTTGCGATTTGAATGGACTCACATAACTTGATCCAATAATCATTTGCACTCTGCCTGGCAGCCTTTTGCACATCCTTCCTAGCTTGCCTTAGCTCACTCAGAGTGTTACGCGTTGGTCTTTCCTTGTTTCTTAAGAGAGCTTTCTTCTTCTTATCAATCAAGGGCTGCAGAGTCTCGCTGTTGGCCGCAAACCAGTCCTGCCTCTTATGATCCACAGTGCCGTAAACCTTTACGGCAGTTTTACAAAGAGTTTCCTTAAGTTTATTCCATTTATCATTTACTGTACAATTTTCTGGTGTATCAGTGAAAGCGTCTTCAAGTTGCTGTTGAAACTGAAAGCACTTTTCAGGATCATGAGTGTTAATAATATTAATCCTGGGGCTAGATTTGTGTTTAGCTGTGTAGATTCTCTTTGGTCTCAGTCTAACCCTTGCAACAACCAAAGAATGATCTGTATCACAGTCAGCACTGTGGTAACTACGAGTCAATGATATATGGTTCAGATGTTGTCTCCGTGTGATGATGAAGTCCAGCTGGTGCCAATGGCCGGATCTTGGATGTTTCCATGTGACCTTATGCATCTCTTTTGTTTTAAAAAAAGAGTTTGTAATACATAGGTCATTACTGGTGCAATGCTCCAGCAGCCTTTGCCCATTTTCATTCATGCGACCGATGTTGTATTTTCCAAGGCACACTGGCCATGAACTCGAGTCCTTGCCCACACGAGCATTGAAATCACCGAGCATATAAATGTAGTCGGATTTTGGAACTGCCTTGATCACAGAGTCTAACTCCTCATAGAACAAATCCTTCACATCATCAGAGGAATCGAGTGTCGGTGCATATGCAGTAATAATGGTGGCAAACCCACAAGAGGTTGCCAAGCGCAGGGATAATAGTCTTTCATTTCCTCCTGCTGGAATTTCAATCATTCCCAGTAGCGAATTCTTCACTGCAAAGCCCACACCGTGTTGCCTCCTTTCCGCCTGCCCTTTACCCCTCCAGAAAAAGGTGTAGTTGTTTTCCCTGAGTGACCCTTCCTCAGCGAGGCGAGTCTCCTGCAGGCCAGCAATATCAATGTTAAGACGATTGAGTTCGGCATCAATCACAGCCGTTTTTCTCACATCGTCAATATTGGTCAAGTCAGTGGAAAATCCTGGACACATGGTTCTCACGTTCCAGGTTGCAAGCCGTAGCTTGAGGTTTCTATTTATATTTTTGTTTGTACCTGGTGCATTGGTTTTACAGCCTGCGATTCAGATTTTGTCCTAGCCCCAAGCACCCATTGAAGCAGGCAGGCTGTGGCGGATCAGCACCCAATTGGCTGGGGGCTGCCCAGCTTGAGGCGGGCGGTAGCTGATCAGTGACACCTATAGGTGTCTCCCACCGTCAGAGGCAACGCGTGGCGCCCCATGTCTACGCCAACTGACAAGGACTTATAACCCGTAACAGTTGCCTCTCGCTTTGATTCCGAGACCAGTTAAGACCAGGGATGGAGTTATTGCCTCTCCATAGCACAAAGCCTGGGCTAAAATATAGAGATCATGTGTTGCCCATGCAGCATGATCCCTCTCTCGGCCTGCCTAGTTCACTCCAGAGGAAAGGTAACACCCCTACATCTGGAACAAGACAAGCTGCAGAAGCTGCCGGATCAGCAAAGCAATGCTCTAACTGTCCGCCTGTCGGAGCTTCGATCCTAGACCAGTCGCCAACCAAGGCTTAGGGCCTGGTCTGCCCTGCCATGACAATTTTGTCTTTAGCTTGCATTTCCTCGCACCAGGGTAAGGCTTGTACCCTCCCAATTGCGCTCTTCCGCCCGAAGCCGTTGGCACAATGTGGGGTGTCGGGTTTGGTAAGCGCCGCCCAACGTTCGGCGCTAACAGAAACCAGGTAGTACCGTCTACTGTTATACGGTAGCTCAGTCATATCTGACTAAGACCTGACTGCGAGAGGTTTTAGTAGATATGCCCATAATAAATGGACATTAGGGGGTCGCTGAAAATTTCGGCAAGATTAGGTATAGGAGAAGATTAATTATGTGAGGTGATGTGTATAATGGGGAAAGAGGTCGGTAATATATAGACAATTGAGAGTGAATACAATTTTTGATGGTTGGTACTTGATGCTGTAGATAGCAGCGTGGACTGTTACCATAATAAGTGGTACTGTAGAAGATATAATTGTTCTAGACTTTATTACATAAAGTCTCAGATGACATAGGGGAGTAAAGGTGTGTGACTTAGGTAAGGAGTGTGGTTTTTTTTTTTTGAGAAAGAGTTCTACTTCTTTGAATCTCCGGTGCGCACCGATTCTTTGTCTTCCTATCATGTGCGAGTGTTCTCAGGTTGATTGAAAGTGGAGAATTAGTAATGTTGGTGATGACAATAGGGAGTTAGTATCAAAAGAGTACGGCGTTTTGACATTTTGAGATCGTGATAAGAGGGTTTAAGCGGATTGCTTATTGAAGAGAAGAAGAAGAAGTATTTCAAAACGGTACCCATATGTGTTATGATTATTATATATATGTGTTAAATGTTATTGAGGTATAATAGATACCTATACAAGAGTTTATTTTGGAGATAGGATATATGTTATGAAGAGTCAGAAACGAAGAAGAAGTTCATAGTGGTTTGCTATGAGGAAGAGTCACAAATAGAAGGATGAGATTGAATTATGAAATATATGTTGAGGCATTGTTGGGCAGATGTGGTATAGAAGAAGAAATATTTCAGTATTGAGCTAAGTGTTTAAGGGTTGGAGTTGAGACTTTTCCAGAGAAAAAGTCTTGTTGAAAAAGGGAGGTATTATAACAGTATCTCTGTTATGGGATTTAGGTTAGCTGGAAAGAGTAGTTAGGGAGTTAATGAATGCTGCGCATTCATTAACTAATGGGGAAATAAAGTTAGTGAACGCGTGAGCACGAATGGGTTTAGGTATCCAGGGCTTGCTCACGCGTCACTGGGGATTCGGCTATGAGAAGAACAACAAAGATGTCTGAAAGTTAACATCACCAGTTTGACGATGTATTGTTTCATTCAATAAACTTATACCTATATCATAGTCGGGACTTTGTCAACTATTTCGACACGAGCCATCCACTATACACAGCCTTGTCGTGTCATCTGTACTGTTATAGTACATTAAGAAAAAGACACGTGGGAGTTACATATAGAGTGTCATTGTACATTAAGAAAAAGTCACGTGGGAGTCATCACGAATATTGGCCTGCCCTCACGAAAGTGTAGATATAATGGCGGAAACATTCATAGAAGAGGAAGCTACATCTGACGATCAGAGGTCTCTTGTTGTGCCTGCTTTATGGTGGCGCGTATACGTCACGACTTGATATGAGACCAGTGATCGTCCACAGCAATTAGCATATAATATGCTTATGATGGCGATGGATGTCAAAATACAACTAGTCAGATAAAACAGTGTTGGAACGATATTAAAGACAAGATAACAAACATTCACGCAGAAAGTATGAGTTGAACATAAAACACACGATTGTGGGGGGGGGGGGGGGGGAATAACACACTAAACAGAGGAAACACGAAAGTACTTACCTTAATTATATATATATAACCTGATCCAGGTGAACGGGGCTGGAAAATGCTCTTCTCAACAACAGACACGAAAGATAATGTATTGGTGTAAGTGAAAGAACTATGCATATACTAGATATTGAGATTATGAAGTAGGCTGACCAGTTACCTTCCTGGAAATCTATGGATGCCAGATACGCTTCTAGTAGCGATTGTACACAGCTGGGCCCACTCGCTGGTCGAAGATGGTTGGACGGCAGCTCCATGGGGCATTGAATAGATACCCCCCAAATCATAGTGGCCAACTATTAAAATAAAACCAGAATAGGCTCACAAGGCTCCCTGGTGAATTGATCAGACAACTGGTGGGATTACGCCCAGGGATCAAGTAAGGTTCTCAGGTAGAAGGCCAAAAGAGCACAGGAAAGGCACTTCCGTTAGAGAACTTACTCTTATAGAACTGAAGACTAGTAGTAATCCTGCCACACAGCTCTCCTATTACTAAGTAGCAGATCCCCCAGATAGCATTGCACTGGCACCTTTCCGTCTTGACAGACGATAGTTTGGTACATTGTGCTTCAAAAAGGCTTAATAACTACGATCCATGGCGGTGGCGAGTGTGGCTGGTAAGGCGAATTCATGCTGTAAATGTTTGCCCACAGTAGATGCATGTGAACACATGGTCATTTCCACCATTGCGCACCATATTACGTCTCTCACGCTCTGTGTGTGCTTTATCTGCAATCATTTTCTCTTTTGTCTTCATTCCATTTCTGATGTTTGCCCTCCATGCAACACGTTCAGCGGCGACTTGCTCCCAATGTGCATTATCAATGCCTGTATCAATCATGTCCCGCTTACACACATCTTTGTATCGTAGAGGCCGACCCTGAGATCTCCTACCCGTCTGTAATTCACCAAAAAAGATGTCCTTTGGTATTCTACCATCATCCATCCTCCTAACGTGTCCTATCCATCTAAGTCTACGAAGACTGAGCATGGAATAAACCGTCACACAACCTGATCTTTCCAATACTTCAGTATTTGTGATTTTGTCTTGCCACTTAATACCAAGTATTCTTCGCAGACACCGCATATGAAAGCTGTTTAAACGTTTCTCTTGGCGTGAGTAAGTTGTCCAGGTTTCACTGCCATAAAGAAGAGCACTAAGGACACAGGCTTAATAGACGAGGACTTTTGTTTTAGCAGTAAGCTTCCTGTTCTCCCAGACTCTTTTTGCTAATATGTTCATTGTTGTTGCTGCCTTGCCAACCCTGATGTTGATTTCCTGATCGAGGGATAATTTGCTATTTACCTCTGATCCTAGATATGTAAAATGGTCTACTATCTCCAGTTCGGCGTCGTCAATAAAGATTGATGGTACACCATGTGCACCTTGTGACATAATCTGTGTTTTCTTTTTGTTAATTGTTAAACCAAGTTCAGAACAAGCATTGGAGAATGCAGATAGTAGATGTAATTCTTCCTCAGAGTGGGTCGTAATCGCAGCATCGTCGGCAAAAAGCAACTCTATGATTAGTACCCTCCTAATTTTGGTCTTGGCCTTCAATCTCTGAGCATTAATGGGGCCACCATCTGAGCGTGAGTGAATGTATATGCCACCATCCTGATCACGAAAGGCATATTTCAGTAGAAGTGAAAAGTATATACCAAAGAGGGTGGGGGATAGTACACAACCTTGCTTAACTCCACTCTTGATTTCAAACTCTTCTGAAGTTGAGCCATCAAACTTGATTATACCCTTCATGCCTGTGTGGAACGATTCCACAATGGACAGAAGAGTTAGTGGGCAGCCAATCTTCTTTAGTGCTTTGAACAGACCCTCACGACTGACCAAATCAAATGCCTATGTGAGGTCGATGAAGGCAATTAACAGTGGCTGATTTTGTTCCCGACATTTTTCTTGCATCTGTCGCAATGAGAATATCATATCAATGGTAGACCGGTTCTGACGGAAGCCGCACTGTGATTCGGGGTAGACTTGATCTCCCAGGACTTGAAGTCTGCGCAGGAAAATTCTGGCAAATACTTTCCCAACAATACACAGAAGTGAGATACCCCTATAGTTGTTACAGTCGCTCCGATCGCCCTTGTTCTTGTACAGTGTTATGAGCTTGAATCTTTGAAATCCTGTGGGACTTGTCCTTCTCGCCAGCATAGCTCTATTAGCCGGTGGATCTGTAGAGTGAGTGTGTCTTGCCTACTCCTGATTACCTCTATTGGAATCCCATCCTTACCTGGAGCCTTGTCAGATGCAAGCTCATTTATAGCACACTTAACTTCTGTTATAGTGGGAAGTGTGTCCAGATGGTCAAGAGTTGGTAGGGCCTCTATGGCGTTGAGGGCATCATCCGCTAGTTTGGTCTCACTTGAGTAAAGCTCCAAATAGTGCTCGACCCATCTATCCATCTGCTGTTTCTTATCAGTGATGATTTCTCCAGTCAAGGTTTTCAGCGGTGCACTTCTTTTGATCATTGGACCACAGGCTTTCTTTATCCCTTCATACATGCTTCTGATGTTTCCCTTATCACTTGCGATTTGAATGGACTCACATAACTTGATCCAACAGTCATTCGCACACTGCCTGGCAGCCTTTTGCACATTCTTCCTCGCTTGCTTCAGCTCACTCAGAGTGTTACGCGTTGGTCTTTCCTTGTTTCTTAAGAGAGCTATCTTCTTTTTATCAATCAAGGGCTGCAGTATCTGGCTGTTTGCCGCAAACCAGTCCTGCCTCTTATGATCCACAGTGCCGTAAACCCCTACCGCTGTTTTATAAATAGTTTCCTTAAGTTTACTCCATTTATCATTTACTATACAATTTTCTGATGTATCAGTGAAAGCGTCTTCAGATTGCTGTTGAAATTTAAAGCACTTTCCAGGATCGTGAGTGTTAATAATATTAATCCTGGGGCTAGACTTGTGTTTAGCTGTGTAGATTCTCTTTGGTCTCAGTCTAATCCTTGCAACAACCAAAGAATGATCTGTATCACAGTCAGCACGGTGGTAACTTCGAGTTAATGATTGTATGGTTCAGATGTTGTCTCCGTGTGATAATGAAGTCCAGCTGATGCCAATGGCCGGATATTGGATGTTTCCATGTGACCTTATGCAGCTTTTTTGTTATAAAAAAGGAGTTTGTAATACATAGGTCATTTCTAGTGCAATGCTCCAGCAGCCTTTGCCAATTTTCATTCATGCGACCGATGTTGTATTTTCCAAGGCACACTGGCCATGAACTCGAGTCCTTGCCCACACGAGCATTGAAAACACCGAGCATATAAATGTAGTCGGATTTTGGAACTGCCTTAATCACAGAGTCTAGCTCAGTGGTTCTCAACCTTTTTTGGCCCGTGCCCCCCTTCACCATATTTTCAGAACGTCATTTCTCCCCCCCCCCCTTCCTATAAAAAATTTGGCCCGTGCCCCCCTTCACCGTATTTTCAGAACGTCATCCCCCCCCCTTTCATATTTCGTATCTAAAAATCCCACCACCCCTACACAGTATACGTAAAAATGGAAGGTAAATTTAATAGCATATACTAAAACAAGACTAGACATCCACATAAAACATGATTTGTGGGTCTACTTACTTTATAAAATGAATTTTAGAAGGATGAGACGTACATAACTGTAAAGTATGAAGAGAAAATCAAAATCAAGTAATCGGTTCTTGAAATGGTCTTCATCTCCCCCCCCCCCCCATGGAAACCCTAAAATTGGGGGGGGGGGATTCCCCACCGGTTGAGATTCACTGGTCTAGTTGCTCATAGAACGTATCCTTCACATCATCAGAGGAAGCGAGTGTCGGTGCATATGCAGTGAGAATGGTGGCAAATCCACAAGAGGTTGCAAAGCGCAGTGATAATAATCTTTCATTACCTCTAGCTGGGATATCAACCATTCCCAGTAGCGAATTCTTCACTGCAAAGCCCACGCCATGTTGCCTTTTTTATGCCTGCCCTCTTCCCTTCCAAAAAAAAAGGTGTAATTGTTTTCCCTGAGTGACCCTTCCTCAGCGAGGCGAGTCTCCTGCAGGCCAGCAATATCAATGTTAAGACGATTGAGTTCAGCATCAATCACAGCCGTTTTTCTCACATCGTCAATATTTGTCAAGTCAGTGGAAAATCCTGGACACATGGTTCTCACATCCCAGGTTGCAAGCCGTAGCTTTAGGTTTCTATTATTCTTTTTATTAGTACCTTGTGCATTAGTTTTACAGCCTGCGATTCAGATTTTGTCCTAGCCCTAAGCACCCATTGAAGCAGGCAGGCTGTGGCGGATCAGCACCCAAATGGCCGGGGGCTGCCCAGCTTGAGGCGGGCGGTAGCTGATCAGTGACACCTGTAGGTGTCTCCCACCGTCAGAGGCAACGTGTGGCGCCCCATGTCTACGCCAACTGACAAGGACTTATAACCCGTAACAGTTGTCTCTCGCTTTGATTCCGAGACCGGTTAAGACCAGGGATGGAGTTATTGCCTTTCCATAGCACAAAGCCTGGGCTAAAATAAAGAAACCATGTGTTGCCCATGCAGCATGATCCCTCTCTCGGCCTGCCTAGTTCACTCCAGAGGAAAGTTGACACCTATAATCTGGAACAAGACAAGCTGCAGAAGCTGCCGGATCAGCAAAGCAATGCTCTAACTGTCCGCCTGTCGGAGCTTCGATCCTAGACCAGCTGCCAACCAAGGCTTAGGGCCTGATCTGCCCTGCTGTCGCTGTCGTCCCGGGAGGAAAGTGGAATCAACAAGCACACCTTTAGCTTATTATAATTTGGGATTATTGACTGACTTTAGTCTACACTCCTCCCTTCTGTCTTCTATTCCATCTCTCTCTCTCTCTCTCTCTCTCTCTCTCTCTCTCTCTCTCTCTCTCTCACACACATTCCTTCATCACATACTCCGACAACAGTTTCCTTCAACAATTAATAAAAGATTTATTAATTAAAACTATGTCTGGTGTAAGTATGGACTGTGTATATGTAGTTGGTAGTGTCTGCTAGTGTTGAGTGCAAGTTATGACTCTGGAAATTGTATGTGCCGTATCCTTTCTCGCTTCGTCATAAACGGCCATACAACAAGACGTCACACATACAACTGGACAGCTCTCACCCTGGATGCTCCGTTCAGCTTGAGTCTGGAGGTAAATCCGTTATTGAAAACAACTGTTCACCACTGTATCACCGTAAAGTAATATGATCACGGTAAGTCTTATGCTTAGACCGGGTTTTCTTTGATTATTCGTTAATTACTAAATCCAACATGGAAAACACATAGCTAATGTCTAGCACTGTCTATTGGTCCTGCAAAAGGTCTACACACGGTATTCCGTTCTTTTATGAACACCTTTTTTACGCATGGCAACTCTTCATGAATGATTCATTTGTGTCTTTATATTAATTTACAGTGTCATTATTTTCATTTCTGGGTCATCCTGCCTTTTTATAATGATCGTTATTTCCAGTATTTTCTAAACTTTCTCTGCCCCCGTGAAGTGCCTGATTAAAGTGAAAGTTCTTTCCTTTATTATCAACACTGCTTTATCTGTATAAGAGACGTACTGTTCTATCTTCTTTGATATGTCCGGAGGTGTATTGGAACCTTATATATAGAATTTATGTAAATCCCAGCATTGAAATCTATCAGCACATAAGCCCTTCTATCCCATTGCAAGGGATGATTTCTTTACTATTTCAGGATACATAACTATCTCGGCCCAGTATTGGAACACACACTGCTTCAAAACTGGTTTTCCACTCATTTATACTCAGTGTCCAATCCTTCGTTGTTTTTTTTTATCTACAAGCAATTTTTTCCGTAAGTCCCCACATCAAACGTCTGTGAATTCACGTATTTTTAATTGTTCGTTCCTTTCCGTCCCTCCGCTGTTTCCCTGGGTTCCCCTACGTTAGTACTTCGAAGCGTCCGAATCCTTTGATCGCCGTCTCCGTTCGTTTTTCCACAACGCGATTTCCCCGTTTCCCGTGTCCGTCCGATATGATCGTCAGGCAATGACCTTTGCGAACACCTGTCCCTGAATTCTATACCTTTCGGTCACTGACCGGTACGTTGTCCTCGTTCCAGACAGAAAGCTCGATTGTTAACCCTCCTCATACCTTGTAATTAATCTGACTCGTTTATCAGGGAATCATTAACTCACAGTATCCCGTCACACCTGCCATGACATTTTGTCTTTAGCTTGCATTTCCTGGCACCAGGGTAAGGCTTGTACCCTCCCAATTGCGCTCTTCCGCCCGAAGCCGTTGGCACAATGTGGGGTGTCGGGTTTGGTAAGCGCCGCCCAACGTTCGGCGCTAACAGAAAGCAGGTAGTACCGTCTACTGTTATATGGTAGCTCAGTCATATCTGACTAAGACCTGACTGGCAGATCCCCCAGATATCGCTGTAGCTCTATCTCACATACATGTTACACACATACACGGAAATATAACTCTTGGTTACAAGAAAAATTATAATAGGTGATGTGGATGAAATGGAAGATGGTCAAGTCATTAACAACACTGTAATATATAAATGATTGTCATTTTCTGTACTAATCCGCTGCAGCATGTTAGTTAGTTAGTTAGTTAGTTAGTTATCAGTTGGGGTATCTTCGTTGCACTCCGGACATGTCCATAGGTGCTCAGATCCTCCCCCCAGCATATGCATCAGCGTCCGGTGGCTAATAGTGCCAGTTCTGTGTTGGTTGACGAGGCGCTTTGTTTTCCCGATGTACCTCTCGCGTCTGGCTGTGCCGATTCTTACTCCCAGGTCTTTCATCCTGGAAAGCGATGTGGAATCACTGGCGTCAAAATCCTCTGTTCTCGCCATATCTTTAAGGGCGTTAATAACATCGGCACGATCCATGGGCTGGCCATCTACAGGGGGTGCAGAGCCAGCCAATTTATCAGCTCGTTCATTTCCCTCGACTCCCGCATGTCCCGGGACGAAGATGAAGGTGACTTTGCGGACAACAGACTTCCGCAGCGACTCAGTCCACTGTCTACGTACAGATCCAGCTTCGACCTTCTGAATCATGCTCATTGAATCACTTAGTACACACACGTTGGTATAATGCTGTGATTCCAGCCATATGAAAGCCTGTGTAACTGCCATCACCTCCATCGTCATGCTGCTCGTGGTCATGGAGTGGGCACCACTGGATTCTTGAACGGTTCGGCCCGCTGAGCGGGCTGTAAATGCCCACGCACTTCTCTGCTGCTTTACAACAGATCCATCTGTATAGATGAGCACTTCGGGGCTATCTGAGTGATCATAGATGAGCGCGTTAACCTCTGCATTGACAGCGGCAGGGTTCTGCTCTCTGCACCGTCTGTCGAGTGTGATAATGCAGGAGAAGGTACACTTAAAAGCTGGAGGCACCGGCACCCATTCCTTGCCGGGGTTGATACTGGTGAGACTGCAGACCTGTCCGACGACATCTTCCGCCCGACCCATCCATGATTTGCCCCTCTTTAGCCTGTCACCCTTTTCTCTGAATACAGCGTCATGCAGAGGGTGCTGCTCATCTGCACTTATTTTTAAGTATGCACGAGCTCTCCAGAACTTGATCCTGTGTTCCATTGTCGGGAAGTCAAGGAGGTATCTCATTGCTACACAGCTGGTGTCTCTCGTGCAGCCCAAAATGATGCGCATGGCTTCGTTTTGTACCTTTTCAAGTCTTCCAATCTGTGTAGGGCTGACAGTGAGGATGGCCAGGGCATACTCGATGCGTGAAAGCACAAGTCCTTGGAACAGAAGTAATAGCAGTCTTTGCTCGATATTGGCACTCGCCATGACTCTCATTGCTGCCAAACCTTTTCGAGCCTTCGTTATGACATAATCGACATGATCTCTGAAGGACAGGCTACGATCAAGCCTCACGCCAAGATATGTCATTGACTGGGTTCTGCTCAGAATGCTCCCATCCATTCTTACTGCCGGCAGGTCTGTTTTCACAATATGGTTGTTTAGTGAGAACCATGTAACCGTTGCCTTTGCAGGGTTGACAAGGGCATCGGCATCAGCACACCATGAGGAAATTCGATCTAGTTCGCCCTGCGTATAGTTGGCAACCGCCTGTCTATCTCGACCCTGTCGATACACGAGGATGTCGTCAACGAATGATAGAGTCCTACCCCTCCCATCCAACTGTTGTTCAGTGATCGGCACCGTATACACGTTGAATAGTACTGGTGACAGTGGTGAACCCTGCGGCAATCCTGGACATATCGTTATCGGCTCAGAAGACCAACTCCCGCATCTTAGCACCACCTTCCTTTGGAGTAGAACTGCAGCTATCCATCGTACAAGGTGAGGGTGCACTTTCAGTCTGAGGAGGGTTTGCATCAAGTGCTCGAAAGATACTCTGTTATATGCGTCCTCTAAGTCTATGGCGGCCGCACATGTCTCTTCTCTGACCTGAAATCCTTCGTAAACATCTTGAGCAAAGACCGCCGCATTCAGCCATGACTCTTTGTTGCGTCTGTATCCTCCAAGTGTGGGCGGGAAGCTGCCGAGCTGTTCCAAGTCCCAAGCAAGTCTGTGTGCTACAATTTTCTCCAGTAGCTTGCCAACAGTATTCTGCATCGTAATGATTCTGTAGCCGCTTATCTTGGAGTGGTCTTTGTTCGGTTTTGGCAGCGGCAGCAGGTAGCTGTGTAGCCATTCTTCTTTGACCTGACCCCTCTGGATACTGGTGTTGAAATCTCTGGCCAGTTCTTCCATGTCATCATCTGATATCACCATTAGGTCACCATATCGGATGCCGTCTGGGCCTGGGGCGGTGTTAGGTGATTTCTTGAGCATCGCACGCAATATGTCAACTGTGATCGTCCATTCTTCGTCTGTCCCGACCCCCTCGCACAACTGAGAGAGTGTTGTTGTGGTCCTCTGTCTGCCGGGCTCGTCTTTCTGGTCAGTCTGTTCTATGTAGCGTGCAAGAAGGGCCTTACCTTTATCCGCATCCGACTTTTTCCATGCGAGGTCTGTGCCTTGAAAGTCTGGAATACCCCTACGTTGTGCAGCACCGTTCATGCTCTTGTGGAGGCGCCAGAATGTCGTAAGAGATTGCTCGGAGCACACCTTCCTGCAGAACTCGTCCCATTTGTCGGCCTTGGCCTGTTTGGCGCAGGATTTGAATAAAGTCGTCGTCCTAACGACCTCAGTCTTCAGGTTCGCCAATTCAACCTGCGGCATGTTAGCCTTTCTGGCCTTTTGCCAGTCTTTGACAGCCTGCCTCTTTCCCAGCCACACCTTCTCGACCTCTCCATTCCACCATGGTGGCTGCAGCCATCTTTCTTGTCTCCTACGGGAGGAAGTTAGTTTCCTTCTTCTGATCTTGCTTATGGCGTCTTGACCAGTGGTCTTGACGCTGCAGCATATCATGTTCTGGCCCATTAGGATTGGGTTTAGTTAGGAGTTGTCATTTGTTCTAAATTGCTATCTCTCCCTGGTAGGCCATTGCTTGGCAGACACTTCTTCTTCTTTGCGTTCATCCGGAGTGTTTTTTCAGATGTGATTCCGGTGTGTCTGGTTAGGCACCTTTGGGCCGAAACCCTTAGGCCAACACATGCATTTTTGACCAGGTTAGCAATCATGGGAGACTCTCACTGTTGTGATACCGTCTGCATCCCAGCTTGTCAAGTTGGAACGGCCGAAGACTTCACGATAAACCCTAAAGGGAAGGCAGGGACAGTCCATGCAATTTTCCGCCATTCAGGGTGGCTTCCATAGTTGCAAAGCCGACACATAGAGCTCTGGTGCTGGACTCACCGAGGGAATCGTCAAGTCCTGCTCATGACTGCTTTACTTCCTCACTTCAATATATTGGGCATTTCGTTCGCTACGGGCCGTTCCCGCACAAACCAGACAGGTCTGCAGACGGTATCCACTCAGCGAGTTTTCGGTTCGAACATGTGCTTGTCGTTGTGCACAGAGGACAAAATTGTCAGAGCTGTTGCGGGCACGATGGACATTCGGAAAACTAGCTAATCAGAGCCGTTCCGGACACGAGGGGCATTCGGAAAACTAGGTAGACAGAGCTGTTCCTAGCACGAGGGACTGTAGAAAATTAGATAGTCAGAGCTGTTCTGAACGTGAATGACATTCAGAAAACTAGTTATTCAGAGCTGTTCCGACCACGAAAGACATTTCACTCGGACGTTTTATGCGTTGTGCCTGATTTATTTGCACCCGTAGGCCAGCAAATCCGTCTTCAGCGGGAATGTTTACAGTTTACCTTCCCGGGGTTTAGAGAGACGTTAGACTTTTATTGCTGTGGTGTCGCCCACATCTCAGCTGGTCAAGGTAGGCCGGCCAGTGACATCGCGGTCAACCCCTCAAGGGAAGGCAGGGGCAGACCATGGGCATTTCCCGCTATCCAAGGAGGCTTCCATAATTGCAGAGCCGGCACATAGTGCTCTGAGACTGGGCTCACCCGAAGAATCGCCCCATCCTGCCCATAGCTGCTTTAATACCTCAACTCCATGTATTGGGCGTTTCGTTTTGCCACTGGTCGCTCTCCAAACAAACCAGGGACAGACAGTCTGCGGAGGACATCCACTCATCAAACTTTCGCTTCGGACTACCATGTGTTGGATTCGCTAGCCAAGCGTTCCATTTCATTTCAACGAGACAATCTTCCATCTTTGACTACGCTCATTCTATGAGTGTAGGTACAGACTTTCATCGTAACCACTTCGTGCGACTAAAACGCTTTGCCACCTTAAAGTACCGATCGCGAGGTAGGCCACATGTGCTGCCGGCTCAGCACCTGACTTCCGTTCATCAGTGAGCTGCGCGGTACTGAACAAAGCAACCACCGATTGCCGATCTATTTACAACTATATAGCGTCTAGCACCATATGCCCAATGCGCCTTAATGTCTGTATGAATTACATTCAGGTATTTTAAGGTAGATCTCTACGTAGTGACGAAATCGTATTGATTCCCGCTGGATGTTGAGTATTTCTTGTTTTCCTAGCAGACTAATGTGCAGAATAGACAGCTAAATATCTGATGACTAGTTCTCTTCCTCACCGAGTTTGGATACGTCAATCAAACCCCCATCCGAGTCAGGAATGCGTAACCACTCTCTCTCTCTCTCTCTCCTCCCCACTTTCCGCCACAGCAACCATTCACAACCTTCATCTGATGTCTATAAATAAAACTTTGAGTTCCAGGTTGTCAAAATGTCGGAGAGGTGTCAAATGGTCTGGTCAGTGGTTAACAAAGACTCGAACACGAGATCACGCCAGTACTATCAAGACGAGCCAAATATTTCCGCTGGCAAACACACCAGGAGATGTTTTATGACATGAGTTGATCAGTTCTCTTTCTCGTTGCCTTCTATCTTGATGTGCGTTGTCCAGTTCTCTTCTTCGTAGCGCGAGTTGTGCCTCGCGATTGTGAAATTTGAAACATAGACGTTTTAAATGTCGCTGAATTGATTGAGAACATCTCTGAAGTTGTGAAAAAAAATATTCTAAGGCATTCTGGGAAAATGTTGGACAAATGTGAACACTTAACTACAAATCGTGTCAGAAATGTTATGTCTCGAAAGGCAAAACCCATGGGAAAGGATGGATTTTGACAAACCTGCTTTAGTTTGCAGTAATCTCGCAAAAGCGTTAAAAATTATGCAGCCGATAGTGACAAATGACTTATTTGATAGCTCTTGGACCTATTCTAGCGGACATCTTCATGGCACACTTAGAAGAAAAGAGATCCTCAGACATCAATAATTGGCCTTTTACCGTCGTTACGTGGACGATATACTAATTATCACCACAGACGAGCTACAAGCAACGTCGTTCCAGGCCACAATGAACGAGACACATAAAAACATCTCTCTATCTATGGAACACGAACACAACGAAGCATTGCCGTTTCTAGATATCCTAATGAGACGTAGAGCAGACGGCACAATTCAAAGATCGGTGTACCGCAAAGATACATGGACTGGCCAATACTTAAATTTTCAGAGCTTCGCACCTGTCCAGTACAAACGGGGCTTAGTACGGACCCTGTTTGACCGTGCTAGAAAGATATGCACCTCGGACACACTGACAGAGGAATTTGAAACTCTGAAGAATGCCTTAAACCTGAATGGGTACTCCACAGGATTTATAAAGCGCCACTGCCAACAGCCCAAACCGAAACCTGAAGTAACTACAGTACCTAAACTCAAGGTATTCATCCAGCTAACCTTCCGAGGAGATGACGTAATGCAACGTCTGCGGGACCGGCTCACCACAGCAGTCGTGCGAACTTTCTGTGCTGCAGCTCTAGTCATCAGGTACAGAACCGTACCGATCCCCGCCCAGCAGTAAAAGAACCTGTAGCTTTGTACGCCAAATCAAATTGTATTTACCAATTTGCATGCAGATGCGAGGCCATCTACATAGGTAGAACTGAGCGACAGTTACATTGCAGGGTTTCGGAACATATCCCGAATTAGTTGGACAAGATACTACACACAGAAGATGGTAGCCTAGGCAGGCCGACACACCGGAACAGTCCGGCTTCATCGGTCGGGAGACATGTGCTCGAGAGCTGTCACGTGGTTGAAAGAAACAGTGCCTTCCGTGTGTTGTTCAACACACAAAGTAGTCGATTGTTAAAGTTTGCTGAAGCTATAATAATCAACGTTCGTAAGCCGTCCTTGTGCAAGCAGAAAGACATGTTAGTCAGTTTAAAATTACCCTAGTAGACAATCGACATTACTGTGCGAACATGTGTATATTTCAGTTTGAAGGATTTATCTAGTTAATTCACGTAAGTTGTGTGATTTCTGCAGTATGTACCTGACGAGATGCAGCGAAATATGCCAGGCAATAAATCGTGCAATCTATTGTTTGTGTCTTCGTTATTCAAATTCATCACGGGAAAACATTGTTTTCTTCTTAAATAGAGTTCACTAGAGTCGGATGTGTCGGCATAAAGGCAGAAGTAAACAGGCACCACGCAATTATAAATTACGTCTGAAAAAAAAAATTACTCCCGATGATCGCAGAAGAAGAAAGAGTTCGTCGACTGGAACACAAACAATAATTCTCGGAACAGACAATAAACAAGCCGGCTATATTATCTACGAAGTAGTAATTAAATTACAGTGCCGTTTTCCGTGGCTGAGGTCTTACGGACGCGATTCGTAAGCCCGCTTACCCGCGTTCGAAACACATCTACGCGCGATTTGGCAGCAGACCGCGTTGCGCTGTATATTAACGAATTGGTATGGGAGCCGGTAATTCAGAAAACAATGGCAAACTACTGAACGAAGTAGTAATGGGCGATTCTTGAAAAGGGAGAGTATGGCATATGAGACTACGACCTCCAGCAAGAGAATGGAGGTGAAGCAGTCCACCGAACACTCAACCAGAAAATGATTGCCGGACCGATGCAAATGAGGCTCGAAGGGATTCTTCTTTGTTTGCGGTGAATTAAAATTGAAGTACCAGTATTGTTGTATATTAGAGAACTATGACAATTGTTGTTGTATGTTAGAGAACTATTACAACTGTTGTATGTTAGA
The DNA here is from genome assembly GCA_963921405.1 of Cepaea hortensis. Classification (NCBI taxonomy): domain Eukaryota; kingdom Metazoa; phylum Mollusca; class Gastropoda; order Stylommatophora; family Helicidae; genus Cepaea; species Cepaea hortensis. Next base: position 1,021,222 of record OY992884.1, read on the forward strand.
GAACTATTACATGTGTTGTGGTATGTTAGAGAACTATTACATGTGTTGTGGTATGTTAGATATCTGTTACATGTGTTGTTGTATGTTAGATAACTGTTACATGTGTTGTTGTATGTTAGATATCTGTTACATGTGTTGTGGTATGTTAGATAACTGTTAGATGTGTTGTTGTATATTAGATAACTGTTCCATGTGTTGTTGTATGTTAGATATCTGTTACATGTGTTGTGGTATGTTAGATAACTGTTACATGTGTTGTTGTATGTTAGATAACTGTTACATGTGTTGTGGTATGTTAGATAACTGTTACATGTGTTGTTGTATGTTAGATAACTGTTACATGTGTTGTTGTATGTTAGATATCTGTTACATGTGTTGTGGTATGTTAGATAACTGTTACATGTGTTGTGGTATGTTAGATAACTGTTACATGTGTTGTGGTATGTTAGATAACTGTTACATGTGTTGTTGTATGTTAGATATCTGTTACATGTGTTGTGATACCTTAGATAACTGTTACATGTGTTGTTGTATGTTAGATAACTGTTACATGTGTTGTGGTATGTTAGATAACTGTTACATGTGTTGTGGTATGTTAGATAACTGTTACATGTATTGTGGTATGTTAGATAACTGTTACATGTGTTGTTGTATGTTAGATAACTGTTACATGTGTTGTTGTATGTTAGATAACTGTTACATGTGTTGTTGTATGTTAGACATCTGTTACATGTGTTGTGGTATGTTAGATAACTGTTACATGTGTTGTTGTATGTTAGATAACTGTTACATGTGTTGTGGTATGTTAGATAACTGTTACACGTGTTGTATGTTAGATAACTGTTACATGTGTTGTTGTATGTTAGATAACTGTTACATGTGTTGTGGTATGTTAGATAACTGTTACATGTGTTGTGGTATGTTAGATAACTGTTACATGTGTTGTGGTATGTTAGATAACTGTTACATGTGTTGTGGTATGTTAGATAACTGTTACATGTGTTGTGGTATGTTAGATAACTGTTACATGTGTTGTGGTATGTTAGATAACTGTTACATGTGTTGTGGTATGTTAGATAACTGTTACATGTGTTGTGGTATGTTAGATAACTGTTACATGTATTGTGGTATGTTAGATAACTGTTACATGTGTTGTTGTATGTTAGATAACTGTTACATGTGTTGTTGTATGTTAGATAACTGTTACATGTGTTGTTGTATGTTAGATAACTGTTACATGTGTTGTGGTATGTTAGATATCTGTTACATGTGTTGTGGTATGTTAGATAACTGTTACATGTGTTGTTGTATGTTACATAACTGTTACATGTGTTGTTGTATGTTAGATATCTGTTACATGTGTTGTGGTATGTTAGATAACTGTTACATGTGTTGTTGTATGTTACATAACTGTTACATGTGTTGTGGTATGTTAGATAACTGTTACATGTGTTGTTGTATGTTAGATAACTGTTACATGTGTTGTTGTATGTTAGATAACTGTTACATGTGTTGTGGTATGTTAGATAACTGTTACATGTGTTGTGGTATGTTAGATAACTGTTACATGTGTTGTGGTATGTTAGATAACTGTTACATGTGTTGTGGTATGTTAGATAACTGTTACATGTGTTGTTGTATGTTAGATAACTGTTACATGTGTTGTGGTATGTTAGATAACTGTTACATGTGTTGTGGTATGTTAGATAACTGTTACATGTGTTGTGGTATGTTAGATAACTGTTACATGTGTTGTGGTATGTTAGATAACTGTTACATGTGTTGTGGTATGTTAGATAACTGTCACATGTGTTGTATGTTAGATAACTGTTACATGTGTTGTGGTATGTTAGAGAACTGTTACATGTGTTGTGGTATGTTAGATAACTGTTACATGTGTTGTTGTATGTTAGATAACTGTTACATGTGTTGTGGTATGTTAGATAACTGTTACATGTGTTGTTGTATGTTAGATAACTGTTACATGTGTTGTGGTATGTTAGATATCTGTTACATGTGTTGTGGTATGTTAGATAACTGTTACATGTGTTGTATGTTAGATAACTGTTACATGTGTTGTATGTTAGATAACTGTTACATGTGTTGTGGTATGTTAGATAACTGCTACAAGTGTTGTGGTATGTTAGATAACTGTTACATGTGTTGTATGTTAGATAACTGTTACATGTGTTGTATGTTAGATAACTGTTACATGTGTTGTAGTATGTTAGATAACTGTTACATGTGTTGTGGTATGTTAGATAACTGTCACATGTCTTCTTGTATGTTAGAGACATATTTAGTATTGTATTTTAGAGAATTGTTACAAGTGATGTTGTATTTAGAGAACTAATACACATTTTTATGTTGTATATTAACTGGTACAATTGTTATTGTTGTATGTACAAGTGTTCTTGTTGTACATTTGGGAACTGGCACAAGTGTTGTTGTACATTTGAGAACTAGCTTATGCATTATTGTTGTATGTACACGTGTATTTGTTGTATGTTTGAGAACTGGTATATGTATTCTTGTTGTATGTTTAGGAACTGGTATGAGTGTTCTTGTTGTATGTTTGAGAATTAGTTATTGCATTATTGTTGTATCTTAGAGAACTAGTTCATGTTCTTGTATGCGGGGAACTAGTTCATGTTCTTGTATGCAGGGAACTAGTTCATGTTCTTGTATGCTGGAGAACTAGTTCATGTTCTTGTATGTTGGAGAACTAGTTCATGTTCTTGTATGTTGGAGAACTAGTTCATGTTCTTGTATGTTGGAGAACTAGTTCATGTTCTTGTATGTTGGAGAACTAGTTCATGTTCTTGTGTGTTGGAGAACAAGTTCACGTTCTTGTATGTTGGAGAACTAGTTCATGTTCTTGTATGTTGGAGAACTAGATCATGTTCTTGTATGTTGGAGAACTAGTTCATGTTCTTGTATGTTGGAGAACTAGTTCATGTTCTTGTATGTTGGAGAACTAGTTCATGTTCTTGTATGTTGGAGAACTAGTTCATGTTCTTGTATGCTGGAGAACTAGTTCATGTTCTTGTATGTTGGAGACTTGTTCATGTTCTTGTATGCTGGAGAACTAGTTCATGTTCTTGTATGGTGGAGAACTAGTTCGTGTTCTTGTATGCTGGAGAACTAGCGGTACTTGATTGTATACTCTAGAACTGATACAGGTGAGATATGAACGTTAAGGTCGTCAATGAGTGTGTCTGCTTGTTTGTATTTGATGTGCAGTAATGATGTTGGTCTGACTGACATGCAACATTGTTGTCAATGCATCCTACTCATATATTGATGTCCTGGTCTTGCCAATACCAACATTGGAGAATTGCCTTTGACTTCATCAAATTGTTGGAGGTGTAGTTGTATTCATCAAATCGTTGGAGGTGTAGTTGTATTCCACACATGTCTATTATGTTGATGAGCTTGATGCTGGAATTCTCCTGTATTATATTCATGTTTATGACAACAAAAATAAATGCTTTATTGAGACATCAAATGTGGCTTGTTCCTAGTTTTTTAATGTCAGTGTCTACTGTCATTTCATGGTGGGGGAAGTGAGGGGGGGGGGGGGGGGGCACACTTCTCAGCTTGTGATGTGTAGACAGAAATTGTCAGAATATATTTGCTTCCTGTGATAATTTATCTGAATACTATGAGTGTTTTGTGTGTGTATATGATCATGTGATTGAGTGTTCTAGTGTGTGTGTGATCATGTGATTAAGTGTTCTAGTGTGTGTGTGATCATGTGATTGAGTGTTCTAGTGTGTGTGTGATCATGTGATTGAGTGTTCTAGCGTGTGTATGATCATGTGATTGAGTGTTCTAGTGTGTATGATCATGTGATTGAGTGTTCTAGTGTGTGTATGATCATGTGATTGAGTGTTCTAGTGTGTGTGACAGACATACGGCAAAAGCTATTTCAGAATATGTTGAATTGAAATCATGCTATACAAGATTGCTGATTTTAGTTACAACAACAACAAAATGCACACACACCACGAATAATTAACAAGAGTCCAAGAAAGCTTCGGTCAACATGTTTAATGAATCAAATAACATGTGTGGTCAATCAACAGTGTGAGATGTCATTTAAATGCAATAATAAATAGAGATGATTTGCAAAGACAACAAATTTACAAGATTTGATTTATTAAGCCAGAAACATGTTCACACATAGCTACACACAGCAGGAACTAGACACATGTTCACACATAGCTACACACAGCAGGAACTAAACACATGTTCACACATAGCTACACACAGCAGGAACTAGACATGTTCACACATAGCTACACATAGCAGGAACTAGACATGTTCACACATAGCTACACACAGCAGGAACTAGACATGTTCACACATAGCAGGAACTAGACACATGTTCACACATAGCTACACACAGCTGGAACTAGACATGTTCACACATAGCTACACACAGCAGGAACTAGACATGTTCACACATAGCTACACACAGCAGGAACTAGACACGTTCACACATAGCTACACACAGCAGGAACTAGACATGTTCACACATAGCTATACATAGCAGGAACTAGACATGTTCACACATAGCAGGAACTAGACATGTTCACACATAGCAGGAACTAGACATGTTCACACATAGCTACACACAGCAGGAACTAGACATGTTCACATATAGCTACACACAGCAGGAACTAGACATATTCACACATAGCTACACACAGCAGGAACTAGACACATGTTCACACATAGCAGGAACTAGACATGTTCACACTTAGCTACACACAGCAGGAACTAGACATGTTCACACAGAGCTACACACAGCAGGAACTAGACATGTTCACACATAGCTACACACAGCAGGAACTAGACATGTTCACACATAGCTATACATAGCAGGAACTAGACATGTTCACACATAGCTACACACAGCAGGAACTAGACATGTTCACACATAGCTACACACAGCAGGAACTAGACATGTTCACACATAGCTACACACAGCAGGAACTAGACATGTTCACACATAGCTACACACAGCAGGAACTAGACATGTTCACACATAGCTACACACAGCAGGAACTAGACATGTTCACACATAGCTACACACAGCAGGAACTAGACATGTTCACACATAGCTACACACAGCAGGAACTAGACATGTTCACACATAGCTACACACAGCAGGAACTAGACATGTTCACACATAGCAGGAACTAGACACATGTTCACACATAGCTACACACAGCAGGAACTAGACATGTTCATGCATTGCTACACACAGCAGGAACTAGACATGTTCACACATAGCAGGAACTAAACATGTTCACACATAGCTACTCACAGCAGGAACTAGACACATGTTCACACATAGCAGGAACTAAACATGTTCACACATAGCTACACACAGCAGGAACTAGACACATGTTCACACATAGCAGGAACTAAACATGTTCACACATAGCTACACACAGCAGGAACTAGACATGGTCACACATAGCAGGAACTAACCATGTTCACACATAGCAGGAACTAAACATGTTCACACATAGCTACACACAGCAGGAACTAGACATGTTCACACATAGCTACACACAGCAGGAACTAAACATGTTCACACATAGCTCCACACAGCAGGAATAAGACACATGTTCACACATAGCAGGAACTAAACACATGTTCATACAGACACATACAAGAGGAACTAAACACATGATCACACAGTCACACACAGCAAGAACTAGACACATGTTCACACACAGCAGGAACTAGGTACATAGTCACACATAATAACACACAGCAGGAACTAGAGACATACATACATACATACATACACACACATATATATATATATATATATAAGCGGTGCTGGTTTTTTCGAAAAAAGGTATAGGAGCCGGTCGTTCAGAAAGCAATGGCAAACTACTGAACGTAAAATTTGCCAAGGAATCACGAACAGAGAAAATGCTGGGGTTGACTGCTATGTCCTGTCAAGGACATGCAACTTAATTTTAAATATATATATTTAAATAATTTTGAGAGAGAGAAAGAGAGTGTGTGTGTGTTTTTTTTTTCTCCATTTTTTCATATATAGCCACAACACAGAGCAGACAGAGCAGGAATTAGACATGTTCACACGTAGTCGCACACAGCAGGAGCTAGTCACATGTTCACATGTAGTCGCACACAGCAGGAGCTAGTCACATGTTCACACGTAGTCGCACACAGCAGGAGCTAGTCACATGTTCACACGTAGTCGCACACAGCAGGAGCTAGTCACATGTTCACACGTAGTCGCACACAGCTGGAGCTAGTCACATGTTCACACGTAGTCGCACACAGCAGGAGCTAGTCACAAGTTCACACGTAGTCGCACACAGCTGGAGCTAGTCACATGTTCACATGTAGTCGCACACAGCTGGAGCTAGTCACATGTTCACACGTAGTCGCACACAGCTGGAGCTAGTCATATTCACACATTCACGAACAACAGGAACTAGATAGATGTTCACACATACAGTCATACACAGCAGAAGCAGTGAAATGTTCATGTTAACTAGAGGTAATACCAGGGGACTTCAAATGAAAACCTTAAAAGTGTGACAGAAATGACACTAACCATGCCATTGTCTTGTCATTTGTCAATATTGTTGTTTAGGATGCCAAGAGTGTTACGCATGCCATTAAGTCCGATGCCATCTTTAAACTTTATGATGTCACCATGTTTGTCTGCACTGTGATTTAAAAAAAAAGTCGCTTAAAAGTCGACAGGGTCGACTTCATTGCACCGGGTTTTATTCCATATGGCTCGGTCTCTTTCCGCAGCACGGAAAGCGTCGCACAAAGCACAAGCTCCGTAGCTTTTAGCGACGACCCACAGGGGTCTCCGAAACATTTAACTCGTAAACCAAAGGGCGCGGCCTGGAATCGAACCAACAACCTTCGGAACACGAGTCAAACGGCTTGACCACTTCGCCACATAGACTCCCACTGTGATATCTTGTGCTTAACACTCTTGATATCCTTAACGATAATATTGACAGCTTACCAGACAATGTTACAAGACAATGGCATGGTCGTTGTAATTTCTATCACACTTTTATGGTTTTCATTTGAAGCCTCCTCATACCTTGTTGAACGCGATCTGGAATAATCCTTGGGATAGATGGTGTAGTGTGATTGCTTGAGATCATGGATCTGTTGTTTGTTCATGTCTTCTGACCAGTTTTGACTGTCATCTACTTCAAAGAAATGTGTAGTATACTTTCACAGTCCACACTGTGTGACATGGAGACAGAGCAGACACACATCTGGGCCAATTCTAAGTTGCAAACACACTTCAAACTTTTACATTACCAATTCACAAGACTCCAAACATCAGATATTCACAACCGTCCACACACACACACGCACAAACACACATCAAACTTTCACATCAACAATTCACAATACTCCAACAATATATGTATGCGTATGTTGATGTCAAACTACCTTTTCTGTCACAGCGAGATACAAGAAGGTTTGCATGTATGACATGTTTGATGTCAAACTATCTTTTCTGTCACAGTGAGATACCAGAAGGTTTGCATGTATGGCACACGTTGATGTCAAACTATCTTTTCTGTCACAGAGAGACTACCAGAAGATGTGCATGTATGCATATGTTGATGTCAAACTATCTTTTCTGCCACAGTGAGATACCAGAAGGTTTGCATGTATGACATGTTTGATGTCAAACTATCTTTTCTGTCACAGTGAGATACTAGAAGGTTTGCATGTATGACACACGTTGATGTCAAACTATCTTTTCTGTCACAGTGAGATACCAGAAGGTTTGCATGTATGACATGTTTGATGTCAAACTATCTTTTCTGTCACAGTGAGATACCAGAAGGTTTGCATGTATGACATGTTTGATGTCAAACTATCGTAGTGAGATACCAGAAGGTTTGCATGTATGGCACACGTTGATGTCAAACTATCTTTTCTGTCACAGTGAGATACCAGAAGGTTTGCATGTATGACATGTTTGATGTCAAACTATCGTTGTGAGATACCAGAAGGTTTGCATGTATGGCACACGTTGATGTCAAACTATCTTTTCTGTCACAGTGAGATACCAGAAGGTTTGCATGTATGGCACACGTTGATGTCAAACTATCTTTTCTGTCACAGTGAGATACCAGAAGGTTTGCATGTATGACATGTTTGATGTCAAACTATCTTTTCTGTCACAGTGAGATACCAGAAGGTTTGCATGTATGACATGTGTCGATGTCAAACTATTTTATCTAGCCTGATGAGGGAGGCATCAATGCTACTATCTATATCTCATTGTGGCTACAGAGACCATAATTTGCAAACATAGACATCCACGTCAACAACGCTCAACATGCAGAGAAGATGTCCTCTCAACAAGTGCATGTTCCTATATATTGTCACACAAAACTCTTCCATGACGGAGGTTATCTTGTTCACTACTACAAATTTGGTTTCATTACTATCAATAATTCTAAATGTCTGTTCTACAGCAAATGTGTATGTTATTTGTGTGATTCTAATGTCTGCTATCTATGAAATGTCTGCCATCCTGATGTCTGGTGTAGAGAACATGTATGCCACTTGCTGTCTGTGTCTGCAATGTGTGGAAGAGAAGCAGTGTGTGGAGGAGCGGCAATGATTTGCCTAGTCAATACAAGACTAAACCCAAACAGGGGTATGTGTGCCTATATACTGCCCTTCTTGCCGGCAGTCAGACGGCTGGAGCTGTCAATACAGGCCACATCACTTCCACTGTTCTTTTTGCTCAAACTGGGCATTTTCTTCATCTTGTAGGAACTCTGCAGAGTGGCCGAGCCCAACTGTCCACGGAGCCTGTAATCATCCAGTGAACCTTGCTTACCAAGTGCTATCTTCTCAGAACTCTTGCTGGGTCTGAGGCTGTGAAGAGGTAATGATCTCTGGCGTCTGTGGGTGTGGCTTGTGTTTGCTGACGTGCTGACTCCATCAACAACAGCGTGATGAACGTCGCGTGTCACCAGTGAACTGACATCACACTGAGCAACATTCTGACCACCCTGTATCTGGAGTGGAGGCAGGAAAGCTGCAGTGTCACGTGCCTGTGTGGGGTGCTGACAGGTGGCAGGTATGGGGTGCTGACAGGTGGCAGGTGTGGGGTGCTGACAGGTGGCAGGTGTGGGGTGCTTGTGGTTGGTTCTCTGTGCAGCTAGACTAGTGGAGGGCAGGGAGATCCAGGAGTGTCCATTGTGTGCTGCAAACATGATAGGCAGCTGGCTAGTCTCATGCAGTGGGAGAACAGATGGTGTATGCGGCAGGGATTTAGAGCTGGATATCCCGGAGGAGCACGAGTCTGAGGATAAAGTTGATAATACTGATGTAGAACTGTAGTGGTGCGGTTGTGTAGGCCAAGCCCAGGAATGTGGTTGTTTCAGCTCACAAGAGGCAAGTGCTGGATACTTCCTTTCACCGGCTGCCCCATCATTCACAAATGCTGTTCTTTTTGAAGTACTCTCACATTCCAAAAGGGCCAAGCTGGATGGGAATTTAAAGCGATTTTCACACATGTAATTTTCTGCCAGAAAAAACTCTGCCCCAACTTGCGGGTTGATAAAACCCACAGAGCTGCGCCGTTTGATCGGCTTGTCTGCCTTGGCAAAGAATGTACTCTTGCTGCCAACCAGATCAGAGTGATTGCTGGATCTGTTGTCCACAAATGACCTCATCTTATTCCTGTGATAGACTGGTACATGGAATTCTGGGCTGGTGTTCGCTGACAGGACAGCTCCAGCCCTATATGTCTCAGCTGCTCCTGGTAGCTCATAGGCTTGCTGGATACTTGCAATTCTGTCTGTCCTAGACTCAAACTTGGGTTCTGAGGGAACTAGTCTGGGTGCTGTTAAAGCTGAGCCAGTCTCTTCTATCCTCACAGCTGACATGTTTACTCCTGCGTGCAGACAATCACTAGCGACCAGCGTGCATGGACAGCCTGGACAGGCAGGTCTCAGCTCACAGCCGGTCACACACGGATGATTCTCTCTGACACCACTCAGTGCTTGTGACGGACAATGATTCCCAAGGATGTCCTGGGCAGGTCTGTAGGACTCCTCAACATGCAGAGTCTGTGCTGGTCTGTAGGACTCCTCAACACGCAGAGTCTGTACTGGTCTGTAGGACTCCTCAACACGCAGAGTCTGTACTGGTCTGTAGGACTCCTCAACACTCAGAGTCTGGGCTGGTCTGTAGCAGCTGTCAGTTCCAAATAGAACTCCAGCATATGAGGAGAAACTGGAGGATTGGGCAGGCAGGCTGCTGGCGACTGATCTGGCAGACAAGGAGGATACAGAGTCTACAGACAAATGCTGGTGTTTCAGCTTTTTCTTTTTTCTCTTCTTAGGCACCTGTCAAATCAACAAGTGAAAAAATTGACAAGTGAAAGTACACAAGGTGCCATGTAATGAATATAACAAGGTGCCATGTAATGAACATAACAAGGTGCCATGTAATGAACATAACAAGGTACCAGTAATGAACATAACAAGGTGCTAGTAATGAACATAACAAGGCGCCAGCAATGAACATAACAAGGTGCCAGCAATGAACATAACAAGGTGCCAGCAATGAATATAACAAGGTGCCATGTAATGAATATAACAAGGCACCAGCAATGAACATAACAAGGTGCCAAGGTGCCATGTAATGAACATAACAAGGTGCCATGTAATGAACATAACAAGGTGCCATGTAATGAACATAACAAGGTGCCATGTAATGAACGTAACAAGGTGCCAGCAATGAACATAACAAGGTGCCACATAATGAACATAACAAGGTGCCAGCAATGAACATAACAAGGTGCCATGTAATGAACATAACAAGGTGCTAATAATGAACATAACAAGGTGCTAGTAATGAACATAACAAGGTGCTAGTAATGAACATAACAAGGTGTCATGTAATGAACATAACAAGGTGTCATGTAATGAACACAACAAGGTGCTAGTAATGAACATAACAAGGTGCTAGTAATGAACATAACAAGGTGCCAGCAATGAACATAACAAGGTGCCAGCAATGAACATAACAAGGTGCCAGCAATGAACATAACAAGGTGCCATGTAATGAACATAACAAGGTGCTAGTAATGAACATAACAAGGTGCTAGTAATGAACATAACAAGGTGCCAGCAATGAACATAACAAGGTGCCAGCAATGAACATAACAAGGTGCCATGTAATGAACATAACAAGGTGCTAGTAATGAACATAACAAGGTGCCAGCAATGAACATAACAAGGTGCCAGCAATGAACATAACAAGGTGCTAGTAATGAACATAACAAGGTGCTAGTAATGAACATAACAAGGTGCCAGCAATGAACATAACAAGGTGCCAGCAATGAACATAACAAGGTGCCAGCAATGAACATAACAAGGTGTCATGTAATGAACATAACAAGGTGCCAGCAATGAACATAACAAGGTGCCATGTAATGAACACAAGGTGCCAGCAATGAACATAACAAGGTGCCAGCAATAAACATGACAAGGTGCCATGTAATGAATATAACAAGGTGCCAGCAATGAACATAACAAGGTGCCATGTAATGAACATAACAAGGCACCAGCAATGAACATAACAAGGTGCTATGTAATGAACATAACAAGGCACCAGCAATAAATATAACAAGGCGTCATGTAATGAACATAACAAGGTGCCATGTAATGAACATAACAAGGTGCCAGCAATGAACATAACAAGGTGCCATGTAATGAACATAACAAGGTGCCAGCAATGAACATGACAAGGTGCCATGTAATGAACATAACAAGGCACCAGCAATAAATATAACAAGGTGTCATGTAATGAACATAACAAGGTGCCAGCAATGAACATAACAAGGTGCCATGTAATGAACATAACAAGGTGCCAGCAATGAACATGACAAGGTGCCAGCAATGAACATGACAAGGTGCCATGTAATGAACATAACAAGGTGCCATGTAATGAACATAACAAGGTGCCAGCAATGAACATAACAAGGTGCCATGTAATGAACATAACAAGGTGCCAGCAATGAACATAACAAGGTGCCATGTAATGAACATAACAAGGTGCCAGCAATGAACATAACAAGGTGCCATGTAATGAACATAACAAGGTGCCAGCAATGAACATAACAAGGTGCTATGTAATGAACATAACAAGGCACCAGCAATAAATATAACAAGGTGTCATGTAATGAACATAACAAGGTGCCATGTAATGAACATAACAAGGTGCCAGCAATGAACATAACAAGGTGCCATGTAATGAACATAACAAGGTGCCAGCAATGAACATGACAAGGTGCCATGTAATGAACATAACAAGGTGCCAGCAATGAACATGGCAAGGTGCCATGTAATGAACATAACAAGGTGCCAGCAATAAACATAACAAGGTGCCATGTAATGAACATAACAAGGTGCCAGCAATGAACATAACAAGGCACCAGCAATGAACATAACAAGGTGCCAGCAATGAACATGACAAGGTGCCATGTAATGAATATAACAAGGTGCCAGCAATGAACATAACAAGGTGCCATGTAATGAACATAATAAGGTGCCATGTAATGAACATAACAAGGTGCCATGTAATGAACATAACAAGGCACCAGCAATAAACATAACAAGGTGCCATGTAATGAACATAACAAGGTGCCATGTAATGAACATAACAAGGTGCCAGCAATGAACATAACAAGGTGCCAGCAATGAACATAACAAGGTGCCATGTAATGAACATAACAAGGTGCCAGCAATGAACATAACAAGGTGCCAGCAATGAACATAACAAGGTGCCAGCAATGAACATAACAAGGTGCCATGTAATGAACATAACAAGGCACCAGCAATAAACATAACAAGGTGCCATGTAATGAACATAACAAGGCACCAGCAATAAACATAACAAGGTGCCATGTAATGAACATAACAAGGTGCCATGTAATGAACATAACAAGGTGCCAGCAATGAACATAACAAGGTGCCAGCAATGAACATAACAAGGTGCCAGCAATGAACATAACAAGGTGCCAGCAATGAACATAACAAGGTGCCATGTAATGAACATAACAAGGTGCCAGCAATGAACATAACAAGGTGCCATGTAATGAACATAACAAGGTGCCAGCAATGAACATAATAAGGTGCCAGCAATGAACATAACAAGGTTAAATACACTAGTTAAATAAGTTGTTTCATCTGTTACTATATCTTCAACTAGCTTTCACTGATAATTTGTCTTTAGAATGTCTGTTTGATTTTGTCTTTAGAATGTCTGTCTGATCTTGTCTTATCAATGCCTGATGAGATTGTGAGTGTCTGCACTATTGGTGCTCTAGTCATGTGTACATCTCCTTGATTGTGACCACGTACACCTGTACACCCTTGTCAGCCCCTGTCACATAGACATGCTCATCTTTAGTCCCCACACATGCCACAACTGTCAATGTTGAACTGTCCACAAGACAGACTGACAACCAGACACTATGATTGCTCTGGTCACCTTCTCAAAGCTGCCGTGATCACCTCCAGGCTGACACTTGAGTTTGTAGACCTGTAACATCCCACTACAATCTTCCCTTATACTCAACAAGAAACCCCATCCAGATTTATGAGTGTCATGCATAGAGCTGTGACACAGTAACCCATGTAGTCAGATAACAGCAGTAACTGTAGCACAGTAACCCATCACTGCCATAACAGCAGTAACTGTGACCCAGTAACCCATGTAGTGCGATAACAGCAATAAACTGACATACAGTAACTGCTGTAATGAGACAACAACAGCAACTTTTGACTGCTTGTCATAGTGAGACAGCAGCAGTAACTGTTGACATAGTGAGACAGCAGTAATTGTTGACTAATTCACATAGTGAGACAACACCAGGCAGTAACTGTTGACTGATTGACATAGTGAGACAACAGCAGTGAATGTTGACTGATTCACATAGTGAGACAACAGCAGTAAATGTTGACTGACTAACGAACAAACAAACGAACGAACAAACTTTATTTTAAAAGGGTAACAAATTGGGGCCCGTCTTACATTCGGCCCTTTCGATCACTCATCTTTCATTCATCAAATGTGCATGTTACATTTACATAGGGAAAAAAAAAAAAATTGTTAAATGTATTTTGTAAGCATAAACAATGCATATTACGCATGGTACATTCACATGGGAAAAAAACATTGTCAAATGAAAGTTGTAAACATAAACAGTGCATATTGCAATGTTGTGAGACACATCCCCCATCCACCCTCACACCCCGCAGCCACCCATACATCCCTCAGCCACCTACACATCCCTCACCCACCCACACATACCTCCATGCACTCACACAGACTCAGGCAAACATACATGCCGCCACCCACTCACTGAACCCCCACCCAAACACATTTCCCCACCCACACATCCATCCCATAACCGACACACCCACACCCACCCACATATTCTCCACCACCCACCCACACAACCACCCAGCAAACCACACACACATATCCCCATCAATCCATACATCCCGCACCTATCTACACATACATCCTGCACCCTCACAATTTTCCCCACCCACACACACATCAGCCAACCTCACCCACCCAATATCCACCACCTCTCAACTACACACCCCCCACCTATACACACATCCCCACCCACAAATACATCTCCCCACCTGCCCACACATATCCTCCACCCATAAACACCCAAAAAACACACACCTCCCACCCACCCCACCACCCACATATACCCCACCCACACACATCCGCCGCTCACACACATTTTCCCACAAACACACACATCCCCCAACCATACACTCATCTCTCACACACATCCACCCACTCACGTACTCATCCATCAACCACTCATACCCACATCACCCACCCGCCCATCAACACATGCATCTCTCATCTACTCTCCCAACCACACACACCCCAACCACCAGCCAAACACACCTCCCCCACATCTCCCCTTCCACACAAAACTCCATCCATAAACACATCCCCCCCCCCACACACACACATCCCCCACATGCATTCCTCATACACATCTCTGCCCACACATCTCCCCACCCACCCACACATCCCCCACCTACAAACATCCTCACCACCCACACATACATCCTCCACCCACTCACATTTACCCCATCCACACAGACATATCCCATTCACAGACACCCCCACAATCTCCTACACATCCATTCACCCACCCAAATACACATTCCCTACCCACACCCCCCAACCCACCAACACCCACATACTTCCAATAATCCTCCCAAATATCCCCCCACACACACACACATCCCTCACACACACATACATCCCCCACCGACTACACATCCCTTCACGCATCCACACATCATCCATCAACCCATACACACATACATTTCCCACACCCCCACACACATCCCTCACATACACACCCACACAATCATAGTGTGGGTATGACTGACATAGCATGACTGACATAGTGAGACAACAGCAGTAACTGATTCACATTGTGAGACAACAGTTGACAGTGACAGCAAGTGACATGAGAATGACCTAGCTTACCTGTGTTGTGTCTGGCACAAACTGACCCTGGTTATCAACAGAATGTGGCTGTTTGTTTCCTCCGATGGAAGCTGTTGATAATAAACATATTATAGCGGACATGCATGACAGAATAACAGACATGCATGATATAATAAATGACAAACATGACATGGCAACTGATAGTTAGGACATGACAGCAGACATATAATGAGACAATTACAAATGCAGTAAGACAGTTGACAGATATGATGAGACAATTACAGATGCAGTATGACAGTTGAGAGATATGATGTGACAACTTACAAATGCAGTATGACAGTTGACAGATCTGATGTGTCAATTACAGATGCAGTATGACAGTTGACAGATATGATGCGACAACTTACAGATGCAGTATGACAGTTGACAAATATGATGTGTCAATTACAGATGCAGTATGACAGTTGACAGATATGATGGGACATTACAGATGCAGTATGACAGTTGACAAATATGATGTGTCAATTACGGATGCAGTAAGACAGTTGACAGATATGATGGGACATTACAGATGCAGTATGACAGTTGACAAATATGATGTGTCAATTACGGATGCAGTAAGACAGTTGACAGATATGATGGGACATTACAGATGCAGTATGACAGATATGATGTGACAACTTACAGATGCAGTTTGACAGATACGATGTGACAACTTACAGATGCAGTATGACAGTTGAGAGATATGATGTGACAACTTACAAATGCAGTAAGACAGTTGACAGATATGATGTGACAACTTACAAATGCAGTAAGACAGTTGACAGATATGATGTGACAACTTACAGATGCAGTTTGACAGATACGATGTGACAACTTACAGATGCAGTATGACAGTTGAGAGATATGATGTGACAACTTACAAATGCAGTAAGACAGTTGACAGATATGATGTGACAACTTACAAATGCAGTAAGACAGTTGACAGATATGATGTGACAACTTACAGATGCAGTAAGACAGTTGACAGATATGATGCGACAACTTACAGATGCAGTATGACAGTTGACAGATATGATGCGACAACTTACAGATGCAGTATGACAGTTGACAGATATGATGCGACAACTTACAGATGCAGTAAGACAGTTGACAGATATGATGCGACAACTTACAGATGCAGTATGACAGTTGACAAATATGATGTGTCAATTACGGATGCAGTAAGACAGTTGACAGATATGATGGGACATTACAGATGCAGTATGACAGTTGACAAATATGATGTGTCAATTACGGATGCAGTAAGACAGTTGACAGATATGATGGGACATTACAGATGCAGTAAGACAGTTGACAGATATGATGTGACAACTTACAGATGCAGTATGACAGTTGACAGATATGATGTGACAACTTACAGATGCAGTATGACAGTTGACAGATACGATGAGACAACTTTACAGATGCAGTATGACAGTTGACAGATACGATGTGACAACTTTACAGATGCAGTATGACAGTTGACAGATATGATGTGACAACTTACAGATGCAGTATGACAGTTGACAAATATGATGTGTCAATTACGGATGCAGTAAGACAGTTGACAGATATGATGGGACATTACAGATGCAGTATGACAGTTGACAGATATGATGTGTCAATTACGGATGCAGTAAGACAGTTGACAGATATGATGTGACAACTTACAGATGCAGTATGACAGTTGACAGATATGATGTGACAACTTACAGATGCAGTATGACAGTTGACAGATACGATGAGACAACTTTACAGATGCAGTATGACAGTTGACAGATATGATGGGACATTACAGATGCAGTATGACAGTTGACAAATATGATGTGTCAATTACGGATGCAGTAAGACAGTTGACAGATATGATGTGACAACTTACAGATGCAGTATGACAGTTGACAGATACGATGAGACAACTTTACAGATGCAGTATGACAGTTGACAGATATGATGGGACATTACAGATGCAGTATGACAGTTGACAGATATGATGTGTCAATTACGGATGCAGTAAGACAGTTGACAGATATGATGTGACAACTTACAGATGCAGTATGACAGTTGACAGATATGATGTGACAACTTACAGATGCAGTATGACAGTTGACAGATACGATGAGACAACTTTACAGATGCAGTATGACAGTTGACAGATATGATGGGACATTACAGATGCAGTATGACAGATGACAGATATGATGTGACAACTTACAGATGCAGTATGACAGTTGACAGATATGATGTGTCAATTACGGATGCAGTAAGACAGTTGACAGATATGATGTGACAACTTACAGATGCAGTATGACAGTTGACAGATATGATGTGACAACTTACAGATGCAGTATGACAGTTGACAGATACGATGAGACAACTTTACAGATGCAGTATGACAGTTGACAGATATGATGTGACAACTTACAGATGCAGTATGACAGTTGACAAATATGATGTGTCAATTACGGATGCAGTAAGACAGTTGACAGATATGATGGGACATTACAGATGCAGTATGACAGTTGACAAATATGATGTGTCAATTACGGATGCAGTAAGACAGTTGACAGATATGATGGGACATTACAGATGCAGTATGACAGTTGACAGATATGATGGGACATTACAGATGCAGTATGACAGTTGACAGATATGATGTGACAACTTACAGATGCAGTATGACAGTTGACAGATATGATGTGACAACTTACAGATGCAGTATGACAGTTGACAGATACGATGAGACAACTTTACAGATGCAGTATGACAGTTGACAGATACGATGAGACAACTTTACAGATGCAGTATGACAGTTGACAAATATGATGTGTCAATTACGGATGCAGTAAGACAGTTGACAGATATGATGGGACATTACAGATGCAGTATGACAGATATGATGTGACAACTTACAGATGCAGTTTGACAGATACGATGTGACAACTTACAGATGCAGTATGACAGATACGATGAGACAACTTTACAGATGCAGTTTGACAGTTAACAGATATGATGTGACAACTTACAGATGAAGTAACACAGTTGACAGATACGATGAGACAACTTACAGATGCAGTTTGCCATTTGACAGATATTATGTGACAACTTACAGATGCATTTGACAGTTGACAGATATGATGTGACAGCTTACAGTTGTAGCCTAAGTGACAAATGTGAAATGACTGTTGATATACAAGAGATGACTGTTGATATACAAGAGATGACTGTTGATATACAAGAGATGACTGTTGATATACAAGAGATGACTGTTGATATGCAAGAGATGACTGTTGATATACAAGAGATGACTGTTGATATACAAGAGATGACTGTTGACATGCAAGAGATGACTGTTGATATGCAAGAGATGACAGCAACACTAGAAGTGCCAAGTAGACAGCTGACAGAAGCCAACAACACTAGAAGTGCCAAGTAGACAGCTGACAGAAGCCAACAACACTAGAAGTGCCGAGCAGACAACTGATGGTACCTAGGTTTGCTTCACTGATTTGACGTTTCAGCCCAGCCATGCCTGGCTGCAGTCCCCTCTGGACCCCAACATCAGAATTGCGACGGTGAAGATTGCCTGTCTCTGACCGCTCAAATGTTGGCTTGGTGGGCATAGTGTCCAGCAGGAACTGGTGATCTGTGTAGACCAGGGGTGACTTGCCACGCCCACGCACACTCATTATCATCAGCCACACAAAGAGCACTGCTTGGACAAATGCCAGAAGGAACTTGGCATCCCGCAGCTGCAAATATCAATGACATCACATATTATTGACTCCCCCTGCACATATCAATGACATCACATATTATTGACTCCCCCTGCACATATCAATGACATCACATATTAATGAATCTCCCTGCAAATATCAATGACATCATGTATTACTGACTCTTGTCCTACTAAACAGATTTCAGAGTTCCTAGACAGCATATTTCAGCCGTTGGTTGCTAGTCTCCCCTCGTATATCAAAGACACCAAACACGCCATCTCTATCTTCGATTCCATCAGTTTCACGCTCCCATCTCAGTACCACATTTTCACTTTAGATGTGACTTCACTCTGTACATCTATTCCTCACTCTGACAGTCTTAAAGCATTGGAAGTTTTCTTGGTCACAAGGCATAGCCCCACCATAGCCACTGATCTATTGCTGTGTCTCACAGAGCTAGTCCTCACTCTCAATTCACCTGAATTCAATGGGAACAATTTCAACGAGATTAGTGGGTACTAAGATGAGTCTGAGTTATGCCTGCCCTTTCATGGGTTATTTGGAGCACCAGGTATGGAGCCAATACACCAGGAGGCACCAATGCAGCAGTTTTTGCCCATGATGTCTATGAAGGTTTCCACTCAGGCATTGAAACATTTGCTGCAGCGATTGATCTTGAGGACGCATACAACAGAGTACCACTGGATTTTTTAATGTTTCAGCTTCTTGAACTCAAATTAAGTCCTTTCCTCCTTAGTTGGATTGCTGCAGCCCTCTTCCAACGGAAAGTAGTTTTTAGATGTGGCAGTTCTGACTTTGGAACCAACAACAATACCTCCTGGCCTACCACAGAGATCTCCGTACTGTTCAACACCTACACTGTGAGAATCACCAGCGAGCAAATCATAGGACCAGGGAGGATATTGTCGTATGCAGACAATGTTTTAGTGTATCATCAGAGTAAGGATAGAGATCAGGTTGCTGTGGAACTACAAACTGAACTCAATCGCATAAGGACTTGGTGTGTTGAAGCTGGGGCAATGGTCAACCCAACAAAGGCAACAGTGACTTGGTTCTCGTTGAATAACCATATTGTCAACACCCCAACGCCAACTGTAAATCTGGGTTCAGAGACTGTGGAAAGAACGCAGGCAATGAATTACCTGGGGATACGATTTAATCGAAGCCTAGCTTATACTGAGCACGTAGACCAGGTGATAACAAAGGCCTAGCGGAGTTTGGCTGCGTTGCGGGTGATGGCGGCGGAAAACAGTGAGCAGCGCCATCTATGTCTTCTTTACGAGGGTCTGGTCCTTTCTGTTTTGGAGTATGTGATGGCGACCCTGACCCTCAGCAATAAGCAGATAGAAAGGATGGAAAGGATAGAGAACGAAGCTATGCGTATTATTCTTGGATGTACAAGAGATACAGCATGCAGGGCGATGCACTACCTTCTTGATTTTCTAACCACGAGGGACAGAATACAAATGTGCCGAGCACGTGCCTACCTCAGAGTCAACGCAAACACACAACATCCACTGCATAGCGAGATTAAGAAAGTAAAGAGCAGCAGATTAAAAAGAGGAAAGTTGTGGATGGGTCAAGCCGAAGACATTCTTTAGCAGGTGTGTTCACTTGAGGACTTAGAACCTGGCGAGGATTGGGTACAAGTGCCAACAGAGTTCTGTACATCCTTTTCAGTGTGTATCCAACTAGACAGGAAATGTATACAAGAAAATCCAGCTGCTGTGGAGGCAGAAGTACAAGCGCTGATCTTCGAGAATTCTTTAAAGGATAATGCTGTGAGAAGCTCATGGGCCTTTACGGCTCAGGCTGGAGGGAAAACTGTGAAGGAAGAGTCTGGCGCTTTTGCTTTGACCACAAGCAGCCTGACTATGGAAGTCATGGCAGTAAGTAAAGCAATAACATGGCTCAAGACACAGACATTCAATCGGGCATGTGTCCTTAGTGACTCAATGAGTATGCTCAGGATGATAGAGATGGGGTGGGTCCGAAGAGAGTGGTTGCTGTCTCTGGAGCGGTCTCAGCTGGAAAGATTAGTTTCATCTTTCGTGCCAGGGCATGCGGGTGTACAAGGAATGAGCAGGCTGACAGGCTTGCAGGTAGGGCTACTGTGGAAGGCGGACGAGCCATGGACCAGGCAGACATTTTGAATGGACTACGAGAAGTAAGTCGTTTACGAGAACCATGCGATGACAGGGAATCTACAACCATGATCAGGCTGCAAGAACAGCAAGTTACAAGAGGTTTGGCCAAACAGGAACACTATATAGGAAGCCAAAGAAGAGTAATAAACCAACAGAGAACTGGTGTCGTGAACCGCTACACGCTGCGGGATTTGCTGAGGAGGGGATCCGAGCACTTATGGACTAAATGGTTCGATGTGCAATGAGGATGATTTGTCGACTAACTAACTAACTAACACCCCGGTAGACTCCCAGAGCTCTACAGGAGGTATATCAGTAACTGCTTTGGTGTTTCAGACAAGTCCTGATCTCCAGGACTTCATTGCCTTTTCTCTGACTTTCATCCCAGCATAAGTCTCACCTCCACTATTTCTTTGTCGGCTGTCAATTTCTTAGATCTGTCTCTTTAGGTTCTGCTTGCATATGCATGATGGTTTATTATAAACCAAATGACTCGCACGCATTCCTTCTCTATACCTCCACCCGTCCTCCCTCGTGTAAGATTTCTTTTCCTTTATCCCAACTGTTAATCTCCGACAGCTTTGTCAGGATAATGACAACTTCTGTCAAAAAGCCCACAAAATGTTGGATTTCTTCACCCAATGTGGCTATACAGAGAAAGTTTTGTCTACAGTTTGTTACCACTATCAGGTGTGCTGAGGCTCTCTCCTCCAGGCTGAAACCATGCAATAATAGACCTATCCTTTCACTAACCTTTTTTTTCTTTTTATGTTGCATATCCCTTACAGGACATTGCAATCAACACCAGCATTTTTCAGCTACTGTTGATATACTAGGCAAGTTTTTACGTTCAGTAGTTTGCCATTGCCATTCACTAACCTACTATCCCCATAATATTTCTACCAAGAATATCCTCCTGAAGCATGTATCCATTCTCCAGGCAAACCCAATCACTTGAGATGTCTTCTCAGAGGCCCCCATGTGGCGTACAGGCGGGATTGTCACCTCAGGGATGTGCTGATCCATAGCAGTCTACCCCAACCTCCCAAATCTCTTCATGGCACGGTGGCTGGACTTCGACCTCAGCAATAGATATATATGGAACAATTGATGGTCAGAAATATATATATACACACACATACATAAGGAAAAAACTATGTCCTGAGGTAGATATACAAGAAACAATCAATAATCATTGTGTACAGAATAGTCAGTGGTCAGCAGTTACAAAGGAATAGTCAGTGGTCAGCAGTTAATAAGGAAGAGCCAGTGGTCAGCCATATGGCTATCCAAATCAAGAAGAGACAGTTGTCTGGTGTCTGTAGCATGCCTACCTCTTTCCCTAAAGCATTCATCTGAAGCTGCATGGTGTCCACCAGCTGGGAGAGGTTGACCACTTGTTGTTCTAGAACATCAGCTTGTGTCTGCTGTCTCAGCTCCTGCATGCAGAAAGCCACAGATAGTTCATTACTGACTACACACCTGACTGCCTACAGCTGGCTCATTACTGCCTACACTCCTGACTTTTTACAGCTGGCTCATTACTGACTACACTCCTGACTTTCTACAGCTGGCTCATTACTGACTACACTCCTGACTGCCTACAGCTGGCTCATTACTGACTGCCTACAGCTGGCTCATTACTGACTATACTCCTGAATGCCTACAGCTGGCTCATTACTGACTACACTCATGACTGCCTACAGCTGGCTCATTACTGACTGCCTACAGCTGGCTCATTACTGACTATACTCCTGAATGCCTACAGCTGGCTCATTACTGACTACACTCATGACTGCCTACAGCTGGCTCATTACTGACTGCCTACAGCTGGCTCATTACTGACTATACTCCTGAATGCCTACAGCTGGCTCATTACTGACTACACTCATGACTGCCTACAGCTGGCTCATTACTGACTACACTCCTGACTGCCTACAGCTGGCTCATTACTGACTACACTCATGACTGCCTACAGCTGGCTCATCACTGACTGCCTACAGCTGGCTCATTACTGACTATACTCCTGAATGCCTACAGCTGGCTCATTACTGACTACACTCATGACTGCCTACAGCTGGCTCATTACTGACTATACTCCTGAATGCCTACAGCTGGCTCATTACTGGCTACACTCATGACTGCCTACAGCTGGCTCATTACTGACTACACTCCTGACTGCCTACATCTGGCTCATTACTGCCTACACTCCTGACTGCCTACAGCTGGCTCATTTTTGACTACACTCCTGACTGCCTACAGCTGGCTCATTACTGCCTACACTCCTGACTGCCTACAGCTGACTCATTACTGTCTACACTCCTGACTGCCTACACTCCTGACTGCCTACACTCCTGACTGTCTACACTCCTGACTGCCTACAACAGGCTCATGACTGCCTACACTCCTGACTGCCTACAGCTGGCTCATTACTGACTACACTCATGACTGCCTACACTCCAGAATGCCTACAGCTGGCTCATTACTGACTACACTCATGACTGCCTACAGCGGGCTCATTACTGACTATACTCCTGACTGCCTACACTCCTGACTGCCTACAGCTGGCTCATTACTGACTATACTCCTGAATGCCTACAGCTGGCTCATTACTGATTACACTCCTGACTGCCTAAAGCTGGCTCATTACTGACTGCCTACAGCTGGCTCATTACTGACTATACTCCTGAATGCCTACAGCTGGCTTATTACTGACTATACTCCTGAATGCCTACAGCTGGCTCATTACTGATACACTCATGACTGCCTACAGCTGGCTCATTACTGTCTACAGCTGGCTCATTACTGCCTACACTCCTGACTGCCTACAGCTGGCTCATTACTGCCTACACTCCTGACTGCCTACAGCTGGCTCATTACTGACTGCCTACAGCTGGCTCATTACTGACTATACTCCTGAATGCCTACAGCTGGCTCATTACTGATTACACTCCTGACTGCCTAAAGCTGGCTCATTACTGACTGCCTACAGCTGGCTCATTACTGCCTACACTCCTGACTGCATACAGCTGGCTCATTACTGCCTACACTCCTGACTGCCTACAGCTGGCTCATTACTGCCTACACTCCTGACTGCCTACAGCAGGCTCATTACTGACTACACTCCTGACTGCCTACAGCTGGCTCATTCCTGCCTACACTCCTGACTGCCCACAGCTGGCTCATTACTGACTACACTCCTGACTGCCTACAGCTGGCTCATTACTGCCTACATTCCTGACTGCCTACAGCAGGCTCATTACTGCCTACACTCCTGACTGCCTACAGCTGGCTCATTCCTGCCTACACTCCTGACTGCCTACAGCTGGCTCATTACTGACTCACTTTCCACAGCTGCTCCTCTTTTGCTTGGAGTGGGATCCATTGCTGTCTATGGTGACATATTTACTGACTAGAATGAGTTCATCACTCTATCATCATCATCCTGTTTCACGCTGGGAAGCATGAGTAATCTTGGTTCACTATACCATAAACCTGTTTCCGGATTAGCTAGCTATTGCAGGTACCTCAGATACTGGCACTGGGGAGCCAAGTGTTAGACCTTTATATTTTCTTCTAGAAGAATAGGGTAAAAAGTGATTTTATATGTATATATCATTTGTCGATAAGTCTTGATTCTTTTGCTGTTTAGAATTTCCTATGAATTTTATTTCCTAGTAACTATTCAGTTAAGCAATGACAGTCTCTTCATCTGTGGACTTTCATTTCATCTGTGAGATGTATGTCACTTCAATGGGAACTATTATTTTCTCATGTTGTTATATACAGGCGTATTGCTTTGTTTCTATTATTCTGACCTCACAAGTGGGAATATCATGCTATGGTAGGACTAGTTTCTATGCTTACTTTTTATTATTATAAAACTTGATATATGGAATGTATATAATGTTTAAAATAGTCGTAACACACCAGGGGTGAATGTTAGTTGTGCTATTATTATGAGTAGCTGTCTTTATGCATATTCGTTATTGTTGTAGAACGCTTCAGATGTAATATCATTGTAGCACAAGCCATCATGTTCTGAATGATTTACCTTGATAGAAAATAAACATAGTGGTAGTTTGTTTAACTCATAGTTCTATCTCAATATTCTCCAAGTGTTCGTAATTGTGTATGTGTACCTGTTACTGACAGTACTTGGTGGAGAACTCGCTATATTAACCAGTGGGTATGGAGGGGGGAAGAATTGTCAGGGAGGAAACCTGTCCTGCCTAGTAGTAAAGTAAAAGAATTAAACCTTGGCATCTAACCTTCTCCTTCCCACTCCTTGGGGATACCAAGACACCAGTTACTTTTACCTTTTTACGAGCAATTTCCAGCTTTGTGCTTGTGTATCCAGGGACTTGATCTTTATTTAGCTTAAAAGAGACAGCTTGGATTGGGAGCATTGGGGTGGAGAATCCAAACCCATTACGCCAGTTAACGCCAACTCAGTTAGCTAACAAATTGGAGTTCACAAAACCTCCTTAGTTTAGTAACCTCCCAAAAACAGACAAGACTCACCCTCTCCTCTGACTGACTCACATTGACAAGACTCACCCTCTTCTCTAACTCACATAGACAAGACTCACCCTCTCCTCTAACTCACATAGACAAGACATACCTTCTCCTCTAACTCACATAGATAAGGCAACCCTCTCCTCTAACTCACATAGACAAGACTCACCCTCTCCTCTCACTCACATAAACAAGACACACCCTCTCCTCTTAACTCACATAAACAAGACACACCCTCTCCTCTAACTCACATAAACAAGACACACCCTCTCCTCTAACTCACATAAACAAGACACATCCTCTCCTATAACTCACATAAACAAGACACACCCTCTCCTCTAACTCACATAGACAAGGCACACCCTCTCCTCTAACTCGCATAGATAAGGCACACCCTCTCCTCTAACTCACATAGACAAGACACACCCTCTCCTCTAACTCACATAAACAAGACTCACCCTCTCCTCTAACACAGACAAGACTCACCTTCTCCTCTAACTCACATAGACAAGACACACCTTCTCCTAACTCACATAGCGAGTCAAGACACGCCCTCACTAACTCTCATAAACAAGACACACCCTCTCCTCTAACTCACATAGACAAGACTCACCCTCTCCTCTGATTGGCTGACATAAACACCGAGTTTCTTTTCTGTCCTGTTGAGAAGTTTCATCATGTCCTCATTCTGCTGCTTGAAAGCTCGGCTTAACTCCTCCAAGTATCTGTGTTACACACAGACAGATAACACAGCTGAATGCACTACATTTGTTCCCTTTTCCCAAATTTCCCCACAGTTTTATTGTTTAAAAAAAAACTTCTGTTTGTGAGGATGCTCATGATAATCATCAGTGTAAGTGTGGGAGTTTGTTCATATTACTTTCACTGATTATGTGAGGCAGTGTGTATGTGACTAGATGTATGAGTGTGTATGTGTGGGTGTGTGAATGTGTGCGTATGTGTGAATGTATGTATATGTGTGTGAATGAGTGTGTGTGTGTGTGTGTGTGCAAGTATGTGTTTGCATGTGTACATGTTTGTGTATGGGGGTGTGTATGTGAGTGTGAGTATGTGCATATGTGTGTATATGTGTGTATGCGTGTGTATATGTGTGTATGCGTGTGTATATATATATGTGCGTGTGTATAAATATGTGTGTGTGTGTGTATGCAAGGGGGTGTGTACTTGTGTGTTTCTGAGTCTGTGCATAAATGTGAGAGCTAGTGCAAATGATGTAAGTATGTTTGCAGGTATGTATGTGTGTGTGTTTATGAGAGTGTGTGTATATATGTGTTTGCTTGTCTCATAACATAGTAATATGCATTATTTATGATTGACACAGATATCCACTACATACATGTGAGACTTACACAAATATCCACTACATATATTTGAGACTAACACAGATATCCACTACATATATTTGAGACTAACACAGATATCCACTACATATATTTGAGAATAACACAGATATCCACTACATATATTTGAGACTAACAGATATCCACTACATATATTTGAGACTAACAGATATCCACTACATATATTTGAGAATAACACAGATATCCACTACATATATTTGAGACTAACACAGATATCCACTACATATATTTGAGACTAACACAGATATCCACTACATATATTTGAGACTAACACAGATATCCACTACATATATTTGAGACTAACACAGATATCCACTACATATATTTGAGACTAACACAGATATTCACTACATATATTTGAGACTAACACAGATATCCACTACATATATTTGATACTAACACAGATATCCACTACATATATTTGAGACTAACACAGATATCCACTACATATATTTGAGACTTACACAGATATCCACTACATATATGTGAGACTTACACAGATATCCACTACATACATGTGAGACTAACATAGATATCCACTACATATATGTGAGACTAACATAGATATCCACTAGACACATGAGAGACTAACACAGATATCCACTACATATATGTGAGACTTACACAGATATCCACTACATACACGTGAGACTTACACAGATATCCACTACATACATGTGAGACTAACACAGATATCCACTACATATATGTGAGACTAACATAGATATCCACTAGACACATGAGAGACTAACACAGATATCCACTACACACATGTGAGACTTACACAGATATCCACTACACACATGAGAGACTTACACAGATATCCACTAGACACATGTGAGACTAACACAGATATCCACTACACACATAACACAGATATCCACTAGACACATGTGAGACTAACACAGATATCCGCTACACACGTGAGACTTACACAGATATCCACTACACACATATCACAGATATCCACTAGACACATGTGAGAATAACACAGATATCCACTACACACATAACACAGATATCCACTAGACACATGTGAGACTAGCACAGATATCCACTAGACACATGTGAGACTAGCACAGATATCCACTAGACACATGGGAGACTAACACAGATATCCACTAGACACATGTGAGACTGGCAACACACACAAGAGGCACTCACTTCTTGGCCATGGACACGTTCTGTTCTAGGGCCATGATTCTGCTGCTGAGTTTCATGATGGATGTGTCCCTCTTGGAGGTTGAAGACAGACCTACTTTCACCAGATCCACTGACTTTCCTGTTTTCCCACCTCCGGAGCTTGTCTCATTTTTCTCCATCATCTATCAAATTTGGACAAGTTAATGGCACCCTCTCTGATGTATGAGTAACCATGTTATACTATTATTGACCCTTCCCTGATGTGTAACCATGCTATACTATTATTGACCCTTCCCTGATGTGTAACCATGCTATACCAATACTGACGTGTAATGGTGTAACCATGTTATACTTATAATGATACCTCACTAATGTACAACTTTATCTATTATATATGATAATGCACATTGGGAGCAAGTCGCCGCTGAACGTGTTGCATGGAGGGCAAATATCAGAAATGGAATAAAGTCAAAGGAGAAAACTATTGCAGAAAAGTCACACACCAAGCGTTTGAGACGTAAGATGGTGCATGATGGTGGAAATGACCACGTGTTCACATGCACCCACTGTGAACGGACATTTACAGCGCAAATTGGCCTTATCAGTCACACTCGCTACCGCCATAGTTAAAAGTTATTATGCCTTTTTAAAGCACAAACTATCGTCTGTCAAGACGGCAAGGTGCCAATGTGTAATGTACAACTGTGTAACCATGCTATACTAAAAATGACCCCTCACTGATGTACAACTGTGTAACCATGTTATACTATTATTGACTCCTCACTGATGTACAACTGTGTAACCATGTTATACTATTATTGACCCTTCACTGATGTATAACTGTGTAACCATGTTAGACCATTTAATGATCCCTCACTGATGTATAACTGTGTAACCATGCTATACTATTATTGACCCCTCACTGATGTACAACTGTGTAACCATGTTATACTATTATTGACCCCTCACTGATGTACAACTGTGTAACCATGTTATACTATTATTGACCCTTCACTGATGTATAACTGTGTAACCATGTTAGACCATTTAATGATCCCTCACTGATGTATAACTGTGTAACCATGTTATACTATTATTGACCCTTCACTGATGTATAACTGTGTAACCATGTTATACTATTATTGACCCTTCACTGATGTATAACTGTGTAACCATGTTAGACCATTTAATGATCCCTCACTGATGTATAACTGTGTAACCATGTTATACTATTATTGACCCTTCACTGATGTATAACTGTGTAACCATGTTAGACCATTTAATGATCCCTCACTGATGTATAACTGTGTAACCATGTTAGACCATTTAATGATCCCTCACTGATGTATAACTGTGTAACCATGTTAGACCATTTAATGATCCCTCACTGATGTATAACTGTGTAACCATGCAATACTATTATTGACCCCTCACTGATGTACAACTGTGTAAACATGTTATACTATTATTGACCCTTCACTGCTGTATAACTGTGTAACCATGTTAGACCATTTAATGATCCCTCACTGATGTATAACTGTGTAACCATGTTAGACCATTTAATGATCCCTCACTGATGTATAACTGTGTAACCATGCTATACTATTATTAACACCTCACTGATGTATAACTGTGTAACCATGTTATACTATTATTAACAAACACTTATATTGTTGTACCTGTCCCTTCGTCTGTTCTGCTACAGCGTCTAGATCTGGACCCTCATCATGAGCCTCTGACCCCTGTTTGAGGTTAGGATCAGAGGGAAGCTGGGACATGTGCTCGTCACCATGAAGATCTGTGCGGTGCTCGGCAGTGGGAGCTTCCGGCCGTATGTCCTCATCAGCAGCCATGGAGTCCTGGGATGTCAGGGTAGGCGACGGTGACACCTGGCCACAAGCAGATCATGTACAGTGAATGTCTTCAACAATTATTATCAGTATCCGTTATCATCACATGGGCACTTATTGTCACAAAAACAGCAATTGTAACCTCATCACCAATAGTAACAACAGTAGCCATAATGTCCTCAACACCAACAGTAAAAACAGCAGCCATAATATAATCAACACCAATAGTAACATCATGATCACAGCACCAACAGTAACATTATGATCTCAGCACCAACAGTAACATCAAGTCCTCATCACCAACAGTAACATTATGATCTCAGCATCAACAGTAACATCAAGACCTCAGCACCAACAGTAACATCAAGACCTCAGCACCAACAGTAATATCATGATCTCAGCACCAACAGTAACATCAAGACCTCAGCACCAACAGAAACATCATGATCTCAGCACCAACAGTAACATCATGATCTCAGCACCAACAGTAACATCATGATCTCAGCACCAACAGTAACATCATGATCTCAGGACTAACAGTAACATCATGATCTCAGAACCAACAGTAACATCATGATCTCAGCACTAATAGTAACATCATGATCTCAGCACCAACAGTAACATAATGACCTCAGCACCAATAGTAACATCATGAACTCAGCACCAACAGTAGCATAATAACCTCAGCAACAATAGTAACATCATGATCTCAGCACCAACAGTAACATAATGACCTCAGCAACAATAGTAACATCATGATCTCAGAACCAACAGTAACATAATGACCTCAGCACCAATAGTAACATCATGGTCTCAGGACTAACAGTAACATCATGATCTCAGAACCAACAGTAACTGTAACAGTAATAGAGTACTGGGGTATTATTAGGATCTAGTGGGAAACAGATACAGCACGATTGAGCATTGAGACTGAAAGCGGGGAGATGCTCAATCGTGACGTATTGGGTTGGCAAGGGGAGTTAACATCACACCCTTGAGAGGGAAAGAAGCAAGTTGTCATCATGAAGCAATAAACTATTTTAACTTAACCTCTGGCTTGTTAATCTCTGTACACACTGTTACAGGATTAATTATGGTGCCGTGACCAGGATTCGAACCTGATATAATCACCTGAGAAAAATACAATGCGAAGTCAAGCCGAATAACGTCACGGAGAAGTTCAATAACAGGCGCACCAAAAGATGGCCAGTAAAGTAAATTTGTAAATCTTAGTTATCTGTGAATACAGAGGCCAAAAGCTCACCCAGGAGTGGTCCTCTGTAAGTCTTTTTCAAGACTTAAGATAACAAATAAAGTAGCGCCAAGAGCCTTGATATAACCGTCACTTTGCAGAGTCCGCAATTCAAGAAGTTTATTATAGCCGCCGTGCTGCAAGTTGATTGTCAGCAACAGGCTTAACATGGACGGTGCCTGAATTGTTGCGTTTCAAGAGCCATTAAAGCCGGGGACGAACCGGAGTGATCATGTCCTGAGAGTTTGGGCAAACCAGCAATTCAGCCAGAACATTTAGTCGGTCAGCACAAGAACCTCGTTTCTTTCGTTGATCGGGCCATAGATTGTTGAAACAGTCAAATATCACTGGGCCACGGCTGATCCTGATACTTTTGTTGGGGCCTCGTTATTACTAAGACCCTATCAAGACGGCGAAGATGAACCCCACCCGGGGTGAACGCAAAGACTAATATCAGATGTGACCCGACCAGGGGTTGAAGATTATCCAGGCATCCCATGAGAAGTGACCTGAGGGGAAGAGATAGGCTACCTAAATTCCACTACCTAAATTCCGCGACTGATGGTCAGCTGATGCAGGCACCTGGTGTTCGAACTTAATTTGACGGCGAGGGTAAATTTCTGTATTTAGTTTTACAAAACAAGTGAATTGTGCTCTTTAAAAATTAAGAAATTGCAAAGGTGTGATACTTAGACCCAGAAAATAACTGCGCATTGCTATATAATAAGTGAGTGCATTATTTAAATTTAGAAGTAAATTTGTGTGATACTTAGACCCAGAAAATAACTGCGCATTGCTATATAATAAGTGAGTGCATTATTTAAATTTAGAAGTAAATTTGTGTGATACTTAGACCCAGAAAATAACTGCGCATTGCTATAATAAGTGAGTGCATTGCTTAAATTGAGAAGGTAAAATTGTGTCTATAATAAGTAAGTGTATTCTTTAAATTTAGAGGTTGAAATTGTGTGTTTCTTTGCTTGCCTTGTTTCAGTATTATTTCAGCATGGCGGAACAGGACACCTTAGCACAGGTTTAGCAGAGCAGATTCATCACGACACAAGTGAGAATTATTTCGGCTGAGATAGCATAAAGAGTAAAAATGTACTTGAACAGAGACTTAGGACACGTGACTGCATGGTTAGGAGAATTAAAGGTGGCAGTCAGCGAGGTAGAATGTTTTGTACACTGGTTACAGAGCAATGTAAGAGGTAATGAGATAAAAGGGAACAACAGGAATAGCCGAAGACAGCCACTACTTGATGAAAATAGAGGGCAGTATGGAAGTATTTATGTTAGTCCAAGGATGACTAGGGTTAGGAGCTGGTACAATGATCAGAGATACAGAAATGGGCATGAGAGAGATTGTTCTAGGAGTTGGCCATCCTATACGGTAAGCGCCAGAAAAAGACGTAACGACTGGTTTGAAAAGAGACAGAGACAGTATTTGAAGTCAGGGTCAAAGAACAAAGTAGAAAACGTAAGTGAAAATTCAACTATTCCCAAGGTGATTGCAAATATGACTGTTAAACAGGAAAAGAAGACGACGGTGTTAGTAAGGAAAATAAACCGAGAGACACAGACGCAGACAAATAATACAGTAGAAAGTAGTACGCAGACTCAGGTACAACCAGTCAGCAAGATAACAAAGGGAACTCAAACTGACTTCATAGAGAATCAGTCAAAACCAACTCAATTGACTAAGAGAGACAAGGTTGAAGTTAGGAAAGATGGACAGACGAGGACCAAGAACGAAAGAAAGATAAAGAGGAGAAGTATTGAAGAAAGAAATAGTGTGGTTGTAAATAGAGGTAGTGCCATGTCAAGCTCTTCAGCTATAGACAGGAAACTAATTCCCAAATGGTGTAGGAATATTAGCTGCCAGAGTGCAGGTTACGGAGAAGATATTCCTACAGCCGAATATTATAGTGATGCTGAAACGGATATTATTACTGAGGATTCGGAGAATGAGAGTGCTGCACTACGAGCAGATCCTGAATCGAGGCGTGATGTTCCCTCATACGGAGTAGTTGCTGGTGGACAGACGGACAGAGTTGTAGTTAGTGACTATATTGGGAAGGCTAAGGGACGAAGACCGAGAAAGAGAAAGAAAGCCAGACGTTTTAAAGATGACTATGAGAATAAGGCCGACGTGTTTGCAGTAAACTATAATGAGTCTGATGAAGGAACTATTATTAGTGTGTCATCTGAGGACGAGATGGGGAAGTGTAAACGTTACGTAAGGTTGACAGGAAACAGTGAGCAGACCGACGACAGAAATAAAGGAAATAGAAATAACTCATTTAAGAAAAAGAATAGTGGTAG
Source organism: Cepaea hortensis (assembly GCA_963921405.1). NCBI lineage: Eukaryota > Metazoa > Mollusca > Gastropoda > Stylommatophora > Helicidae > Cepaea > Cepaea hortensis. Next base: position 1,055,182 of record OY992884.1, read on the forward strand.
ACAGATAGCGGGAATTTATTCAACGACGGAAAGCGACTTAAGAAAAATAGAAGACCTTATGACCTTAAGACCTGAATACTTTAACAGCTTGACAACAGATAGTGATGAAGACATAATAAGCGAAAGACGGGTGAATGTATTGAAAGACAGTGAAGTGTTTAATTTGGACACACTATATAACGCTTAAAATTCCTTGGGTGAAGAAGAAAAAATGAAATAGTTTTGGGCTTATGAGAAGAACTCCGGTTTGAGAGTATAGGTATATGAACTGTCCAAAATAGATAGATGAATTTTTGGGGTAGCATGGTACAGGGTAGGTGGTAGTGATGTTGAGGTTAAGGAAGTACGGCAAATGATATTCCACGTGGATTACGTAATACAGGATATCTACTATTTGGTCACGATGTAGAGAGAGTATATTAAGTAAAATAGGGTGGATTCAGCACTTAGTAGAGAGAATTAGTAGAGGGTAAGAGTATGAATGTTTATATTAGAAATAGTTTGACTCAGAGCTATGACGTGAGGTCCGAGATAGTTTTGCTTGTTGGTTTGAGTATTGTTGACAGGTGAACCAAGACTGACAGGTGAGGTGGTATAGATTGAGGAGGCACTGAGTATCCTGTGTGTGTAAAATAGCCAGTTGAACGAGAATATTAAGAGTAAAAGACGGTAGAAGTGGATGCTTGAAAAGTACGAGTTACGTAGTGCTTGTGGAGAAAGAAAAAAGTTGTTGTGTCTGGAGAAGTATAGAATAATAGTTACGAGATTTGTGACATGTTGGAATGAAGTTTGTTTTGAAGAGATAGTAGATAGTGCTGTGAAAGCAATATAAGTTGCGAGATGTCATGTATAGGGTCTGACCTTCGTATAGGAGTAGAGATATAAGAAAACAGTGAATTGAGAAAGTCCTCTGGTTATGCGTTGTTCATAAGTGAATATAACTGTAGTCAGACAGGTGTTCGGCGTGATGAAGGAAGTAGGAGAGAGGTGTGATGAAGTCGCCTAAGTGAAATACGTAGATAGAATGTAAGAGTGGCATTAATATGTCTTGTGTCAATGTGTGTAGAGGAGATTAATACGTGTAGATATGTGGTGAATGATTGCTGGAATGTTGAGGTGGCGTCTAAAGTATTTTGTTGTAGTAATAGTATGGAGACGTTAGGTTGTCGCGATGCGAGAGTAGGCGTGAGATGAGAGCGAGGTTGTGTGTCATTGTCCGTGTGAATATGAGAAGAGCGGTTGATAAGTGACGTTGATAAATCGTGGTGGAACATAGAGCATGCGAAAATCGAGAGATAGAAAGAAAATTGTAATGTCTTTTCGTAGAATATCTGAACTTGGAAGGAAATTATGGAAGTTATATGCTGAATTAACATTATGAATGTTTAGTATTCTTGACAGGAAAATGGCGAAGCAAGAGTGCCTAAGACTGAGAAACGAGGAAAGAGAGGTCTGTTGTTGGTTATAAGTGGCGTAGGTTGCAGTTCTGAAAGAGTTCCGAGAAATAACAAGAAGAATGAAAAATGCGGAGGTAAACAGGGTTAGTAAAATGAATGTTGGAGAACGTGTTCCGAGGAGGGTGACCAGTTTGATTGTCATCACGATGTAAGAGTGCTAGGAGAGACTTGAGGATAGATAGAGTAGTCGTGGTGAGATGTTGGAAGAAAATGATGTGTTTAAGTAAATTGAGTCGGATAGACGAGAAACTTAAAAAGTAGAGTTGGTTGTATTGGTGAGAGACAAAGTTTTCTTAGACGTAAGAGGTTAGAAGGTTGGAGATACCGTGGTTAACGGTAATAAAAATAAGTAGTTGTAGAAATACTTGGAATAAATCTAAGGGAAATAATTGACCACTGGTACTTTGTGGTAACATTGAGATAGGTATAATGAGTTGACCTGTAGTTTACAGTGATGGAATTACAAATAATGTGATGTATAAGGAGTTAGTTTGACTTCCAGAAAATGGAACGGTCAATTGTGGAGTGGTGATTGTGGTTGAGGAGAACAAATATTGTTCTAGATTAAAGAAGTTAGTCTGTGGTTAACAGATATACATACGTAGTAGTGAGGTGTTTTGTTTTCTCGGTTATGGGAGGCCAAGGCTGATGGGCCACTGTACGTAGTAGTTTGAAGGGAGTTGTCTTTAGCGAGAAGACAATTCTTTTGTGGAGTCTGAGTGTTGATGCCTCATGTATAAAATGTTTTTTTTGCTTGATTTGGTCCTGTAAAATGATTGTTATTATTTTAGAATAAGATTATTGTGTTTGTAGACTTTTATGTGTAAACTACTGGTCCGTAAAAGAGACCAGTAGTAGTAGGTAAAAATAGAATAGGATGTATGTTGTATCATCATCACCATCATCATCACCATCGTCATCATACCTTTAGTTGAGTTGCGGGGAAACATAAATGATTGTTACAAAAATTTGGGGGGGTATGATGTTCTGTTGTGATTTTATTTCGCTGTTTTGTATGTTAAATAGTAGTTAGTTAAGTTATGATTAAGTACAGGGTTTTGTCTAGAATAAAGACAATACATGGGCTTTATTTTAGTCCTTCGTTTAGAAAATAGTAATAAACTACTGGAGACTAGAAGAGAGACATTTATTTGGGATCCTTCGTTTAGAAAATAGTAATAAACTACTGGGGACTAGAAGAGAGACATTTATTTGGGATCCTTCGTTCAGAAAAGAGTTAATAAAACTACTGAGAGCTAATAAAGAGACACATTCTCTTTGTGAAGAATAAGTTCATGGGTATTTTGTTGCTGTGATAATCAGCGTAGAGAGGTTAAAATGGTTATGAAGTACTGGAAATATATGGATGGTTATGGGGAAGTTTAGAAGTACACTAAAGTCAGCATTGATTGGAAATATATGGATTAGAAGCCATATGGGGGAAGAAAAGATTAATATAGCAGTGGGGTAAATGAGGAGAAAGTTTTAAACATGGGTTACATGGGGTCAGAAGAACCATGATGTACACAGAATGCTGGGTTATAGAAGAATAAGAAAATTACCCCAGAAAGTAAACATGAATTGGATCCATGTTTAACTAGACACTGTGGATAACAGTACAATAGTAAGGGAGTGTAAGTTGATGAACATAGTGGAGACATAATGACATGGGTTCTTGAGAGTCCGTTAAAGACGGGAGGTAAATGGTTATCCCTTTGGGTGTATTAAGTTTCAGAGATAGAATAATAAGTGGGTTGCTAGAGTAGTCTATATAGTGGTCAGATTACGATGTTGTAAAGTTACGGGTGTCTGTAATAAATAGACATTTAAGGTTGCTGTAGATAACGGCATAAGTGGAGGTGCCCATAAGAAATGGACATTAAGAGATAATTTTTAACTGAGGTATAGGGTGATGTGGTTATGTGAAGTGATGTGTATAATGTTGGAAGAGGTTTTAAAGGAAATTAGATTTTTTTGTCCTCGGGATATTGTTTTGTGGTTGACATTACAATGAGAGGTTGAAGTAAGGTTCAGAGACATAAAAGTAGTAGTGTCTGTAATATATAGACAATTGGAGGTGAATAATGTTTTTGATAGCAGCGTAAACGTTTACCATAATGAGTGGTAAAGGTGTGTGATTTAGGTGAGTGTGGTTTTAGACTTTATTACATAAAGTCTCAAATAACATAGGAGGGTAAAGGAGTATGGTTTAGTAAAAGGGGTGTGTGATTTAGGTGAATGTTGTTTTTGAAAGAGTTCTATATCTTCTTTTAAATTCCGGTGGCCACCGATTCTTTGTCTTCCTATCGTGTGAAAGTAATTTCGGCTTAGTTGAAAATGGGGAATTTGTAGCGTTGGTGATAAAATAAGGAGTTGGTGTTAGAGTTGAGTTTGAAAGCAGATTGCTTATGAGGAAGGAGTATTTAAGAAGACGTGTTATGATGTTATTGTACATAGTTGAAATTGAAATGTTATTAAAGATATGTAAATATGTTATGGTTGGTTGAAGGGCCGGAAACGAAGAAGAAGGGGGTTGACTATATAGCAAGGGAAAAAGTAAAGAAATTGAATATTCATTTAAGTTAGTTAGTTTGGGGAAGATTAGAGGAACTGGGAGAAGTAAGGAAAAAGAGGGAATAGAGTAAGGGGATTAGGAGTAAAGATTTTTCCTTTATAAGGAAAATTCTTTAATAAACATGGGGAGGTGTAACAGTAATAGAGTACTGGGGTATTATTAGGATCTAGTGGGAAACAGATACAGCACGATTGAGCATTGAGACTGAAAGCGGGGAGATGCTCAATCGTGACGTATTGGGTTGGCAAGGGGAGTTAACATCACACCCTTGAGAGGGAAAGAAGCAAGTTGTCATCATGAAGCAATAAACTATTTTAACTTAACCTCTGGCTTGTTAATCTCTGTACACACTGTTACATAACATCATGACCTCAGCACCAACAGTAACATAATGACCTCAGCACCAACAGTAACATCATGATCTCAGGACTAACAGTAACATCATGATCTCAGAACCAACAGTAACATCATGATCTCAGCACTAATAGTAACATCATGATCTCAGAACCAACAGTAACATAATGACCTCAGCACCAATAGTAACATCATGAACTCAGCACTAATAGTAACATCATGATCTCAGCACCAACAGTAACATAATGACCTCAGCACCAATAGTAACATCATGGTCTCAGCACCAACAGTAACATAATGACCTCAGCAACAATAGTAACATCATAATCTCAGCACCAACAATAACATCAAGATCTCAGCATCAACAGTAACATCAAGATCTCAGCACAAATAGCAACACCATGACCTCAGCACCAACAGTAACATCATGACCTCAGCACCAACAGTAACATCATGATCTCAGCACCAACAGTAACATCATGATCTCAGCACCAACAGTAACATCATGACCTCAGCACATTCATGATCTCAGCACCAATAATAACGTCATGGCCTCAGCACCAATAGAAACATCATGATCTCAGCACTAATATGCACAGAGGATAGATTTCCGGTCCCCAACATGGCGGATAGGCAATTTAACCGTTAAGGCCTCTGGAGTGATACGCTTGTGGCTACGGTTTGCATTCACATTTTCCTTATGTTGGACTGGTAGTACATAGTTCCATCGCCCTGCTATTGAGTGAGTGCGTGGCGAGACACTATGAGCTGTGAGTTTCGTGTGAGATGCTTTTACATCTGTCCGCAGTTATTTGTAGCATGAACTGCATGTTTGGAATGATGTTGGCTGGTTGTTGTTGAATTGGCTGGTTTGCCTTTTCAGTTCACGGGTGCATTTTTCAGGAGACTCCTGGGAGTCATCGCTGGAGCTATGGATTTTGTGCTTTGTGTGGCACTTTTGGCGGATCGTTCTGCGAAAGGAGACTGAGCCATATGGGATCAAACCCGGGTCAATGAAGTCTTTCTGGTGACTGCCAATTCCATCGATGATGAACTGTATTTTTTGTGGAGGGCTTTTGTGTTAACATTCTGGCGGCGGCATTATGCACAGTGTACCTGCGAAAGCTGTTGGCTTGCCAAGACTCCTGTCTGTTCCATTTTTCACACTGGGAAATGAGGAGCATTATGTGTGATATTCATTGGCACAGGAACGGAGCATAATGGGGATGACCCGCTGCCTTGAAGTTGGCGCAGCAACTAACTAACTATCTCAGCAATAATAGTAACATCATGACCTTAGCACCAACGGTAACATCATGACCTCAGGACTATAGCACCAACAGTAACATCATGACCTCATCACCAACAGTAACATCATGACCTTAGCACCAACGGTAACATCATGACCTCAGGACTATAGCACCAACAGTAACATCATGACCTCATCACCAACAGTAACATCATGATCTCAGCACTGACAGTAACATTATGACCTCAGCAACAACAGTAACATCATGACCTCATCACCAACAGTAACATCATGATCTCAGCACTGACAGTAACATCATGACCTCAGCACCAACAGTAACATCATGACCTCAGCACCAACAGTAACATCATGACCTCAACATCAACAGTAACATCATGATCTCAGCACCAACAGTAACATCATGACCTCAGCACCAATAGTAACATCATGACCTCAGCACCAAAAGTAACATCATGACCTCAGCACCAAAAGTAACATCATGACCTCAGCACCAACAGTAACATCATGACCTCAGCACCAACAGTAACATCATGACCTCAGCACCAACAGTAACATCATGATCTAGTACAAACAGTAACATTATGACCTCAGCACCAACAGTAACATCATCACCAACAATAACATCATGACCTCATCACCAACAGTAACATCATGATCTCAGCACAAACAGTAACATCATGACCTCATCACCAATAGTAACATCATGATCTCATCACCAACAGTAAGATCATGATCTCAGCACAATAGTAACATTATGACCGTAAAACCAATAGTAACAACACCAGCCATCATGACCACAATAGCAACAGCAAGTGTGTCTATGAAACCAATAGTAACAACAGCAACTATGATCTTGACATGTACAGTAACAACAGGCCAATGTGTTACCAGGGCCTATAAGTGAAGCAAAGAACAGTACATCTACAAACTTGCCTGCATGACACAAGTGGTGACTGAAGAGAGCTGGCATGTCACAAGTGTTGACTGAAGAGAGCTAGCATGTCACAAGTGTTGACTGAAGAGAGCTGTCATGTCACAAGTGGTGACTGAAGAGAGCTGGCATGTCACAAGTGTTGACTGAAGAGAGCTGGCATGTCACAAGTGTTGACTGAAGAGAGCTGTCATGTCACAAGTGGTGACTGAAGAGAGCTGTCATGTCACAAGTGGTGACTGAAGAGAACTGTCATGTCACAAGTGGTGACTGAAGAGAGCTGTCATGTCACAAGTGGTGACTGAAGAGAACTGTCATGTCACAAGTGGTGACTGAAGAGAACTGTCATGGCACAAGTGGTGACTGAAGAGAGTTGTCATGTCACAAGTGGTGACTGAAGAGAGCTGTCATGTCACAAGTGGTGACTGAAGAGAGCTGGCATGTCACAAGTGTTGACTGAAGAGAGCTGTCATGTCACAAGTGGTGACTGAAGAGAGCTGTCATGTCACAAGTGGTGACTGAAGAGAGTTGTCATGTCACAAGTGGTGACTGAAGAGAACTGTCATGGCACAAGTGGTGACTGAAGAGAGCTGTCATGTCACAAGTGGTGACTGAAGAGAGCTGTCATGTCACAAGTGGTGACTGAAGAGAGCTGTCATGTCACAAGTGGTGACTGAAGAGAGTTGTCATGTCACAAGTGTTGACTGAAGAGAGCAGTCATGTCACAAGTGGTGACTGAAGAGAGCTGTCATGGCACAAGTGGTGACTGAAGAGAGTTGTCATGTCACAAGTGGTGACTGAAGAGAGCTGTCATGTCACAAGTGGTGACTGAAGAGAACTGTCATGTCACAAGTGGTGACTGAAGAGAGCTGTCATGTCACAAGTGGTGACTGAAGAGAGCTGTCATGTCACAAGTGGTGACTGAAGAGAGCTGTCATGTCACAAGTGGTGACTGAAGAGAGCTGTCATGTCACAAGTGGTGACTGAAGAGAGCTGTCATGTCACAAGTGGTGACTGAAGAGAGCTGTCATGGCACAAGTGGTGACTGAAGAGAGCTGTCATGTCACAAGTGGTGACTGAAGAGAGCTGTCATGTCACAAATGGTGACTGAAGAGAACTGTCATGGCACAAGTGGTGACTGAAGAGAACTGTCATGTCACAAGTGGTGACTGAAGAGAACTGTCATGTCACAAGTGGTGACTGAAGAGAACTGTCATGTCACAAGTGGTGACTGAAGAGAACTGTCATGTCACAAGTGGTGACTGAAGAGAACTGTCATGGCACAAGTGGTGACTGAAGAGAACTGTCATGTCACAAGTGGAGACTGAAGAGAACTGTCATGTCACAAGTGGTGACTGAAGAGAGCTGTCATGTCACAAGTGGTGACTGAAGAGAGCTGTCATGTCACAAGTGGTGACTGAAGAGAGCTGTCATGTCACAAGTGGTGACTGAAGAGAGCTGTCATGTCACAAGTGGTGACTGAATAGAGCTGTCATGGCACAAGTGGTGACTGAAGAGAGCTGTCATGTCACAAGTGGTGACTGAAGAGAGGTGTCATGTCACAAGTGGTGACTGAAGAGAGCTGTCATGTCACAAGTGGTGACTGAAGAGAGCTGTCATGTCACAAGTGGTGACTGAAGAGAGCTATCATGTCACAAGTGGTGACTGAAGAGAGCTGTCATGTCACAAGTGATGACTGAAGAGAGCTGTCATGTCACAAGTGGTGACTGAAGAGAGCTGTCATGTCACAAGTGGTGACTGAAGAGAGTTGTCATGTCACAAGTGTTGACTAGAGAGAGATGTCATGGCACAAGTGGTGACTAGAGAGAGCTGTCATGTCACAAGTGGTGACTGAAGAGAGCTGTCATGTCACAAGTGGTGACTGAAGAGAGCTGTCATGTCACAAGTGGTGACTGAAGAGAGCTGGCATGTCACAAGTGGTGACTGGTGGTGATTGAAGAGAGCTGGCATGTCACAAATGGTGACTGAAGAGAGCTGTCATGGCAGAAGTGGTGATTGTAAAGACCTGTGGCTTGTTGGTCACCACACAGGCATGCACATCTATACCTACAGGTGAAGTAGAACACACAAGTAAACACACACACATGTAGTTAGTTAGTTAGTTACTTAGTTAGTTAGTTAGTCGAGGTTCCAACTTCACGGCAATGGGTCATCCCCATTATGCTCCGTTCCTGTGCCTGTGAATATCACACAAAATGTTCCCCACTGTCCAATGTGAAAAGTGGAATAGACAGGAGTCTCGGCAATCCAACAGCCCGCACAGGTACACTGTGCATAATGCCGCCACCAGAATGCCAACACAAAATTCATCCACAAATACCACAGTTCATCGTCGATGGACTCGGCAGTCACCAGAAAGACCTCATTGACCCAGGTTTTCTCACATGGCTCTTTTACTGCAGGGCGACCTGTCGAAAGTGTCACATAAAGCACAAACTCCGCAGCTTTAGCACCGACTCCTGGGAGTCTCCTGAAAAATGCACTCGTGAACCGAAAAGGCAATTCAGTCAATTCAGTAACAGCCAGTAGCCATTGTTCCGAACATACAGGTCACTGTACAGGACAGATGTAAAAGCATTCCCCGCAAATTTCACAGCTCACAGTGTCGCCCATGCACTCACTCAGTAGCAGGGCAACGGAACCATGTACTACCAGTCCAACATGAGGAAAATGCGATTGCAAACCGTAGCTGCAAGCACAAACACACCACAGGTCTTAACGGTTCAACACCTAATACACACATGTAGACATAAGATAGTGATATCAAACAAGCACACACACACGTGTGTATAATAACAACATGGACACACAGATATCAGGGTACCTTGAGGAATATGGTCTCTGCCAAGTTGGCCGTTCCCTGCTCTACAACCTTGGACTGTTGCAGGTCAAGGTCTGGGGTCATCAGTGACAAGTTGACAGCGTCTATGACTGGCTGGGTGAAGAGAGAGCTAGGTTCCAGTTCCTCTGACCTGGTAACTGAGACACCTGATGATGTGAAAGATGTGGACTCTGATGCCCGCACTGATTCATCAGAATCGGTCCGCTGAGGGTCTGTTGGTACAACTGTGGCACCATTCTGTGATGAGGTAACAAGTGGTGGCTCACTGTCAGCCTGACCATAACCTCTGTGGTCCACCTCCTTGATGCCAGGAGACGGTCTGTCACCTGCCTCTGTTTGCAAGCTCACTCCGGTGTCAGCTGCAACTGGTTCATGCCCAACCTCTCCACCCTCGGAGGTACCAGCTTGTGCTGCAGTCACATCTTCGCTGACTTTATCTGTGCTTCCTGCTCCATGATCGGTTGCACGAGATAACTGAAAGGTAGCATGATACAATTAGTAAAGTCTATCTGTGAAACTATGAATGGGATACGAGTGGAAGTCATTAAGTAACAAGAATTTTACGAATAGCCTTTTGACAATCGTGTGTGTTATTTCTCAACATGGTCCCTGTCTGGCGACACACCTGGTCCACCTATCCACTAGCTTATTGATGCCTTCTATTAAAAGGTTTTTGGGCGTGGCCTCAAACCAACCGTGCACCGCCTCCATTACCTTGTTGCTATCTGTAAACCTCTGACCCTACAACTGTTTTTTCCAAGGGTCCAAACAAGTTAAAATCCAATGGCGCCAAGTCTGGACTGTGTATGCTGGAGGATCGCCAAGTCTGGACTGTGTATGCTGGAGGATCGCCAAGTCTGGACTGTGTATGCTGGAGGATCGCCAAGTCTGGACTGTGTATGCTGGAGGATCGCCAAGTCTGGACTGTGTATGCTGGAGGATCGCCAAGTCTGGACAGTGTATGCTGGAGGATCGCCAAGTCTGGACTGTGTATGCTGGAGGATCGCCAAGTCTGGACTGTGTATGCTGGAGGATTCAAAGCCTCACATTTAAGAGCATGTAGTGTATCCACTGCATGTGCAGCCGTATGAGGGCGGGCGTGGTCATGCAGCAACAATAATCCTTTTGAGAGAAGTTCTTGGCATTCCAATCATACTGTGGGCTTCAAATGTGTTCACTAGCATGTCACTGTATCAAGCACTGGTCACAGTGACAGCCCTTTCCTGGAAATGCACCAATATAGGGCCTTGATATCCCAAACATGGTGGTCATGACACTTGCAGGTCCCCCACCATGCAGTTCATCAATGATGTTTTCTCTTCCATTCTTAAATCTTTCTACCAGTTAACACACTCTCCCCTGATTCTCAAACAACTGTCTCCACACTGAAACATCATTCTTCCGTGGATTTCACAAGGTTTCGCACCCACTGACCACACACAAATGAATAATGTTTTGTTGTTCTTCTACGATGCAAGTCGACAGTGTGGCAGATATTCTAAACAAGACCAGCAGGTATCCCAACATTTAATGTGGTATAAAGACCAGACATGACTGATGAGTACCCCAACATTTAATGTGGTATAAAGACCAGACATGACTGATGAGTACCCCAACATTTAATGTGGTATAAGAGAGACTAGACATGACTGATGAGTACCCCAACATTTAATGTGGTATAAGAGAGACTAGCCATGACTGATGAGTACCCCAACATTTAATGTGGTATAAGAGAGACTAGACATGACTGATGAGTACCCCAACATTTAATGTGGTATAGGAGAGACTAGATATGACTGATGAGTACCCCAACATTTAATGTGGTATAAAGACTAGACATGACTGATGAGTACCCCAACATTTAATGTGGTATAAAGACTAGACATGACTGATGAGTACCCCAACATTTAATGTGGTATAAGAGAGACTAGACATGACTGATGAGTACCCCAACATTTAATGTGGTATAAAGACTAGACATGACTGATGAGTACCCCAACATTTAATGTGGTATAAGAGAGACTAGACATGACTGATGAGTACCCCAACATTTAATGTGGTATAAAGACTAGACATGACTGATGAGTACCCCAACATTTAATGTGGTATAAGAGAGACTAGATATGACTGATGAGTACCCCAACATTTAATGTGGTATAAGAGAGACTAGCCATGACTGATGAGTACCCCAACATTTAATGTGGTATAAGAGAGACTAGCCATGACTGATGAGTACCCCAACATTTAATGTGGTATAAAGACTAGACATGACTGATGAGTACCCCAACATTTAATGTGGTATAAGAGAGACTAGACATGACTGATGAGTACCCCAACATTTAATGTGGTATAAAGACTAGTCATGACTGATGAGTACCCCAACATTTAATGTGGTATAGGAGAGACTAGATATGACTGATGAGTACCCCAACATTTAATGTGGTATAGGAGAGACTAGACATGACTGATGAGTACCCCAACATTTAATGTGGTATAAAGACTAGACATGACTGATGAGTACCCCAACATTTAATGTGGTATAAAGACTAGACATGACTGATGAGTACCCCAACATTTAAAGTGGTATAAGAGAGACTAGCCATGACTGATGAGTACCCCAACATTTAATGTGGTATAAGAGAGACTAGACATGACTGATGAGTACCCCAACATTTAATGTGGTATAGGAGAGACTAGATATGACTGATGAGTATCCCAACATTTAATGTGGTATAAAGACTAGATATGACTGATGAGTACCCCAACATTTAATGTGGTATAAAGACTAGATATGACTGATGAGTACCCCAACATTTAATGTGGTATAAAGACTAGATATGACTGATGAGTACCCCAACATTTAATGTGGTATAAGAGAGACTAGACATGGCTGATGAGTACCCCAACATTTAATGTGGTATAGGAGAGACTAGATATGACTGATGAGTACCCCAACATGTAATGTGGTATAAGAGAGACTAGACATGACTGATGAGTACCCCAACATTTAATGTGGTATAGGAGAGACTAGATATGACTGATGAGTACCCCAACATTTAATGTGGTATAAAGACTAGATATGACTGATGAGTACCCCAACATTTAATGTGGTATAGGAGAGACTAGATATGACTGATGAGTACCCCAACATTTAATGTGGTATAAAGACTAGATATGACTGATGAGTACCCCAACATTTAATGTGGTATGAAGACTAGACATGACTGATGAGTACCCCAACATTTAATGTGGTATAAGAGAGACTAGATATGACTGATGGGTACCCCAACATTTAATGTGGTATAAGAGAGACTAGACATGACTGATGAGTACCCCAACATTTAATGTGGTATAAGAGAGACTAGATATGACTGATGAGTACCCCAACATTTAATGTGGTATAAGAGAGACTAGCCATGACTGATGAGTACCCCAACATTTAATGTGGTATAAGACAGACTAGCCATGACTGATGAGTACCCCAACATTTAATGTGGTATAAGAGAGACTAGATATGACTGATGAGTACCCCAACATTTAATGTGGTATAAGAGAGACTAGCCATGACTGATGAGTACCCCAACATTTAATGTGGTATAAGACAGACTAGCCATGACTGATGAGTACCCCAACATTTAATGTGGTATAAAGACTAGACATGACTGATGAGTACCCCAACATTTAATGTGGTATAGGAGAGACTAGATATGACTGATGAGTACCCCAACATTTAATGTGGTATAGGAGAGACTAGATATGACTGATGAGTACCCCAACATTTAATGTGGTATAAAGACTAGATATGACTGATGAGTACCCCAACATTTAATGTGGTATAAAGACTAGACATGACTGATGAGTACCCCAACATTTAATGTGGTATAAGAGAGACTAGATATGACTGATGAGTACCCCAACATTTAATGTGGTATAAGAGAGACTAGACATGACTGATGAGTACCCCAACATTTTAATGTGGTATAGGAGAGACTAGACATGACTGATGAGTACCCCAACATTTAATGTGGTATAGGAGAGACTAGACATGACTGATGAGTACCCCAACATTTAATGTGGTATAAGAGAGACTAGACATGACTGATGAGTACCCCAACATTTAATGTGGTATAAAGACTAGACATGACTGATGAGTACCCCAACATTTAATGTGGTACAAGAGAGACTAGACATGACTGATGAGTACCCCAACATGTAATGTGGTATAAGAGAGACTAGACATGACTGATGAGTACCCCAACATGTAATGTGGTATAAGAGAGACTAGACATGACTGATGAGTACCCCAACATTTAATGTGGTATAAAGACTAGACATGACTGATGAGTACCCCAACATTTAATGTGGTATAAGAGAGACTAGCCATGACTGATGAGTACCCCAACATTTAATGTGGTATAAAGACTAGACATGACTGATGAGTACCCCAACATGTAATGTGGTATAAGAGAGACTAGACATGACTGATGAGTACCCCAACATGTAATGTGGTATAAGAGAGACTAGACATGACTGATGAGTACCCCAACATTTAATGTGGTATAGGAGAGACTAGATATGACTGATGAGTACCCCAACATTTAATTTGGTATAGGAGAGACTAGCCATGACTGATGAGTACCCCAACATTTAATGTGGTATAAGAGAGGATATGACTGATGAGTACCCCAACATTTAATGTGGTATAAAGACTAGACATGACTGATGAGTACCCCAACATTTAATGTGGTATAAAGACTAGACATGACTGATGAGTACCCCAACATTTAATGTGGTATAAAGACTAGACATGACTGATGAGTACCCCAACATTTAATGTGGTATAAAGACTAGACATGACTGATGAGTACCCCAACATTTAATGTGGTATAAGAGAGACTAGACATGACTGATGAGTACCCCAACATTTAATGTGGTATAAAGACTAGACATGACTGATGAGTACCCCAACATTTAATGTGGTATACGATGTGGGTATGTAGCAAATAGAAAGTGGGTAAACATGATGCCAACAATATGTAGCAAAGAGACAGTGGGTAAACATGATGCCAACAATATGTAGCAAATAGACAGTGGGTAAACATGATGCCAACAATATGTAGCAAATAGACAGTGGGTAAACATGATGCCAACAATATGTAGCAAATAGACAGTGGGTAAACATGATGCCAACAATATGTAGCAAATAGACAGTGGGTAAACATGATGCCAACAATATGTAGCAAAGAGAAAGTGGGTAAACATGATGCCAACAATATGTAGCAAAGAGACAGTGGGTAAACATGATGCCAACAATATGTAGCAAATAGACAGTGGGTAAACATGATGCCAACAATATGTAGCAAAGAGAAAGTGGGTAAACATGATGCCAACAATATGTAGCAAAGAGACAGTGGGTAAACATGATGCCAACAATATGTAGCAAATAGACAGTGGGTAAACATGATGCCAACAAGATGTAGCAAAGAGAAAGTGGGTAAACATGATGCCAACAAGATGTAGCAAAGAGACAGTGGGTAAACATGATGCCAACAATATGTAGCAAAGAGACAGTGGGTAAACATGATGCCAACAAGATGTAGCAAAGAGAAAGTGGGTAAACATGATGCCAACAATATGTAGCAAATAGACAGTGGGTAAACATGATGCCAACAATATGTAGCAAAGAGACAGTGGGTAAACATGATGCCAACAAGATGTAGCAAAGAGAAAGTGGGTAAACATGATGCCAACAATATGTAGCAAAGAGACAGTGGGTAAACATGATGCCAACAAGATGTAGCAAAGAGACAGTGGGTAAACATGATGCCGACAATATGTAGCAAAGAGAAAGTGGGGAAATATGATGCCAACAATATGTAGCAAAGAGACAGTGGGTAAACATGATGCCAACAATATGTAGCAAAGAGACAGTGGGTAAACATGATGCCAACAATATGTAGCAAATAGACAGTGGGTAAACATGATGCCAACAATATGTAGCAAAGAGACAGTGGGTAAACATGATGCCGACAATATGTAGCAAAGAGACAGTGGGTAAACATGATGCCAACAAGATGTAGCAAAGAGACAGTGGGTAAACATGATGCCAACAATATGTAGCAAAGAGACAGTGGGTAAACATGATGCCAACAATATGTAGCAAAGAGAAAGTGGGGAAATATGATGCCGACAATATGTAGCAAAGAGAAAATGGTGAAACATGATGCCGACAATATGTTTGTAAATAAAGAAAGAAGCCGAAGAAAAGAAAGCAACAGGAGTCGGCAATCATATCAATTACTGTGTGTTTGTCTTGTTTCCCTGGTCATGAGAGGGCTGTCTGACCTCTGACCTACCTGGTGATCTGGCCTTACAGGCTGGGACCTGGCAGGGCAAGTAGTTGACAGCATGTGTTTATAAGCCATGATGTGAAGGAACTGGTTCCAGTCCACATTGATGCAATGATCAGGCATGTCGTAGACTCCACGGTCCCAGTGTCTGGTGTCTGCATCCTCTCCTAGCTTGACGATCACTGGGGTTACTATGGTAACCGTCGGCAACTGTTCTGTGTCAGCTAGTTTTGTAACGATGGCCATTTCTTCTGCTACCTTGGGGCCTACAGAATGAACAGAGTTAGAGTCACTAGCAATGTATATATATATGTGTGTGTGTGTATGTGTACATGCATGCATGCGAATGTATGGGGGTGCAAGGGTGTGGGTGTTAAATGTTGACCAAACACTCCAAGCAAGCATATACAATATGTGTTGGCAGAATGGGGGAGAAGGCAGGTCAAAGTTATCTACCCAGTCAATGAATAAGCGACAATCACTGTCTCACCCAAGGCACATCCAAACACAAGTGTCATCTTTTTTCATAGGAGAATGACATCTGTCAGCACCAGTCAGTTATGTGCACATGACAACAGTCACTTCTGATATCCAGGCATATTCACCACTGAATTAATTATTTGTGTCCCTGGTAACCAACAATGCCACAACATTTAAGACACATGTGTGACCACTGTCCATTAGCAGACAATGAGCAGATTAGACAGATGTATGACCACTGTCTATTAGCAGACAATGAGTGGACTAGACAGATGTATGACCACTGTCTATTAGCAGACAATGAGTGGACTAGACAGATGTGTGACCACTGTCCATTATCAGACAATGAGTGGACTAGACAGATGTATGACCACTGTCTATTAGCAGACAATGAGTGGACTAGACAGATGTATGACCACTGTCTATTAGCAGACAATGAGTGGACTAGACAGATGTATGACCACTGTCCATTAGCAGACAATGAGTGGACTAGACAGATGTATGACCACTGTCCATTAGCAGACAATGAGTGGACTAGACAGATGTGTGACCACTGTCCATTAGCAGACAATGAGCAGATTAGACAGATGTGTGACCACTGTCCATTATCAGACAATGAACAGACTAGACAGATGTATGACCACTGTCTATTAGCAGACAATGAGCGGACTAGACAGATGTATGACCACTGTCCATTATCAGACAATGAGCAGATTAGACAGATGTATGACCACTGTCCATTAGCAGACAATGAGTGGACTAGACAGATGTATGACCACTGTCCATTAGCAGACAATGAGCAGATTAGACAGATGTGTGACCACTGTCCATTATCAGACAATGAACAGACTAGACAGATGTATGACCACTGTCCATTATCAGACAATGAACAGACTAGACAGATGTATGACCACTGTCCATTAGCAGACAATGAGCAGATTAGACAGATGTATGACCACTGTCCATTAGCAGACAATGAGCAGATTAGACAGATGTGTGACCACTGTCCATTATCAGACAATGAGGGGACTAGACAGATGTGTGACCACTGTCCATAAGCAGACAATGAGCAGATTAGACAGATGTGTGACCACTGTCCATTAGCAGACAATGAGCAGATTAGACAGATGTGTGACCACTGTCCATTATCAGACAATGAGGGGACTAGACAGATGTGTGACCACTGTCCATAAGCAGACAATGAGCAGATTAGACAGATGTGTGACCACTGTCCATTATCAGACAATGAGGGGACTAGACAGATGTGTGACCACTGTCCATAAGCAGACAATGAGCAGATTAGACAGATGTATGACCACTGTCCATTATCAGACAATGAGCGGACTAGACAGATGTATGACCACTGTCTATTAGCAGACAATGAGCAGATTAGACAGATGTATGACCAATGTCCATTAGCAGACAATGAGTGGACTAGACAGATGTATGACCACTGTCTATTAGCAGACAATGAGTGGACTAGACAGATGTATGACCACTGTCGATTAGCAGACAATGAGCAGATTAGACAGATGTATGACCACTGTCTATTAGCAGACAATGAGTGGACTAGACAGATGTATGACCACTGTCTATTAGCAGACAATGAGTGGACTAGACAGATGTATGACCACTGTCCATTAGCAGACAATGAGCAGACTAGACAGATGTATGACCACTGTCCATTATCAGACAATGAGCGGACTAGACAGATGTATGACCACTGTCTATTAGCAGACAATGAGCAGATTAGACAGATGTATGACCAATGTCCATTAGCAGACAATGAGTGGACTAGACAGATGTATGACCACTGTCTATTAGCAGACAATGAGTGGACTAGACAGATGTATGACCACTGTCCGTTAGCAGACAATGAGCAGATTAGACAGATGTATGACCACTGTCCATTATCAGACAATGAGTGGACTAGACAGATGTATGACCACTGTCCGTTAGCAGACAATGAGCAGATTAGACAGATGTATGACCACTGTCCATTATCAGACAATGAGTGGACTAGACAGATGTATGACCACTGTCCGTTAGCAGACAATGAGCAGATTAGACAGATGTATGACCACTGTCCATTATCAGACAATGAGTGGACTAGACAGATGTATGACCACTGTCCATTAGCAGACAATGAGCAGATTAGACAGATGTATGACCACTGTCCATTAGCAGACAATGAGTGGACTAGACAGATGTATGACCACTGTCCATTAGCAGACAATGAGTGGACTAGACAGATGTATGACCACTGTCCATTAGCAGACAATGAGCAGATTAGACAGATGTATGACCACTGTCTATTAGCAGACAATGAGCGGACTAGACAGATGTATGACCACTGTCGATTAGCAGACAATGAGCGGACTAGACAGATGTATGACCACTGTCGATTAGCAGACAATGAGTGGACTAGACAGATGTATGACCACTGTCGATTAGCAGACAATGAGTGGACTAGACAGATGTATGACCACTGTCCATTAGCAGACAATGAGCAGATTAGACAGATGTATGACCACTGTCCATTAGCAGACAATGAGCAGATTAGACAGATGTATGACCACTGTCCATGAACAGACTAGACAGATGTATGACCACTGTCCATTAGCAGACAATGAGTGGACTAGACAGATGTGTGACCACTGTCCATGAACAGACTAGACAGATGTATGACCACTGTCCATTAGCAGACAATGAGTGGACTAGACAGATGTATGACCACTGTCCATTAGCAGACAATGAGCGGACTAGACAGATGTATGACCACTGTCCATTAGCAGACAATGAGTGGACTAGACAGATGTATGACCACTGTCCATTAGCAGACAATGAGCAGATTAGACAGATGTATGACCACTGTCCATTAGCAGACAATGAGTGGACTAGACAGATGTATGACCACTGTCCATTAGCAGACAATGAGTGGACTAGACAGATGTATGACCACTGTCCATTAGCAGACAATGAGTGGACTAGACAGATGTATGACCACTGTCCATTAGCAGACAATGAGTGGACTAGACAGATGTATGACCACTGTCCATTAGCAGACAATGAGCAGATTAGACAGATGTATGACCACTGTCCATTAGCAGACAATGAGTGGACTAGACAGATGTATGACCACTGTCCATTAGCAGACAATGAGTGGACTAGACAGATGTATGACCACTGTCTATTAGCAGACAATGAGGGGACTAGACAGATGTATGACCACTGTCTATTAGCAGACAATGAGGGGACTAGACAGATGTATGACCACTGTCTATTAGCAGACAATGAGTGGACTAGACAGATGTATGACCACTGTCCATTAGCAGACAATGAGTGGACTAGACAGATGTATGACCACTGTCTATTAGCAGACAATGAGGGGACTAGACAGATGTATGACCACTGTCTATTAGCAGACAATGAGGGGACTAGACAGATGTATGACCACTGTCTATTAGCAGACAATGAGTGGACTAGACAGATGTATGACCACTGTCCATTAGCAGACAATGAGTGGACTAGACAGATGTATGACCACTGTCTATTAGCAGACAATGAGGGGACTAGACAGATGTATGACCACTGTCCATGAACAGACTAGACAGATGTATGACCACTGTCTATTAGCAGACAATGAGGGGACTAGACAGATGTATGACCACTGTCCATGAACAGACTAGACAGATGTATGACCACTGTCCATTAGCAGACAATGAGTGGACTAGACAGATGTATGACCACTGTCTATTAGCAGACAATGAGGGGACTAGACAGATGTATGACCACTGTCTATTAGCAGACAATGAGTGGACTAGACAGATGTATGACCACTGTCCATAAGCAGACAATGAGCAGATTAGACAGATGTATGACCACTGTCTATTAGCAGACAATGAGGGGACTAGACAGATGTATGACCACTGTCCATTAGCAGACAATGAGGGGACTAGACAGATGTATGACCACTGTCTATTAGCAGACAATGAGTGGACTAGACAGATGTATGACCACTGTCCATTAGCAGACAATGAGTGGACTAGACAGATGTATGACCACTGTCCATTAGCAGACAATGAGCGGACTAGACAGATGTATGACCACTGTCCATTAGCAGACAATGAGGGGACTAGACAGATGTATGAGCTCTATGAAAGGACTAGACAGATGTATGACCACTGTCTATTAGCAGACAATGAGTGGACTAGACAGATGTATGACCACTGTCTATTAGCAGACAATGAGTGGACTAGACAGATGTATGACCACTGTCCATTAGCAGACAATGAGCAGATTAGACAGATGTATGACCACTGTCCATTAGCAGACAATGAGTGGACTAGACAGATGTATGACCACTGTCTATTAGCAGACAATGAGGGGACTAGACAGATGTATGACCACTGTCCATTAGCAGACAATGAACAGATTAGACAGATGTATGACCACTGTCCATTAGCAGACAATGAGCAGATTAGACAGATGTATGACCACTGTCCATTAGCAGACAATGAGCAGATTAGACAGATGTATGACCACTGTCCATTAGCAGACAATGAGGGGACTAGACAGATGTATGACCACTGTCCATTAGCAGACAATGAGGGGACTAGACAGATGTATGACCACTGTCCATTAGCAGACAATGAGGGGACTAGACAGATGTATGACCACTGTCCATTAGCAGACAATGAGCAGATTAGACAGATGTATGACCACTGTCCATTAGCAGACAATGAGCAGATTAGACAGATGTATGACCACTGTCCATTAGCAGACAATGAGCAGATTAGACAGATGTATGACCACTGTCCATTAGCAGACAATGAACAGATTAGACAGATGTATGACCACTGTCCATTAGCAGACAATGAGCAGATTAGACAGATGTATGACCACTGTCCATTAGCAGACAATGAGCAGATTAGACAGATGTATGACCACTGTCCATTAGCAGACAATGAGGGGACTAGACAGATGTATGACCACTGTCCATTAGCAGACAATGAGGGGACTAGACAGATGTATGACCACTGTCTATTAGCAGACAATGAGGGGACTAGACAGATGTATGACCACTGTCCATGAACAGACTAGACAGATGTATGACCACTGTCCATTAGCAGACAATGAGCAGATTAGACAGATGTATGACCACTGTCCATTAGCAGACAATGAGCAGATTAGACAGATGTATGACCACTGTCCATTAGCAGACAATGAGGGGACTAGACAGATGTATGACCACTGTCCATTAGCAGACAATGAGTGGACTAGACAGATGTATGACCACTGTCCATTAGCAGACAATGAGTGGACTAGACAGATGTATGACCACTGTCCATTAGCAGACAATGAGTGGACTAGACAGATGTATGACCACTGTCCATTAGCAGACAATGAGCAGATTAGACAGATGTATGACCACTGTCCATTAGCAGACAATGAGTGGACTAGACAGATGTATGACCACTGTCCATTAGCAGACAATGAGCAGATTAGACAGATGTATGACCACTGTCCATTAGCAGACAATGAGCAGATTAGACAGATGTATGACCACTGTCCATTAGCAGACAATGAGGGGACTAGACAGATGTATGACCACTGTCCATTAGCAGACAATGAGGGGACTAGACAGATGTATGACCACTGTCCATTAGCAGACAATGAGCAGATTAGACAGATGTATGACCACTGTCCATTAGCAGACAATGAGCAGATTAGACAGATGTATGACCACTGTCCATTAGCAGACAATGAGGGGACTAGACAGATGTATGACCAATGTCCATTAGCAGACAATGAGGGGACTAGACAGATGTATGACCACTGTCCATTAGCAGACAATGAGGGGACTAGACAGATGTATGACCACTGTCCATTAGCAGACAATGAGGGGACTAGACAGATGTATGACCACTGTCCATTAGCAGACAATGAGGGGACTAGACAGATGTATGACCACTGTCCATGAACAGACTAGACAGATGTATGACCACTGTCCATTAGCAGACAATGAGGGGACTAGACAGATGTATGACCACTGTCCATTAGCAGACAATGAGCAGATTAGACAGATGTATGACCACTGTCCATTAGCAGACAATGAGCAGATTAGACAGATGTATGACCACTGTCCATTAGCAGACAATGAGCAGATTAGACAGATGTATGACCACTGTCCATTAGCAGACAATGAGGGGACTAGACAGATGTATGACCACTGTCCATTAGCAGACAATGAGGGGACTAGACAGATGTATGACCACTGTCCATTAGCAGACAATGAGCAGATTAGACAGATGTATGACCACTGTCCATTAGCAGACAATGAGCAGATTAGACAGATGTATGACCACTGTCCATTAGCAGACAATGAGCAGATTAGACAGATGTATGACCACTGTCCATTAGCAGACAATGAGCAGATTAGACAGATGTATGACCACTGTCCATTAGCAGACAATGAGCAGATTAGACAGATGTATGACCACTGTCCATTAGCAGACAATGAGGGGACTAGACAGATGTATGACCACTGTCCATTAGCAGACAATGAGCAGATTAGACAGATGTATGACCACTGTCCATTAGCAGACAATGAGGGGACTAGACAGATGTATGACCACTGTCCATTAGCAGACAATGAGGGGACTAGACAGATGTATGACCACTGTCTATTAGCAGACAATGAGCAGATTAGACAGATGTATGACCACTGTCCATTAGCAGACAATGAGCAGATTAGACAGATGTATGACCACTGTCCATTAGCAGACAATGAGGGGACTAGACAGATGTATGACCACTGTCTATTAGCAGACAATGAGCAGATTAGACAGATGTATGACCACTGTCCATTAGCAGACAATGAGCAGATTAGACAGATGTATGACCACTGTCCATTAGCAGACAATGAGCAGATTAGACAGATGTATGACCACTGTCCATTAGCAGACAATGAGCAGATTAGACAGATGTATGACCACTGTCCATTAGCAGACAATGAGCAGATTAGACAGATGTATGACCACTGTCCATTAGCAGACAATGAGGGGACTAGACAGATGTATGACCACTGTCCATTAGCAGACAATGAGCAGATTAGACAGATGTATGACCACTGTCCATTAGCAGACAATGAGCAGATTAGACAGATGTATGACCACTGTCCATTAGCAGACAATGAGCAGATTAGACAGATGTATGACCACTGTCCATTAGCAGACAATGAGGGGACTAGACAGATGTATGACCACTGTCCATTAGCAGACAATGAGGGGACTAGACAGATGTATGACCACTGTCCATTAGCAGACAATGAGCAGATTAGACAGATGTATGACCACTGTCCATTAGCAGACAATGAGCAGATTAGACAGATGTATGACCACTGTCCATTAGCAGACAATGAGCAGATTAGACAGATGTATGACCACTGTCCATTAGCAGACAATGAGCAGATTAGACAGATGTATGACCACTGTCCATTAGCAGACAATGAGCAGATTAGACAGATGTATGACCACTGTCCATTAGCAGACAATGAGGGGACTAGACAGATGTATGACCACTGTCCATTAGCAGACAATGAGCAGATTAGACAGATGTATGACCACTGTCCATTAGCAGACAATGAGCAGATTAGACAGATGTATGACCACTGTCCATTAGCAGACAATGAGCAGATTAGACAGATGTATGACCACTGTCCATTAGCAGACAATGAGCAGATTAGACAGATGTATGACCACTGTCCATTAGCAGACAATGAGGGGACTAGACAGATGTATGACCAATGTCCATTAGCAGACAATGAGGGGACTAGACAGATGTATGACCACTGTCCATTAGCAGACAATGAGGGGACTAGACAGATGTATGACCACTGTCCATTAGCAGACAATGAGGGGACTAGACAGATGTATGACCACTGTCCATTAGCAGACAATGAGGGGACTAGACAGATGTATGACCACTGTCCATTAGCAGACAATGAGCAGATTAGACAGATGTATGACCACTGTCCATTAGCAGACAATGAGGGGACTAGACAGATGTATGACCACTGTCCATTAGCAGACAATGAGGGGACTAGACAGATGTATGACCACTGTCCATTAGCAGACAATGAGGGGACTAGACAGATGTATGACCACTGTCCATTAGCAGACAATGAGGGGACTAGACAGATGTATGACCACTGTCCATTAGCAGACAATGAGCAGATTAGACAGATGTATGACCACTGTCCATTAGCAGACAATGAGCAGATTAGACAGATGTATGACCACTGTCCATTAGCAGACAATGAGGGGACTAGACAGATGTATGACCAATGTCCATTAGCAGACAATGAGGGGACTAGACAGATGTATGACCACTGTCCATTAGCAGACAATGAGCAGATTAGACAGATGTATGACCACTGTCCATTAGCAGACAATGAGCAGATTAGACAGATGTATGACCACTGTCCATTAGCAGACAATGAGCAGATTAGACAGATGTATGACCACTGTCCATTAGCAGACAATGAGGGGACTAGACAGATGTATGACCAATGTCCATTAGCAGACAATGAACAGATTAGACAGATGTATGACCAATGTCCATTAGCAGACAATGAACAGATTAGACAGATGTATGACCAATGTCCATTAGCAGACAATGAACAGATTAGACAGATGTATGACCAATGTCCATTAGCAGACAATGAACAGATTAGACAGATGTATGACCAATGTCCATTAGCAGACAATGAACAGACTAGACAGATGTATGACCAATGTCCATTAGCAGACAATGAGCGGACTAGACAGATGTATGACCACTGTCCATTAGCAGACAATGAGTGGACTAGACAGATGTATGACCACTGTCCATTAGCAGACAATGAGTGGACTAGACAGATGTATGACCACTGTCCATTAGCAGACAATGAGTGGACTAGACAGATGTATGACCACTGTCCATTAGCAGACAATGAGTGGACTAGACAGATGTATGACCACTGTCCATTAGCAGACAATGAGTGGACTAGACAGATGTATGACCACTGTCCATTAGCAGACAATGAGGGGACTAGACAGATGTATGACCACTGTCCATTAGCAGACAATGAGGGGACTAGACAGATGTATGACCACTGTCCATTAGCAGACAATGAGTGGACTAGACAGATGTATGACCACTGTCCATTAGCAGACAATGAGTGGACTAGACAGATGTATGACCACTGTCCATTAGCAGACAATGAGGGGACTAGACAGATGTATGACCACTGTCCATTAGCAGACAATGAGCAGATTAGACAGATGTATGACCACTGTCCATTAGCAGACAATGAGCAGATTAGACAGATGTATGACCACTGTCCATTAGCAGACAATGAGGGGACTAGACAGATGTATGACCACTGTCCATTAGCAGACAATGAGCAGATTAGACAGATGTATGACCACTGTCCATTAGCAGACAATGAGCAGATTAGACAGATGTATGACCACTGTCCATTAGCAGACAATGAGTGGACTAGACAGATGTATGACCAATGTCCATTAGCAGACAATGAGCAGATTAGACAGATGTATGACCACTGTCCATTAGCAGACAATGAGCGGACTAGACAGATGTATGACCACTGTCCATTAGCAGACAATGAGTGGACTAGACAGATGTATGACCAATGTCCATTAGCAGACAATGAGTGGACTAGACAGATGTATGACCACTGTCTATTAGCAGACAATGAGGGGACTAGACAGATGTATGACCACTGTCCATGAACAGACTAGACAGATGTATGACCACTGTCTATTAGCAGACAATGAGTGGACTAGACAGATGTATGACCACTGTCCATTAGCAGACAATGAGTGGACTAGACAGATGTATGACCACTGTCTATTAGCAGACAATGAGGGGACTAGACAGATGTATGACCACTGTCTATTAGCAGACAATGAGGGGACTAGACAGATGTATGACCACTGTCTATTAGCAGACAATGAGTGGACTAGACAGATGTATGACCACTGTCCATTAGCAGACAATGAGTGGACTAGACAGATGTATGACCACTGTCTATTAGCAGACAATGAGTGGACTAGACAGATGTATGACCACTGTCCATTAGCAGACAATGAGTGGACTAGACAGATGTATGACCACTGTCCATTAGCAGACAATGAGTGGACTAGACAGATGTATGACCACTGTCTATTAGCAGACAATGAGGGGACTAGACAGATGTATGACCACTGTCCATGAACAGACTAGACAGATGTATGACCACTGTCTATTAGCAGACAATGAGTGGACTAGACAGATGTATGACCACTGTCCATTAGCAGACAATGAGTGGACTAGACAGATGTATGACCACTGTCCATTAGCAGACAATGAGGGGACTAGACAGATGTATGACCACTGTCCATTAGCAGACAATGAGGGGACTAGACAGATGTATGACCACTGTCCATTAGCAGACAATGAGCAGATTAGACAGATGTATGACCACTGTCCATTAGCAGACAATGAGCGGACTAGACAGATGTATGACCACTGTCCATTAGCAGACAATGAGCAGATTAGACAGATGTATGACCACTGTCCATTAGCAGACAATGAGCAGATTAGACAGATGTATGACCACTGTCCATTAGCAGACAATGAGTGGACTAGACAGATGTATGACCAATGTCCATTAGCAGACAATGAGCAGATTAGACAGATGTATGACCACTGTCCATTAGCAGACAATGAGCGGACTAGACAGATGTATGACCACTGTCCATTAGCAGACAATGAGTGGACTAGACAGATGTATGACCAATGTCCATTAGCAGACAATGAGTGGACTAGACAGATGTATGACCACTGTCTATTAGCAGACAATGAGGGGACTAGACAGATGTATGACCACTGTCCATGAACAGACTAGACAGATGTATGACCACTGTCTATTAGCAGACAATGAGTGGACTAGACAGATGTATGACCACTGTCCATTAGCAGACAATGAGTGGACTAGACAGATGTATGACCACTGTCTATTAGCAGACAATGAGGGGACTAGACAGATGTATGACCACTGTCTATTAGCAGACAATGAGGGGACTAGACAGATGTATGACCACTGTCTATTAGCAGACAATGAGTGGACTAGACAGATGTATGACCACTGTCCATTAGCAGACAATGAGTGGACTAGACAGATGTATGACCACTGTCTATTAGCAGACAATGAGTGGACTAGACAGATGTATGACCACTGTCCATTAGCAGACAATGAGTGGACTAGACAGATGTATGACCACTGTCCATTAGCAGACAATGAGTGGACTAGACAGATGTATGACCACTGTCTATTAGCAGACAATGAGGGGACTAGACAGATGTATGACCACTGTCCATGAACAGACTAGACAGATGTATGACCACTGTCTATTAGCAGACAATGAGTGGACTAGACAGATGTATGACCACTGTCCATTAGCAGACAATGAGTGGACTAGACAGATGTATGACCACTGTCTATTAGCAGACAATGAGGGGACTAGACAGATGTATGACCACTGTCTATTAGCAGACAATGAGTGGACTAGACAGATGTATGACCACTGTCCATTAGCAGACAATGAGTGGACTAGACAGATGTATGACCACTGTCTATTAGCAGACAATGAGGGGACTAGACAGATGTATGACCACTGTCCATGAACAGACTAGACAGATGTATGACCACTGTCTATTAGCAGACAATGAGGGGACTAGACAGATGTATGACCACTGTCCATGAACAGACTAGACGGATGTGTGACCACTGTGTATGAGCAGACAAAACTGTAAGAGACCAGCGAGGTGTACAGGTGAACGAACGAACGAACAAACAAACAAACTTTATTTTAAAAGGGTAACAAATTGGGCACGCAGGCCCGTCTTACATTCGGCCCTTTCAATCACTCATCTTTCATTCATCAAATGTGCATGTTACATTAACATAGGGGAAAAACATTGTCAAATTGATTTTGTAAGCATAAACAATGCATATTAGGCATGATACATTCACATGAGAAAAAAACAAAAACATTATCAAATGAAAGTTGTAAACATAAACAGTGCATATTGCCATGTTGTGAGACACATCCCCCATCCACCCTCATATCCCGCAACCACCAACACATCCCCCACCCACCAAACCTCCCCCACCCACCCACACATACCTCCACGCACTCACACAGAACCAGGCGAACATACATGCCGCCACACACCCTCTGATCCCCCACCCACACACATTTCACCAAGAAGAAGAAGAAGAAGAAGAAGAAGAAGAAGAAGAAGAAGAAGAAGAAGAATGAGGAGGAGGAGGGGAGGAGGAGGAGGAGGAGGAGGAGGAGGAGGAGGAGGAGGAGGAGGAGGAGGAGGAGGAGGAGGAGGAGGAGAAGAAGAAGGTGACATGATTAGAGCATGCTCATTTCCTGGCCACTGTTTCCACCAACTCAGCTGTGATGTCAAGGCTGCTGTCAGTAATGCAGTATATTCTCAAGATATGTAATGGTATGATGATGAAAGCACTGACAAAGGATGCAATGAGAAACAATACAATGACACCAGATGTGACAAAAACAACTTACCTGGTGGAGGGGACACTGTCCCAGCCTCAGGAATGTGAGCCGTCGGGATGTCAGGATGGGACGGGAGAGCTCTGGTATAAGAAGAAGAACACAGAAGATAAGACCACTGTAACATCACCATGGGTGATCTGTTCATACACAAGTCAGTGTCTACATTACACACGTGCATCTCCATTAGCGTACTTTCATAGATATGTTTATCAGCTGTATGTGCATGTTTGTATAGCCTTTCAAGAGAGGTGTGCAACAGACCAATTTCCACACTATAGTGAAACTATTATGAGAAATGTAGAGGATATGAGAGGTATTTCCATCGGAGGACTTAACATCAATAATATAAGACATGCAGATGACACTGCATTGACTGCAGATAAGAAGCAGAATCTGCAACATTTAGTAGATGCGGTTATTGTACACTGTGATCAAGCAGACTTAGAATTAAATTATAAGAAAACAGAGAATATAATATGGCTGACTCCATGAGGAGAGAAATACCACAGTGTAACATCCCAGTAAATGTCTCTACTAGAAGAGCTTCTGTCCTCTTTTCTCAGCATCGCACCATGTCTCTACTAGAAGAGCTCCTGTCCTCCTTTCTCCACATCACACCATGTCTCTACTAGAAGAGCTCCTGTCCTCCTTTCTCGGCAGCACGCCATGTCTCTAATAGAAGAGCTGCTGTCCTCCTTTCTCGGCATCGCCCCATGTCTCTACTAGAAGAGCTCCTGTCCTCCTTTCTCCACACCAAACCATGTCTCTACTAGAAGAGCTCCTGTCCTCCTTTCTCCACACCAAACCATGTCTCTACTAGAAGAGCTCCTGTCCTCCTTTCTCCACACCAAACCATGTCTCTACTAGAAGAGCTCCTGTCCTCCTTTCTCCACACCAAACCATGTCTCTACTAGAAGAGCTCCTGTCCTCCTTTCTCCACACCAAACCATGTCTCTACTAGAAGAGCTCCTGTCCTCCTTTCTCCACACCAAACCATGTCTCTACTAGAAGAGCTCCTGTCCTCCTTTCTCCACACCAAACCATGTCTCTACTAGAAGAGCTCCTGTCCTCCTTTCTCCACATCACACCATGTCTCTACTAGAAGAGCTCCTGTCCTCCTTTCTCGGCATCACGCCATGTCTCTACTAGAAGAGCTCCTGTCCTCCTTTCTCCACACCAAACCATGTCTCTACTAGAAGAGCTCCTGTCCTCCTTTCTCCACACCAAACCATGTCTCTACTAGAAGAGCTCCTGTCCTCCTTTCTCCGCATCACGCCATGTCTCTACTAGAAGAGCTTCTGTCCTTTCTCGGCATCGCCATATCTCTACTAGAAGAGCTTCTGTCCTTTCCCGGCATCGCCATATCTCTACTAGAAGAGCTCCTGTCCTCCTTTCTCCGCATCGCGCCATGTCTCTACTGGAAGAGCTCCTGTCCTCAGAGGTTAGCTGGGTTGTTCTGTTTTGGATATTGGAATTGTTCATAAATGGTTGGATTTTGTGGCTATAATTTTTCAACAGAATGAGGAAGCGGGTCCCAAGCCCAACCCTCCTCCTTGGCCTCTTAAGGTTACAGTGAGATACTATTCTTTGCTTCTCTTCACGGCCCCGGCAACACACAGGTGATATCCTCCTTACTTGCTCCTTATAACATGTGTGCTGGGTTGTTTCTTGTGACATGTGTGCTGGGTTGTTTTTTTGTGACATGTGTGCTGGGTTGCTTCTTACAACATGCGTGCTGGGTTGTTTCTTGTGACATGTGTGCTGGGTTGCTTCTTACAACATGCATGCTGGGTTATTTCTTGTGACATGTGTGCTGGGTTGTTTCTTATAATATGTGTGCTGAGTTGCTTCTTACAACATGCGTGCTGGGTTGTTTCTTACAACATGTGTGCTGAGATGCTTCTTACAACATGTGTGCTGAGTTGCTTCTTACAACATGTGTGCTGGGTTGTTTCTTGTGACATGTGTGCTGGGTTGCTTCTTACAACATGTGTGCTGGGTTGTTTCTTGTGACATGTGTGCTGAGATGCTTCTTACAACATGTGTGCTGGGTTGCTTCTTACAACATGCGTGCTGGGTTGTTTCTTACAACATGTGTGCTGAGATGCTTCTTACAACATGTGTGCTGGGTTGTTTCTTGTGACATGCGTGCTGGGTTGTTTCTTACAACATGTCTGCTGAGATGCTTCTTACAACATGTGTGCTGGGTTGTTTCTTGTGACATGTGTGCTGGGTTGCTTCTTGTGACATGTGTGCTGGGTTGCTTCTTGTGACATGTGTGCTGGGTTGCTTCTTGTGACATGTGTGCTGGGTTGTTTCTTGTGACATGTGTGCTGGGTTGTTTCTTATGTAACATGGGGAATGAATATCAAGGATAGGACATAGTTTCCTATTCTTGAGTGCTCAAAGACAAAGAAGCGCAACACCGACTTTTGGTAGGCCAGAGTAGAAAAAGATAATAAGAAGAAAGAGAAAAAGAGCACCTTATATATTCCCTCCAGTTAACAAAAGAAAGGGATAGAAAATTAGACAGAAGATTTCCAGGAGTTCTTTGAGCGGGGGATATACTGTTGTATACCCCAGACAAAAGATCACACTGTTGGACTGCAACAAGATCAATGAATTTGCACAACAAACTATAAACTAAACAAAACAAATTAAGAACACCAAAATTAGACCTTTATTGACATAATTGCATGATTCAGGGACAAACAGACATCCTGACATGTCACCACTGACATATACAGAAAAGGAAACCTATGTTCCCTCAGTGGATATCACTGCTGCCTAATATCGCCATGAACACGACCGGACATCCATCCCCACAACCCAGCAAGAACATGGCAACAAAGAAGCCTCAACGTGAACAACAGCTGTAACAACAGCTATGGACTCTGTTAATATCATCTCAATACTCATGGACAGTCGGTACATACAGAAATGGGAATCTGAAATCCCACAGTTGGAGATAACTGCTGCCTAATACCAACTACAGGGGCTGTCTCTGAATGACAGTGAGACCTCAACCATGTTCAGTTGAGTCGAAGGGCACCCTCAGTACCCACACAGGACACCCGCATCACATGGGCCGACTGGGACCGGACACAGCAAAGAGCCTTAACATTAACAAATAACAAAACTATAACTTTAACCATACAATAAACTGAGGTATGGAAAACTGGACTATTGAATCAGTGAGGAGGTGATGGTTGAGTGGAGAACTGGGTGGGAATAAGGAAAATGGGGGTAAAAAAAAATAGAGGTAAGGAAAAATGGGGGGTAATTAAGGACCCAGGGTTGTTCCCTTCTACGACAGGAATCACATCATTCGCTTCTGCCATCCAGTTGATTTTCTGGTTGTCCTTCTGGGTTTCATTTGTCTCTGCCCAATCAAACGCTTGTCGTGGATCCCACTTGACTTTTCCGTCCTATCTGACTTTAGTCTCCTGTGTGATTCCAACCGCAGTGTCTCTGGCTAGTGGTTGTCCTATCTGACGTTAGCCATCATCTGCAACTAATGAGCGGTTTCCTTAGCCGGCGGTCCTCTTACCTCAAGTGGCTTTCCTGCACTTAGCGATCCTCGGACTCTGCGTGTCTTTCCCTTCTTTGGCTTATCTGCCTTGAGTAGGTTCCGTTCACAGATCCTTAGTCGTTCTCACTTCTATCAGTGATTCAGACGAGTTCTAGCATGGGCGCTTGTCCGTCTTCCTTCACTTCCTCCTCCTCCAGATACTATACAGACTTGGGCATGGATTAGTCGGCATAAGATATGACGACATTAATAGGTGTACCGACAATGAGCTAGAGAAACTAGCAGACATGTACAACAACAGTATAGGGAGTGCTAGCATCAAGGAGGAATGTTTACACAGCTATCTGATTCCCTTGCCGAAGCCTGACAAAGACCACAAAAAAATTCAGGGATATCGAATTATAACCATGCAGAATACAATAGGCAAGCTGCTGGAGAAGGTAATTGCCAGGAAAATATCAAGCCAACTAGAGAGGCAAGGTGTTTTCCCACCCACCCTGGGTGGGTACCGTCCAAAAAGAGAAACCTGGACCAATGCAGCAGTCTTTGCCCAGGATGTCTATGAAGGTTTCCACTCAGGCACTGAAACCGTTGCTGCAGCGATTGATCTTGAGGACGCATACAACAGAGTACCACTGGATTTTTTAATGTTTCAGCTTCTCGAACTAAACGTAAGTCCATTCCTCCTTAGTTGGATCACTGCAGCCCTCTTCCAACGGAAAGTAGTTTTTAGATGTGGCAGTTGGACTTCGGAACCAACAACAATATATCCTAGCCTACCACAGGGATCACCATTATCTCCGGTACTGTTCAACGCCTACACAGTGAGAATCACCAGTGAGCAGATCACTGGACCTGGCAGGACATTGTCATATGCCGATGATGTTTTAGTGTATCGTCAGGGGAAGGATAGAGAGGAGGTTGCTGGGAACTACAAACCGAACTCAATCGCATAAGTACTTGGTGTGATGAAGCTGGGGCAATGGTCAACCCAACAAAGGCAACAGTGACTTGGTTCTCGTTGAATAATCATATTGTCAACACTCCAACACCAACTGTAATGCTGTGTTCAGAGACGGTGGAAAGAACGCAGGCAATGAATTACCTGGGGATACGGTTTGATCGAAGCCTTGCTTATAATGTGCACATAGACCAGGTGATAACAAAGGCCAAGCGGGGTTTGGCAGCGATGCGGGTGATGGCGGCAGCAAACTGTGAGCAGCGCCATCTATGTCTTCTGTACGAGGGGTTGGTCATGTCTGTTTTGGAGTATGCAATGGCAATCCTGACTCTCAGCCATAAGCAGATAGAAAGGATACAGAATGAAGCTATGCGCATTATTCTTGGATGTACAAGAGATACAGCATGCAAGGCGATGCGCTACCTTCTTGGGTTTCCAACCATTGAAGAGAGAATACAAGGTTGCAGGGCACGCGCCTACCTCAGAATTAACGCAAACACACAAAATCCACTGCATAGTGAAATTAGGAAGGTGAAGGGCAGCAGGTTAAAAAGAGGACGGTCGTGGATGGGTCAAGCCGAAGACATTCTTCAACAGGTGTGTTCACTTGAGGACTTAGAACCTGGCGAGGAGTGGGTGCAAGTGCCAACAGACTTCTGCACATCCTTTTCAGTTTGCATCCAACTTGATAGAAAATGCAGACAAGAAAATCCGGCTGCTGTTGAGGCTGAAGTACAAGCGTTGATTTTCGAGAATTCGCTAGGCGGTGACACGGTCATCTACACAGATGGGTCGGTCGTCCGACATGTGAGAAGCTCATGGGCCTTTACAGCTCGGGCCGGAGGGAAAATTGTGAAGGAGGACTCTGGTGCTTTCACTGAAACCAAAAGTAGCCTGACCATGGAAGTCATGGCAGTAAGTAAAGCAATAACATGGCTCGAGACACAGACATTCACTAGGGCTTGTTTCCTTAGCGACTCAATGAACATGATCAAGAGGATAGAGGAGGGGTCGATCCGAAGAGAATGGTTGCTGCCTCTGGAGCGGTCTCGACTGGCAAAGATTAGTTTCATCTTCGTGCCAGGGCATGCGGGAGTACAAGGAAATGAGCGGGCTGACAAGCTCGCAGGTGAGGCTACTGTGGAGGGCGGGCGCACCATGGACCAGGCCGACATTCTGAATGCTCTACGAGAAGTAAGACTTTTGCGAGAACCAAGTGATGACTGTGAATCTACAACAATGGCCAGACTGCGAGAGCAGCAAATTAAAAGAGGGGTGGCCAAACAAGAACACTACGCAGGAAGCCAAAGAAGATTGATAAACCAACACAGAACTGGCGTCGTTAGCCGCTAAACGTTGCGGGATTTGCTGAGGAGGGGATCCGAGCACTTATGGACTGAATGGTTCGATGTGCAATGAGGATGATCTGTCGACTAACTAACTAACTAACTAACTTAGCCACAATTTCTGAAGCCCTGTTACTATTTTCCTTGGGCTGCCCTAAAAGGGCCCAGACCCCCGCCGCTCCCGGAGTCTACTCTCAACTGTCCAACTCACTCCTGTTTAACCCTCTAAACTGACTGGATCCCAAAGTATATATCACTTCTACCAGTGCTGTCGTTGCCTCGCGGCCTTGTCTTTCCCCAACGCCGCGCGAGGAAAATCTCCAATCATCTTACAGCACGCAGCTTGGCTGATCTGCATGTTTAATTTGCATCTTATTATTAATCTAACTCCCTTCACCCCGCTGCGACCTTGTTCTTGAGTTCATAGTCCTTGTTTGAGTTCATGCTCCTTGAAGTAGATTTCTCAGCTCAAGCACGGTCCCACTGCCGTAAATTCTGCCAGCCTACGGTACCTACTTTTGTCCCTCGACAGTCCAAGATTAACCCTGACCTGTTTGTAACTATAAATTCTCCGACATCTAGAGTTACTCACGGCCACTTGACAGTTCAGAACAGATTTATGTTACTTTTGGCTGAAAAACCTTACTCTAATTTCAATGTCGGGGTAACCCCGGGTTTACCAGTTCGTTTGCCGCCCGAGGCCCTGAACTCCCTAACTGTTTTAAAAATATCTTGGTCGATGAACTGTACCTCCAAACTCCACGACTGGTTTTGGTGGCATCACTATCTAGTGCCTCATTATCCCATTTTGTGACGCATCAGGCGTTCACACTTATAACATGTGTGCTGAGTTGTTTCTTGTGACGTGTGTGCTGGGTTGTTTCTTGTGACATGTGTGCTGGGTTGCTTCTTACAACATGCGTGCTGGGTTGTTTCTTGTGACATGTGTGCTGAGTTGCTTCTTACAACATGTGAGCTGAGTTGCTTCTTGTGACATGCATGCTGGGTTGCTTCTTGTGACATGCGTGCTGGGTTGCTTCTTGTGACATGCGTGCTGGGTTGCTTCTTGTGACATGTGTGCTGGGTTGCTTCTTGTGACATGTGTGCTGAGTTGCTTCTTACAACATGTCTGCTGAGTTGCTTCTTGTGACATGTGTGCTGAGTTGCTTCTTGTGACATGTGTGCTTTCTTACAACATGTGTGCTGAGTTGCTTCTTGTGACATGTGTGCTGAGTTGCTTCTTACAACATGTGTGCTGAGTTGCTTCTTGTGACATGTGTGCTGAGTTGCTTCTTGTGACATGCGTGCTGAGTTGCTTCTTGTGACATGTGTGCTGAGTTGCTTCTTGTGACATGTGTGCTGAGTTGCTTCTTGTGACATGTGTGCTGAGTTGCTTCTTGTGACATGTGTGCTGAGTTGCTTCTTACAACATGTGTGCTGAGTTGCTTCTTACAACATGTGTGCTGAGTTGCTTCTTGTGACATGTGTGCTGAGTTGCTTCTTACAACATGTGTGCTGGGTTGTTTCTTGTACATGTGTGCTGGGTTGCTTCTTGTGACATGTGTGCTGGGTTGCTTCTTGTGACATGTGTGCTGAGTTGCTTCTTGTGACATGTGTGCTGAGTTGCTTCTTACAACATGTGTGCTGAGTTGCTTCTTGTGACATGTGTGCTGAGTTGCTTCTTGTGACATGCGTGCTGAGTTGCTTCTTGTGACATGCATGCTGGGTTGCTTCTTGTGACATGTGTGCTGAGTTGCTTCTTGTGACATGTGTGCTGAGTTGCTTCTTGTGACATGTGTGTTGAGTTGCTTCTTGTGACATGTGTGCTGAGTTGCTTCTTGTGACATGTGTGCTGAGTTGCTTCTTACAACATGTGTGCTGAGTTGTTTCTTGTGACATGTGTGCTGAGTTGCTTCTTACAACATGTGTGCTGAGTTGCTTCTTGTGACATGTGTGCTGAGTTGCTTCTTGTGACATGCGTGCTGAGTTGCTTCTTGTGACATGCATGCTGGGTTGCTTCTTGTGACATGTGTGCTGAGTTGCTTCTTGTGACATGTGTGCTGAGTTGCTTCTTGTGACATGTGTGGTGAGTTGCTTCTTGTGACATGTGTGCTGAGTTGCTTCTTGTGACATGTGTGCTGAGTTGCTTCTTACAACATGTGTGCTGAGTTGTTTCTTGTGACATGTGTGCTGAGTTGCTTCTTACAACATGTGTGCTGAGTTGCTTCTTGTGACATGTGTGCTGAGTTGCTTCTTGTGACATGTGTGCTGAGTTGCTTCTTGTGACATGTGTGCTGAGTTGCTTCTTGTGACATGTGTGCTGAGTTGCTTCTTGTGACATGTGAGCTGAGTTGCTTCTTGTGACATGTGTGCTGAGTTGCTTCTTACAACATGTGTGCTGAGTTGCTTCTTACAACATGTGTGCTGAGTTGCTTCTTGTGACATGTGTGCTGAGTTGCTTCTTGTGACATGTGTGCTGAGTTGCTTCTTGTGACATGTGTGCTGAGTTGCTTCTTGTGACATGTGTGCTGAGTTGCTTCTTGTGACATGTGTGCTGAGTTGCTTCTTGTGACATGTGTGCTGAGTTGCTTCTTACAACATGTGTGCTGAGTTGCTTCTTACGACATGTGTGCTGAGTTGCTTCTTACAACATGTGTGCTGAGTTGCTTCTTGTGACATGTGTGCTGAGTTGCTTCTTACAACATGTGTGCTGAGTTGCTTCTTGTGACATGTGTGCTGAGTTGCTTCTTACAACATGTGTGCTGAGTTGCTTCTTACAACATGTGTGCTGAGTTGCTTCTTACAACATGTGTGCTGAGTTGCTTCTTGTGACATGTGTGCTGAGTTGCTTCTTACAACATGTGTGCTGAGTTGCTTCTTACAACATGTGTGCTGAGTTGCTTCTTACAACATGTGTGCTGAGTTGCTTCTTGTGACATGTGTGCTGAGTTGCTTCTTACAACATGTGTGCTGAGTTGCTTCTTGTGACATGTGTGCTGAGTTGCTTCTTGTGACATGTGTGCTGAGTTGCTTCTTACAACATGTGTGCTGAGTTGCTTCTTACAACATGTGTGCTGAGTTGCTTCTTACAACATGTGTGCTGAGTTGCTTCTTACAACATGTGTGCTGAGTTGCTTCTTACAACATGTGTGCTGAGTTGCTTCTTACAACATGTGTGCTGAGTTGCTTCTTACAACATGTGTGCTGAGTTGTTTCTTGTGACATGTGTGCTGAGTTGCTTCTTGTGACATGTGTGCTGAGTTGCTTCTTGTGACATGTGTGCTGAGTTGCTTCTTGTGACATGTGTGCTGAGTTGCTTCTTACAACATGTGTGCTGAGTTGCTTCTTACAACATGTGTGCTGGGTTGTTTCTTGTGACATGTGTGCTGAGTTGCTTCTTGTGACATGTGTGCTGAGTTGCTTCTTACAACATGTGTGCTGAGTTGCTTCTTGTGACATGTGTGCTGAGTTGCTTCTTGCAACATGTGTGCTGAGTTGCTTCTTACAACATGTGTGCTGGGTTGCTTCTTGTGACATGTGTGCTGAGTTGCTTCTTGTGACATGCGTGCTGGGTTGCTTCTTGTGACATGTGTGCTGGGTTGCTTCTTGTGACATGTGTGCTGAGTTGCTTCTTGTGAAATGTGTGCTGAGTTGCTTCTTGTGACATGTGTGCTGAGTTGCTTCTTGTGACATGTGTGCTGAGTTTCTTCTTGTGACATGTGTGATGAGTTGCTTCTTGTGACATGTGTGCTGAGTTGCTTCTTACAACATGTGTGCTGAGTTGCTTCTTGTGACATGTGTGCTGAGTTGCTTCTTACAACATGTGTGCTGGGTTGTTTCTTGTGACATGTGTGCTGGGTTGCTTCTTGTGACATGTGTGCTGAGTTGCTTCTTGTGACATGTGTGCTGGGTTGCTTCTTGTGACATGTGTGCTGAGTTGCTTCTTACAACATGTGTGCTGAGTTGCTTCTTACAACATGTGTGCTGAGTTGCTTCTTGTGACATGTGTGCTGAGTTGCTTCTTACAACATGTGTGCTGAGTTGCTTCTTGTGACATGTGTGCTGGGTTGCTTCTTACAACATGTGTGCTGAGTTGCTTCTTACAACATGTGTGCTGAGTTGCTTCTTGTGACATGTGAGCTGAGTTGCTTCTTGTGACAAGTGTGCTGAGTTGCTTCTTGTGACATGTGTGCTGAGTTGCTTCTTGTGACATGTGTGCTGAGTTGCTTCTTGTGACATGTGTGCTGAGTTGCTTCTTGTGACATGTGTGCTGAGTTGCTTCTTGTGACATGTGTGCTGAGTTGCTTCTTACAACATGTGTGCTGAGTTGCTTCTTACAACATGTGTGCTGAGTTGCTTCTTACAACATGTGTGCTGAGTTGCTTCTTGTGACATGTGTGCTGAGTTGCTTCTTACAACATGTGTGCTGAGTTGCTTCTTGTGACATGTGTGCTGGGTTGCTTCTTACAACATGTGTGCTGAGTTGCTTCTTACAACATGTGTGCTGAGTTGCTTCTTGTGACATGTGAGCTGAGTTGCTTCTTGTGACATGTGTGCTGAGTTGCTTCTTGTGACATGTGTGCTGAGTTGCTTCTTGTGACATGTGTGCTGAGTTGCTTCTTGTGACATGTGTGCTGAGTTGCTTCTTGTGACATGTGTGCTGAGTTGCTTCTTGTGACATGTGTGCTGAGTTGCTTCTTACAACATGTGTGCTGAGTTGCTTCTTGTGACATGTGTGCTGAGTTGCTTCTTACAACATGTGTGCTGAGTTGCTTCTTGTGACATGTGTGCTGAGTTGCTTCTTGTGACATGTGTGCTGAGTTGCTTCTTGTGACATGTGAGCTGAGTTGCTTCTTGTGACATGTGTGCTGAGTTGCTTCTTACAACATGTGTGCTGGGTTGCTTCTTGTGACATGTGTGCTGAGTTGCTTCTTACAACATGTGTGCTGAGTTGCTTCTTACAACATGTGTGCTGGGTTGCTTCTTGTGACATGTGTGCTGAGTTGCTTCTTGTGACATGTGTGCTGAGTTGCTTCTTGTGACATGTGTGCTGAGTTGCTTCTTGTGACATGTGTGCTGGGTTGCTTCTTGTGTCATGTGTGCTGGGTTGCTTCTTGTGACATGTGTGCTGGGTTGCTTCTTGTGACATGTGTGCTGGGTTGCTTCTTGTGACATGCGTGCTGGGTTGCTTCTTGTGACATGTGTGCTGAGTTGCTTCTTACAACATGTGTGCTGGGTTGCAGTGTTAATATTCTGTGCTTCCCTTTGAGGGTCCGGTTAACACACACAGGTGAAGCTCTCCAGACCTTCTAAGATGAATGAATACACAAAGTTCCCAACATCAACACAGTATATCATGATATTAACACAATACATCACAGCATCAACACATAACATGAATGAGTACACAAAGTTCCCAACATCAACACAGTATATCATGATATTAACACAATACATCATAACATCAACCAACTACATTAATATGTTACATCACAACATGTCAACACAATACATCAAAACACCAACACACAACATCAACATATAATGTCACAACATCACCACCCACTGATCAGAACATGAAGCAGCCTGGGCTTTCTTCTCCTCAGCTTTGACTGTAATGTTATCTGCAGACATATTAAATACCACACTGAATGAACAGTTTGCCAACATCCTTAGATTAGATTATCATCATCACTGTTTCATGTATTACAGACACGTCAAATACCACAATCCCCGTAAAGTGGATACAGAGTGAATCCAGCCCCATAAAGTGGATACAGTTTCTATAGCGTGAACTCAGCCCCACATAATGGATACAGATGTTTCTATACAGTGAACTCTATAAAGTGGAAAGAGCTGTTTCTATATTCCCCCAGCCAAATAAAGTGGGTACCAGATGTTAATTCGGTGACCCATCTTCACGAGATGGCTACCAGAGATTCCTGTGCAATGTGCCCAGCCTCACAAAGTGGCTACCAAAGATTCCTGTGGGATGTCCCCACCCTCACAAAGTGGTTACCAGAGATTCCTGTGGGATGTGCGCAGCCTCACAAAGTGGCTACCAAAGATTCCTGTGGGATGTGCCCAGCCTCACAAAGTGGCTACCAAAGATTCCTGTGGGATGTGCCCAGCCTCAGAAAGAGAATACAAAACATATATGTAGTTCAGCAGAAGCCCCTGTGAGGATGTTGTCAGGTTGGAGAACACATGGCGGCTAGCACTGCATATGCAATATGCCAACACTGGCAAACAATGGGCAGTGGAAGAAGACATGACAGACAAGCAGTACAGACACTTACTGTCAGGGATGATACAATAATATATATTCATGGAACTGTAACCAATGATGTGACGTGTGGAAGGCAGTTCACTTACACCACTGACTAAAACTCTCACTGACCTGCAGCTGATGACTTGTCCTCTCTCTCCTCTTGCTGATCTTCTTGATACAAGACTTTCTTCACAAGTTTCATCACAATGTCTGTCAATATCAGTCACACATCTCAACAGTTAACTATATATCAGTCAACAGTTAACTATACATCAGTCACATATGTCAGCAATTAACTATATATCAGTCACATATGTCAGGAATTAACTACACATCAGTCACATATGTTAGCAATTAACTATACATCAGTCACACATGTCGGCAATTAACCACACATCAGTCACATATGCCAACAGTTAACTATATATTAGTCACTTTAATCAACAGTTAACTATACATCAGTTGTGAATGTCAACAGTTAACTATACATCCGTCATGTATATCAACAGTTAACTACACTATACATCAGTCATTTAAGTCAACAGTTAACTATACATCACTCACTTAAGTCAACAGTTAACTATACATCAGTCACTTAAGTCAAAAGTTGACTATACATCAGTCGTGTATGTCAACAGTTAACTATACATCAGTCGTGTATGTCAAGAGTTAACTAAAGCTGAAACATTGTTTTGCATGTCTGCCTCTGAGTTGGCATCAGTTGTGTATGTCATCAGTTAACTATACATCAGAAACATATTTAAACAGAGTTATATATCAGTCACATGTGTCAACAGTTAACTATACATCAGTCATGTTTGTCAACAGTTAACAATACATCAGTCTTGTATGTCAACTATACATCATGCATGTGTCCATAATTAACTATAGGGCTTTCATAAATGTCAACCACTAATTACATATCATTCATAAGTGTCAACTGTTAACAATACGTCGTTCATTAATGACAACGCCTAACTATAGAAAATTCATAAATATTGGCAATTAACATCGTATTGACAGTTAGCATCAGTTAATCATGCAAATATGTCAACAGTTAACTACAGATCGTTTGCAAATGTCAACAGTTAACTATAGATCATTCACAAATGTCAACAATTAACTATAGATCATTCACACGTCAACAGTTAACTATAGATCATTCACAAATGTCAACAGTTAACTATAGATCATGCACAAATGGCAAGAGTTAACTTTAGATCATTCACAAATGGCAACAGTTAACTATAAATCATTCACAAATGGCAACAGTTAACTCTAGATCATCCATATATATCTACAGTTAACTACATTATTCATAAATATCAACACTAAACTATAAGTCATGAATAAATTAAATAGTTAACTACATATATAAAGTTGGCTCTGTGGCAAAGTGGTTACAAATGCAATTTGTAATCTCACATATTGCGTTCGAAGTTAGTTAGTTAGTTAGTTAGTCGACAGATCATCCTCATTGCACATCGAACCATTCAGTCCATAAGTGCTCGGATCCCCTCCTCAGCAAATCCTGCAACGTGTAGCGGCTAACGACGCCAATTCTGTGTTGGTTTATAAATCTTCTTTGGCTTCCTGCGTAGAGTTCTTGTTTGGCCACCCCTCTTTTAATTTGCTGCTCTCGCACTCTGGCCATTGTTGTAGATTCACAGTAATCACTTGGTTCTCGCAAAAGTCTTACTTCTCGTAGAGCATTCAGAATGTCGGCCTGGTCCATGGCGCGTCCGCCCTCCACAGTAGCCTCACCTGCGAGCTTGTCAGCCCGCTCATTTCCTTGTACTCCCGCATGCCCTGGCACGAAGATGAAACTAATCTTTGCCAGTCGAGACCGCTCCAAAGGCAGCAACCATTCTCTTCGGATCGACCCTTCCTCTATCCTCTTGATCATGTTCATTGAGTTGCTAAGGAAACAAGCCCTAGTGAATGTCTGTGTCTCGAGCCATGTTATTGCTTTACTTACTGCCATGACTTCCATGGTCAGGCTACTTGTGGTTTCAGTGAAAGCACCAGAGTCCTCCTTCACAATTCTCCCTCTGGCCCGAGCTGTAAAGGCCCATGAGCTTCTCACATGTCAGACGACCGACCCATCTGTGTAGATGACCGCGTCACCGTCTAGCGAATTCTCGAAAATCAACGCTTGTACTTCAGCCTCAACAGCAGCCGGATTTTCATGTCTGCATT
Source organism: Cepaea hortensis (assembly GCA_963921405.1). Taxonomy (NCBI): domain Eukaryota; kingdom Metazoa; phylum Mollusca; class Gastropoda; order Stylommatophora; family Helicidae; genus Cepaea; species Cepaea hortensis. The sequence goes on from OY992884.1 coordinate 1,098,409, forward strand.
TTCTATCTAGTTGGATGCAAACTGAAAAGGATGTGCAGAAGTCTGTTGGCACTTGCACCCACTCCTCGCCAGGTTCTAAGTCCTCAAGTGAACACACCTGTTGAAGAATGTCTTCGGCTTGACCCATCCACGACCGTCCTCTTTTTAACCTGCTGCCCTTCACCTTCCTAATTTCACTATGCAGTGGATGTTGTGTGGTTGCGTTAATTCTGAGGTAGGCGCGTGCCCTGCAAACTTGTATTCTCTCTTCAATGGTTGGAAAACCAAGAAGGTAGCGCATCGCCCTGCATGCTGTATCTCTTGTACATCCAAGAATAATGCGCATAGCTTCATTCTGTATCCTTTCCATCCTTTCTATCTGCTTATGGCTGAGAGTCAGGATTGCCATTGCATACTCCAAAACGGACATGACCAACCCCTCGAACAGAAGACATAGATGGCGCTGCTCACAGTTTGCTGCCGCCATCACCCGCATCGCTGCCAAACCCCGCTTGGCCTTTGTTATCACCTGGTCTATATGCACATTATAAGAAAGGCTTCGATCAAACCGTATCCCCAGGTAATTCATTGCCTGCGTTCTTTCCACCGTCTCTGAACACAGCATTACAGTTGGTGTTGGAGTGTTGACAATATGATTATTCAACGAGAACCAAGTCACTGTTGCCTTTGTTGGGTTGACCATTGCCCCAGCTTCATCACACCAAGTTATTTATATTGCGTTTGAAACACAGCTGCAGGCAATTTGGCAGCAGACCACCTGGCGTTGGTTTTGATACAATGGTATGAGTGCCAGTCATTCAGAAAGCAATGGCAAACTACTGAACGTAAACTTGCCCAGGAATCATAGACAGCCAGAAAATGATGAAGTTGACTGCTACGTCCTGTAAAGGATATGCAACTAACTTTTAACATATATAAACAGATCATACTTTTATGTGTGAGTAAACATAAATAGTTAATATGAAAGATCAATCAATCAATCAGGTGCCTTCTCCACAATGAAGGTTGGCAGCAATGGATCTCCAACACTGTCTGTCTCTCGCCTTGACTGTATATTCTGTCAGGCTGATGTTCGTCCATCTCTTGATGTTATCTTCCCACTTGTATCATTGTCTACCTCTTGCTCGCTTGCCCTCAACCTTGCCTTCCAGTATGGTTTTTATAAGAGTATCATGTCTTTTAACGTGGACGAAGTGTCACTTGCCTCCTCTTTATTTCTTTCATCAACTCTCTCTTCATTCCCAGTTTTTCTAGAACCTCTGCATTTGATTGTTTTTGTTTCCATGAAACACGACCTATTCGTCTGTATATCCACATCTCCAGGGCCTCTATGCGACTTTCTAGTTACTTGTTCAATGTCCAGGCTTCCACGCCATACAGTAGCGTTGAATATACGTAGCATTTGACAATTCTCATTTTTAATGCGTTATTGATCTCTCTAGATGTTAATACTGATTTCATGCCGTTGAAAGCATTTTTGGCCATTCCTATTCTCTTGTTGATTTCTATTTCACTTCTGCCATCATCTGTTATTATATGTCCAAGATAAGAGACACTTGTTACTTGTTCTAGCATCTGCCCGTTTACTGTGATGTTTATTGATGCATGTATGTAAAGTTAACAGCAGTTATAGTAACAGGAAATGGCATGCACACTTTTAACCAGAAACAAATGTGAACAGTTCACATCACATGAAGGGAAATCCACGTTACTGGTGTAAGAATGGATATCACATCACATGAAGGGAAATCCACATTACTGATGTAAGAATGGATATCACATCACATGAAGGGAAATCCACATTACTGATGTAAGAATGGATATCACATCACATGAAGGGAAATCCACGTTACTGATGTAAGAATGGATATCACATCACATGAAGGGAAATCCACGTTACTGATGTAAGAATGGATATCACATCACATGAAGGGAAATCCACGTTACTGATGTAAGAATGGATATCACATCACATGAAGGGAAATCCACGTTACTGATGTAAGAATGGATATCACATCACATGAAGGGAAATCCACGTTACTGATGTAAGAATGGATATCAGTGATATCTGAGTGACCTTCGGTGGAGTCTGAGTGACCTTCAGTGGGGTGGGGGTGCCCATCAGTGAAGTTGAGTGACCTTGAGTGGGGCAGGAGTGTCCACCAGTGGGGTGGGGGGTGCCCATCAGTGAAGTCTGAGTGACCTTCAGTGGGGTGGGAGTGATCTTCAGTTGGGTGGGAGTGTCCATCATGTGGGGTGGAAGAGGACATCAGTGGGGCCTTCAGTAAGGGCCATTATTGAGGTGGTGAAGACAGGTGGTGGATGAAATTTTGAGAGCAGCCGACAGATAGTTGTTGGTTAAGGTCTCGAGTTTCGCTATGGTAGGCAGAGGATCTCTTTAACAAGACCATGGCTACAGTCACTGACCAGTACTGTCACTGCCAGGAAGGAAAGCAATGGCAAATTACCTTCTTTAAAGTTGCCTAGTTTATCATGATTCGTCAAATCACAGAACGTCACAAGAAAAGGACAGCAACATTGAAATTGGTAAAATGGAATGTTCGTATTTTAAGCACAGATGGAAAATTGGATAACATCAAACAAGAAATGGGAAGAAAGAATATTAATATATTAGGAATGTGTGAGGCAAGATGAAAGGGACAGGGATTAAGACGGGGAGATTTTAAGATTATATATTCTGGGGGAGAGGAAAGGCAAAGAGGTGTAGCAATTATCTTGGATCTGTAAACATCAAAATCTGTTAAAGAATATTGGGCAGTGTCAGACAGGGCTCTATTGGTAAAATTAATTGGCAGAACTTTTGACATAAACGTCTTTCAAATATATGCCCAAACAGGAGAAAGCAGTGAAGGTAGTGTAGAGGAATTGTATAATGACATGGAGAATGCTATGAAGAAATGTAAACATTCAGATATAAACATCATAATGGGTGCTTTAATGCTAAAGTAGGAAATCAAGGTGATGGATGCACAGTAGGTAAACATGGTTTGGGATAACGAAACTAGAGAGGATACAGATTTTTAGAATGGGCAAAGGAGCATGAAATGATTGTTGGAAACACCTGGTTTAAACAATATCTAAGAAGATTATTGACAGGGAGGAGTCCTGACAACAGGATTATAAACCAGATTTACTACATCCTGAATAGCAGAAAGTTTTGAAATGTGTTAACAGTCGCAAAAACAGTGCCAAATGCAGACTGTTACAGGGATCACAGATTGATTACAGGCACATTGAAGGTAAAGTTAAAGAAAGTCAAGTATATACCAGGAAATACTAAATATGATCTGTGTACATCGAAAAATGACAAGAAAATACGAGACAATTTTAACATAGAAGTAAAGAACAGATTTGATATATTGTCTGAATTAGAGATCTTATTTCAAGATGTGGATGATCAATGAGAAATGTTGAAGAATTCAATCAGTCTGGCTGCAGAAACAACTTCCCAAATTTAAAGAAAGTAGGTTGTAAGAAATGGATGACTGGCGAAATGTTATGACTAATGGAAACAAGAAGACAGAACAAAAATAATCCTGAGAAATATGAAGAGATTCACAGTTAAGTCAGAACATTATGTAAAGAGGCAAAAGAATCTTGGCTTGAGAAAAATTTATTAGAAATTGAAAAACAACACAACAGTAAAACTACCAAATTAATGCACAAAAGAATTCAGGAACTTACTAATAAAAGAACATGTACATCAACAGGCTGCCTAAAAACAAAAGATGGAAAAATAATAATAGAAAAAGATCAGATTTTACATGCATGGTCAGATTATGTGAAAAACCTTTATGATGATACAAGAGAAGACCAGAAGATGGAAGTTCAGAATGCTCTTGACCATATGAAAACTGGCAAGACCCTGGGTCCTTATAACATCACACCAGAAATGATCAATGCATTAGAAGAGTATGGAATAGACCAAGTCACCAGATTCATCATCATCATCATCATCATCAAGTGCCCTGCCAGCTGGCGTATGTGTTCATGGCTCTCCACAGATCTTGGTCTGTGGTGTTCTGGATCAACTCTGCTGATGGTATTCTCAGTGCTACTGTCTCAATCCATCCAGCATCATTTCTCTTGGTCTGCCTCTGCCTCTCTTTCCCTCGATCTTTCCAGTTGTCACGATGTTCTCCAATGCCTCTCTTCTCATTACATGACCAAAGAAAGCTGTTTGTCTCTTTCTTATTGTTGTATATAGTGTTCTAGTTTCATTAGCCTGTTTCAGGCAGTCGCTGTTACCAGTCACCAGATTGCTGAACACAATATATGATAATGGAGATATACCTACTGAATTATGTAATTCTATATTTATTGAAATCCTAAAGAAATCAGGAGGCTTGGAATGTGATCAATATCGAACAATTAGCATAATGAGCGACATCACAAAGATTTTACTAAGAATTATCATGTAAAGAGTTATGAAGAAAATACAAGCCGAAATAAGAGAACAATGTGGGTTTGTAGAAGGTAAGGGTACAGTAAACATAATGATATTTACCTTTAGCACTAGTGAACAGGTTGACAGATTCTTCCAGATCTTCATCTTCAATCTCACCAAAAGACTCCTCTGTCAGAAACACAAGAGACATTTAGTTATGTCTGTGAATTTATGTGATTCGTGTTATCAAATCTGTGATATGTGTGATTCATTTAGTTAAGTTTGAGGATTGATTTTCTTCATTAACTCAAGTCTTTGAATTTGTGTTATTCGTTTAGCGAAGTCTGTAAAGTGGTGTGATTCATTAACTCAAGTCATGAATTCATGTGATTCATTGAGTCAGTTCTGTGAACCTGTGTGATTCACCAAGTCAATTCTGTGAATTTGTGTAACTCATTCAAGCAAGTCTGTGGATTCATGTGACTCATTTACTCAGGTCTGTGAATTCAAAGATCAATGGTCCGTCCACCTCAGCAAACATGCAAGAGAGACAAATCAAATCAAATCAACTTGATTAGGGTCACAAATTGGGCGCGCAGGCCCGTCTTACATTCGGCCCTTCCAATCACTCGTCTTTCGTTCATCAAGAGCATTATACATTTACATAGGAAGAAAAATAAACATTGTGAAATGAATGTTGTAAACATAAACAAGGCTAATTACCATGTTATGAAGCCCATCTGCCACCTATCCATACATCACCCCACCCACACAACACCCCCACACACACGCGCACCAAGGGACACATACACACCCCCACCTACCGACACACACGCACACCTAGGGACACATATATATCCCACCAACCTATCCATCCCCCTCCCGCACATCCCCCACCCACACACACTGCCCTCACCTGATCCCCCAACCAAAATACACTCGCCACCCACAAACATTCCCCCACCAACCCACACATTCCACGCCCATCCACATACACATCCTACCCCACACATCCTCTCCCCACCCACACCTCAAACCACCCATCCCCCAGCCACATCTCAATCGACAACATATTCCCCACCCATGCACACAATCCCCCACCAACCCACACATCGCACATCCACTCACACATCCCAAAACCATACACACACATCCCCACCAACTGACATGTCCCTACCCCCCCCCCCCCCACACACACATCTCCCTAACCACCCATACATCCCCAATCCACTCACACACACACCACCACCCACACATACAACTTCCACCCACCCACACATGCCTTAACCTAATCCCCCACCACACAATCCTCCACCCGCACATCACATACACCCCCTACCACGCACTATTCCCAACCCACGCACCACACACACACATACCCTCACCAACACATCCCCACTTAAACACCACACACATATCCCCCACCCAGATACCACACAATATTCCCACCCACACCCACACAGATACCCTTACCCATCCACCCCACATACCCCCACTCACACACCACAAAAATCCCCCACCCACACACACAAACCTCACCCACACAATATCCCCAACCAACACACCACACACCTCTCACCACCCACACACGCATTCCCTACCCGTCCACCAACACACACTCACTCACGCATACATCCTCCACTACGCACCCACACACCCCCACCCACCCACCTCCAACCAAACATCTCTCGATCACAATACCCCTACCCCCACACACATCCTCCACCCACTCACACGTTCCACCCCAACACATACAACTCCCTTACCCACCTACACATCCCTAAGCCATTCACACACCCCCACCCACACATTCCCTATCCACACACACACATCTCCCACCCACACTCCCCCACATACTTCCCCCAACCACCACAATCCCCTACTCACCCACACATATACCCCACCCATACACACATTTCCCGCACATCCCCCACACCACACACTATCCTCCACCCATACCACCACAAACATACCCTCCACCCACACATCATTCACACATCCCCCATCAACACACCGCACACATATCTCAAACCCACACACCATACACTCCTCCCCACCCGCCCTTGCATCCCCAATCCACCCAACACAATCCCCTACCCACACAATCCCGCCTCCCACACATACTTCCTCAAACCATCCACACATCTCCACCCACATAAACACACATCTCCTGCATCCGTCCCATACACATATCCTCCACCCATACACACATCCCCCACACCCATTCCAACACCCCTACTTTCACCCCCACACATCCATCCAACACCCACAAATACCACTACCCACCAAAACCCACACATCCCAACCCATCCAAACGCATACCCCACCCACACACCCCCCACCCACACATATCCCCACACTCACACACATCCTCCACATACACTCACACTTCCTCACATCTAGACACATACAAAATGTCTCACGTTAGTATTGAAACTAGTATGAACAAACTCCCACACTTTACTCACACACATACACTGACACTTGTCATGAGCAGTCTCATAAAAATTTTAAACATGGAGAAAAATGTGTACATAAAATGTATGTGACGTAAAAATAGTGATGCTCTCTCTCTCTCTCTCTCTCTCTCACACACACACATTCACTCTTCCGCTCATTCATTCACAGAGACACGGGGATAAGCACTCTCTCCACCTCAGCAAACATGCAAGTGCATGAGAGACATGAGGTTAAGCACTACTTCCTCCTCAGCAAACATGCACGTGGACCATTATGGGACACCCTTGGGCAAGGTGGAGTGCCATTTTAGCCACCCCGATCAGGGTCACATGAAACCATGGGTGCAGGTGGTGGATGAAGTTGAAGAGCAGCCGACAGACAGTTGTAGGTTATGGTCTCCAACTTCATGACAGTAGGCAGAGGATCTCTTTTTGGAGACAATGGCTATAGTCATCGACCAGTATGGTCACAGCTAAGAAGGAAAGGAATGACAAACTACCTTTTTTACATATGCCAAGAAAGTAATGTTTTGTAGTTTGATAGAAAATTAAATAAACAGCATAAATGGGTGATCCACAGGAGCAGCCTTGCCCGGTATGGGTAGTCATGTGCACCAGGTGACGCCAGATTGTCAGCAAGCGACTACGTGCAAAAGAGTAACAAAATTTAATATGGGAAAATGGAAAATTAGAACTATGAGTGGGGAAGGAAAACTGGCCAATATCAAGCAAGAAATGAGAAAATTGAATATTAACATGTTAGGTACATGTGAAACCAGAAGGAAAGGAGTTAGCATGATAACATCCAAGGAACATAAAATAATCCATTGTGGCAGAGAGAAAAAACAGTGAGGGGTAGCATATACGAGAAGGCTTCAAATCAAATCCGTAAAAGCGTGATAGACATTACAATAACCATGCCATTGACTTGTAACCTGTCAATATTGTTGTTAAGGATGTAAAGAGTGTTAAGCATGTGACATCGCGGTGCAGTGACATCATAAGGACAGTTTAAAGATGGCCGACCCACTTTTGACATTCACCATAGAGGAGTAGCGTTCTGTTATCCATTTTTTTTAATCAGTGAAGGGGTGAAACCTATAGAAATTCATCTGCGAATAAGGTCCCAGTATAGTGATGTATGCCTGTCAGTCCAGCAAGTGTGTGGTGGAGTAGGAAGTTTCAAAACTTGTTGGTCCAATGAAGAGCTACAGTAGGTGGTGCATGGGTGGTTACACATGTAACCAAGATAATTTTTTTCTACAGGAATCCAAGAACTTTATCGATGCTGGAGGATTTGCATTGAGTGCGGTGGTGACTACATTGAAAAATTATACATTTGTTCTTTACTTTTTCAGAATATATTCACACACAAAACCAAAAATAAAAAAAACATTTAAGGTTTTGGTTTGAAGCCGCCTCGTATAATGGATGTGGTGATATCACAATCTACCAAAGGATACTGGACTGTGTCAGACAAAATATTACTGGTAAAGTTCAGTGGCAGATCTTTTAATCTAACCATCATTCAGGTTTAGGCACCAACAGCAGACAAAATATTGCTGGTAAAGTTCAGTGGCAGACCTTTTAATCTCAACATCATTCAGGTTTAGGCACCAACAGCAGACAAAATATTGCTGGTAAAGTTCAGTGGCAGACCTTGTGATCTCAACATCATTCAGGTTTAGGCACCAACAGCAGACAGAATATTACTGGTAAAGTTCTGTGGCAGACCTTGTGATCTCAACATCATTCAGGTTTAGGCACCAACAGCAGACAAAATATTGCTGGTAAAGTTCAATGGCAGACCATGTAATCTCAACATCATTCAGGTTTAGGCACCAACAGCAGACAGAATATTACTGGTAAAGTTCAGTGGCAGACCTTGCAATCTAAACATCATTCAGGTGTATGCACAAACAACAGACAGAATAGTACTGGTAAAGTTCAGTGGCAGACCTTTTAATCTCAACATCATTCAAGTGTATGCCCCAACAATAGTAAGCAGTTATGAAAACATTAATGAATTTTATGATTTACAGAATGCCTTCAAGAAGTGCAAGTATTCATAATTAAATATAATTTGTGACTTTAATGCTAAAATTGGAAATTACAGGGCAGATACACCATAGTCAAGTATGGACTAGGGGAACAGAATGAAAGAAGTTGCAGTTTAGTGGGCAAAAGAGCATGATATGATTATTGGAAACACCTGGTATCAACAACACCCAAGGAGAATATGGACATGGAGGAGTCCTGACAATATGATCAGAAACCAAACTGAATACATCAACAACAGAAGATTTGAAAATGCCTTAACTGATTCAGTGCCATCCAAAAAATGGGTTTTGCCCAAGCAGAAATTGATGGCAGAAAATGGGAAGTAGAGGTGTCTCATAATAATGATCTAAAAATTGTTAAAATGGTAGCAAATGTATTGTATTATATATCAAATTAAAGGACATTGCACAAGGAACACGTTGGTATTGCTACTGTTGCTATAGGTTAGAAATATAATAATATTAGCAGATGTTGTAAAAAAAAAATTGAAGACAGGGGTGACAAGTACGTGCAATTTCCACTTACCAAGGCACTACTGCTCCAAGGATGTTTATAATCCAATGAAACTTGCTGAATTATGATAACTACACCACTTTGCTACACAAATATCAATAGAACGGCTCCATAACACCAATAAATTACAATAAAAACATCCTATTTTGAAGCGCATCATTGTCACATAAAATGGAAAATGTCGGAAAATCACGAGACAGGTTTTGACCGTTTTCTGACGATAAAAACAAAATGTACGCTATTTTTTAGTTAGTTATAATTATTATTCTTTTAATTTAATTATTTAAATACTTCTTAAATACTTTGTGATAGGCAAAGCAAACTTTAGGGGCACAAGTGTGGCCCATCAGCTAATTCGACATGATGACAAACTTTCACGGTTAGCGGCTAAGAGTTAGTTTGTTTGTTTACATTCATAAATAATACATTTTAACCGAAAAAACACGTGTGCTATCAGTTTAGAATCGTTCACAAATTCCTTTAAATAAGAATAACTACAATCTAACATTGTTTACAACTTTTATCTGATGTAAATGAGGCCGAAAATCAAGGACCCATGCAATTCCTAAAACCGCGAGAAACTACAACTTTTTTAACACAACTTTTAAACACATCCACACGATTTAGTCACCAAATGTCGATATCTCGTGGCCTGTGTGTAAATGAAAAACTTCGTTTCAGGGTATTAAAAATAAGCAAGGGATCGCAAACGAAAGAAACAAGCGGACTGCCAAGATCTTGCCAATATATTAACGAAGGGACAAAACAGTTGAGACTGTTTGGCAATCGGTTGGCGGTCAGCAGCGAATCAGTTAAAAGTCGCAAAAACTATACCAAATGCAGACTGCTAAAGTGCCATCTGATGGCTGTGGAAATGTTGTTTCTGAGGAAAATGCAGAGAATACCATGGACAGATAGAAAAACCAATGAACAAGTCCTCCAAGAAACAAATGAAGATCGTAAGCTGATTAGAGATATTAGACGTACACAGTCAAACTTTTTTGGGCATGTTATGAGAAGAGATGAATTGGAAAACTTGGTGACAACTGGCAAGATCGAAGGGAAGAGACCAAGGGGAAGACCGAGAAGTAAATACCTGCATGGCTTGGTCGAGACAGGAACACGGTACTGATCCACGACTCTGGTGATCGAGTGAGATGGCAAAATATGACCGCCAACGCTTATCGGCATGGCACATGATGGATGAATGGACAGCGATTACATTAAAGAAGGTCAAATATACACCAAGAAGCACAACATTTATGTGCATCTGTGTGTACTGAAGAAGAGATGAAAGATAGATTCAAAGTAGAGGTAAAGAACAGATTTGATGCATTAGCTAATCCAGAAATTCTATTTTAAGATGTCAGTGACCAATGGGAAATATATCACAAAAATGATGATGATTAGATGTAACAAATGGATGATGGAAGACATTATAAAACTAATAGATATTAGAAGAAATAACAAAAATAAGTGATAAATGTGAAGAGATTCACAGGAAAATTAGAAAACTGTGCAAAGAGGCAAAAGAAGCATGGCTGGAGGAAAATTACAAGGAAATTGAAAACCAACACAACACCCGGAATACCAAATTAATGCACAAAATAATCAATGACATCACTAAGACCACACACATCAATAGGTTGCCTAAAAACCAAAGATGACAAAAGCATAATAGAAAAAGATAAGATTTTACACTGCATGGTCGAATTATGTGAAAGACCTTTATAATGATACAAGAGAAGACCATTATGATATTCAGAATAATAATGAAGGACTATCAATTCGGAGCATGGAAGTTCAGAATGCTCTTAGCCATATGAAAACTGACAAGACCCTGGGTCCTGACAACATTACAACAGAAATTATCAATGCCTTAAAAGAATATGAAATAGTCTAAGTCACAGACTGTTGAACAAAAAGAAATGCTCTGTAGAAAGTAGACAATATTAGAGACAAAGAGATATGTAGAAAGTAGACAATATTAGAAACAAAAAGATGTGTAGAAAGTAGGCAATATTAAACACAAAGAGATGATTTGTAGAAAGTAGATAATATTAGATTCAAAGAGATGATATGTAGAAAGTAAATATTAGAAACAAAGAGATGATATGTAGAAAGTAGACAATATTAAACATAAAGAGATATGTGGAAAGTAGGCAAAATTGTCAGCAGTGCTGGATGATGCACGTCCAGTGACCACCTACCATCAGTGTCCTCTGCTTCATGAACAGTCTCATCATCATCATCAGATGTCATGTCCACACCCATTACTCTGCAACAGACAATACATCATCATCATCATCATCAGCCTACGCCCATTACTCTGCAAAAGACAATAGATCATCATCATCATCATCATCATCAACATCATCAGATGTCATGTCCACACCCATTACTCTGCAACAGAAAATACAGAATGTTGCTGATGACACAATCAGAGACTGTCCAGTGAACTTTCTTAATCTGACCTGTGTGTGACTCTTACACTTTAACACTCAGAACTCAAGTTTAGTTTAGTTTGGTCGACGGATCAGAATCACGTCCCGTGTAACCCATTAGTGCTCCGTTCTACTCCTCATTCAAGCCTGAGTCCGGAGAATCTCAGCTCAGTGCATGAACTCTGTAGCCCGGCGAGGATCCTGAAATACTTTGGGTAGATTTTTAACTCGAAATTGTGCTCAGGCAGCGCCATTAGGCTACTAACTTTTTATTTCCAACTGCCAAGAGATTTTGTACATGCGCAACAATACACACGGGCGTCCGATCTCACTACCCAGAGACCAGGGGGAATTTTTACTAGAAGTCCACGTGGTAAAAATCTCGGCCCTCACCGGGGCTTGAACCCGGGACCTCCAGCACTTGAGGCGGAGACCATACCTCGAGATCACTCAGCCCCAGTCACACAGTTTTGAAACTTCCTACTCCACTCATACACTTTCTGAACTGACAAGCATGCATCACCATACTGGACCTTCATTTGCCGATGAATTTCTAAGGTTTCACCCCTTCACTTATCAAAAAGTGGATAAAAGAATGCTGCTCCTCTTTGGTGCATGTCAAAAGTGGGTGACCATCTTTAAACTGTCCTTATGACATCACCGTTTTAGTCTGCACCGTGATGTCACATGCTCAACACGCTTGACATCCTTAACAATAATACTGACAGGTTACAATACAAGACACAAGTGTGTTTCATTATTCAGCATCAGCACATATAGCAAAGTGGTCAAGCCATTTGACTCGGGCTCCGAATATTGTGGGTTCGATTCCAGGCTGCATCCGTTTCATGAGTGACTTTTTTCAGAGACTCCTGTGAGTCATCGCTGTAGCTACGGAGTTTGTGCTTTGTGCGATGCTTTTCGTGATGTGGAAAGAGACCGGGCCATATGGGATAAAACCTGGTGCAATGAAGCGCTGTTGACTTTTAAGCGACTTTTTTTTAGTATATGTCATTATCCAGCCTCAGCACTTATAGTGTGTCATTATCCGGAATCAGACCTTATTGTAAGTGTCATTATCTAGCCTCAGCACTTATAGTGAGTGTCATTATCCAGCCACAGACCTTTATAGTGAGTATCATTATCCAGCCTTGGAACTCACAGTGTGTCATTAACCAGCCTCAGGAACCACAGTGTCATTATCCAGCCTCAGACCTTATAGTGAGTGTCATTTTCTAGCTTCAGCATTAATAGTGTGTCATTATCCAGCCTCAGCACTTATAATGTGTTTCATTAACAAGCCTCAGCACTCTCAGTGTGTTACTCAGTGTTTCATTAACCAGCCTCAGCACTCTCAGTGTTACTCAGTGTGTCATTATCCAGCCTCAGCACTTACAGTGTGTGTCATTATCCAGCTTCAGCACTCATAGTGTGTCATTATCCAGCCTCAGCACTTATAGTGTGTGTCATTATCCAGCCTCAGACCTTATAGTGTGTCATTATCCAGCTTCAGCACTTATAGTGTGTCATTATTGTGTGTCATTATCCAGCCTCAGCACTTATAGTGTGCGTCATTATCCAGCCTCAGCACTTATAGTGTGTTTTATTAACCAGCCTCAGCACTCACAGTGTGCTACTCAGTGTTTCATTAACCCTTTACCGGGCAAAGCGTCCGGGAACGTTTCTACCCCGGAACAGGCAAACGGTCCGAAAGCTCCCGTGATTATTATGCATTGTAACAACGCGATCTCTTGGCTTTCCGAGACTTCCGGTTGTCTACTTTCAGTTTTGCCGATAGCTTGACAAAGTGGCTGCCATTCGCAAGTGTGTACTTTGAATTTGAACAGATTTTTAAAATAGTTTTTGTGGGTTTTACGCTTTGTATTAAAAATGGATTTTGGCGATTCTTCAAGCGATAGCGGAGATTTCGCTGGGTTCAATTTAAGTGACATTGAAAGGCACGAAGTTGACTATTAATCAGAGCTAGATATCAGTGATCAGTGTTACTTTGCGTTAGCAGTCGTAAGTCGGACTTTAAAGAAAGTGATTATGATTCTAAAAATGTGTTTGGAAATTGCCGTATAGACGACTGACAATCACAAACAATATGTTGTATTTTGTAAATATTTGTGTTCATGTGTGGATTAGCGGCAACATTCACATGAGTAAAATATTTTGCATGCTTTTCCCTTCATTTTGCTGTTTATTTGACTAAAATCTGTTAACTAACAACTTATATGCGATATTTTTACTAACGTAACCCAAAAGTTTTCCGAACCTAAAAATTCTTCTTGCCCGTTCAGGGCTACAAAACAGACAAACGTCTGCCCGGTAAAGGGTTAACCAGTCTCAGCACTCTCAGTGTGTTACTCGGTGTTTCATTAACCAGCCTCAGCACTCAGTGTGTCTAACTATTGATGTTGATTCATTCAGTTGATAGTCTAACTATTGATGCTGATTCATGCAGTTGATAGTCTAACTACTGAGGTTGCTTCATTCAGTTCATAGTCTAACTATTTTCAGATTCTTCTATTCAGAGAAAATCAGATTCACTGGGCTGGTCACTTAACTTGTATGCCAGATCACAGGCTCCCTAAACAAATTTTGTACAGCGAGCTGCGTTGTGGTAAATGCTCCCAAGGCGGCCAGAGGAAACACTTTAAAGACACTCTGAAAATCTCACTGAAAGCTTTTGGAATTCATCCTGACACATGGGAGACTGCTGCTAAAGACCGTAATTCATGGCGTACATCATTACATAAGGGTGCAGTCACTTGTGAAGCAACCAGGACTACAAGAGCTGTGAAGAACAGGCGGGACAGAAAAACTGCTGATCCTCCTCCCGGAACGTCAAGCATTCTTTGCCCATATTGTCAAAGAACATTTTGAGCCAAAATAGGCCTTATCAGCCATCTTAGAACTCACGGCTCCATACTTTCAACCCCACTGGATGAAATGAATGGTCATCATCATTCTTGATGGACAAACAACAGTCTTACTATTGATGTTGATTCATTCAGTTAATAGTCTAACTACTAATGTTGATTCACTTATTTCATAGTCTAACTACAGATGTTGATTCATTCAGTTGATATTCTAACTATTGATGTTGATTCATTCACTTTATAGTCTAACTATTGATGTTGATTCATTCACTTTATAGTCTAACTATTGATGTTGATTCATTCACTTTATAGTCTAACTATTGATGTTGATTCATTCACTTTATAGTCTAACTATTGATGTTGATTCATTCACTATATAGTCTAACTATTGATGTTGATTCATTCACTTTATAGTCTAACTATTGATGTTGATTCATTCACTTTATAGTTTAACTATTGATGTTGATTCATTCACTTTATAGTCTAACTATTGATGTTGATTCATTCAGTTAATAGTCTAACTACTAATGTTGATTCACTTATTTCATAGTCTAACTACAGATGTTGATTCATTCAGTTGATATTCTAACTATTGATGTTGATTCATTCAGCTGAAAGTCTTTGATTAAACCCAACTCCCTAAGGGTGTTTATAGTGTCAGCTCCATCCATTGAATGCCTGTCTGATGTGGTGACCGGGCCAGCCAGCCTATCTGTCCTCTCATTGCCCACAATGTTTGATGTGGAGACTGTCCTCTCACTGCCCACAATGTCTGATACGGTTACTGTCCTCTCATTGCCCACAATGTCTGATGTGGTTACTGTCCTCTCATTGCCGTTGTTACAGACAACACTTTCATTGTCATACTGCTTGTGGTCACAGCAAATAATCTGTAATACCACAGGCACAACACATGTCTGTAATCTTTCAAGCGTAAATGTACAGCAATGGATCTATCTGACAGCACTTAACAGCAGTGATAGAAGCAGTAACATTTCATGTGGGCAACACAGTGGGGAGAGAAAAGGCATGTCTACATCACAAACCTAAATGTGGAGACTGGACAATAATGCTCAACGCCATAGTGCTCCAGCAGCTCAACACGAACGAACTTGACAAACTCTTCACTGGGCTGGCTGGTAAACGACTGGATGCTACGTTCAGGCAACATGTCATACTTGCCCACAGGCAGCCACTCTTTGCTGGGGTACCTGCCACAGACAGAATTCATCATCAACACACAGGTATCCCATCATCAACACACAGGCAACTTATGGTCATCACACAGGTAACTTATGGTCAACATACAGGTAACACATGGTCAACACACAGGTAACTTATGGTCAACACACAGGTAACTTATGGTCAACACACAGGTAACACATGGTCAACATACAGGTAACACATGGTCAACACACATGTAACACATCATCAACATACAGGTACCACATGGTCAACACACAGGTAACTCATCATCAACACACATGTAACACATCATCAACATACAGGTACCACATCATCAACACACATGTAACTCATTATCAACACACATGTAACACATGGCCAACACACATGTAACACATCATCAACATACAGGTACCACATGGTCAACACACAGGTAACTCATCATCAACACACAGATAATGTATCATTAACACACACGTGATGTTTATAGCATTTTTTTGGTGAACTGATATTAATAACATATGTTTGGTGAACTTATGTCAATAACATATTTTTGGTGACTTGATGATATACACTCTGTTGGACATGGAGTTATGCCCTTGCCTTGTCAGATGGGTTGTGGTCGTCCTTTATAAGCATAAGGTTGCACTGTGCAAGGGTTACTGGACTTCTGATCCCTGAACAATTACAACTGGGTTGCCACAGGGATTTGCCTTATCCCCAGTGCTCTTTAATGTCTACACCAGCAAAATCGCACCTATTGAGACAGCAGGTGTTGGTAGAATGTTGACATTTACAGATGATGTGCTGGTGTAGAAACAGGGCAGAGACATGGAAAGTCTGGCTGCAGATGTACAGGTGGCAGTAAACAGGGTGACAGAGTGGTGCAGGGATGCAGGGGCCATTATAAACCCAGACAAGGCATAGTGTGGTACTCCCTGGATACTCCCTGTCATATGCCGATGATGTTTTAGTGTATCGTCAGGGTAAGGATAGAGAGGAGGTTGCTGTGGAACTACAAACTGAACTCAATCGCATAAGTACTTGGTGTGATGAAGCTGGGTCAACACTCCAACACCAACTGTAATGCTGTGTTCAGAGACTGTGGAAAGAACGCAGGCAATGAATTACCTGGGGATACGGTTTGATCGAAGCCTTGCTTATAATGTGCACATAGACCAGGTGATAACAAAGGCCAAGCGGGGTTTGGCAGCGATGCGGGTGATGGCGGCAGCAAACTGTGAGCAGCGCCATCTATGTCTTCTGTACGAGGGACTGGTCATGTCTGTTTTGGAGTATGCAATGGCAATCCTGACTCTCAGCCATAAGCAGATAGAAAGGATGGAAAGGATACAGAATGAAGCTATGCGCATTATTCTTGGATGTACAAGAGATACAGCATGCAGGGCGATGCGCTACCTTCTTGATTTTCCAACCATTGAAGAGAGAATACAAGGTTGCAGGGCACGCGCCTACCTCAGAATTAACGCAAATACACAACATCCACTGCATAGTGAAATTAGGAAGGTGAAGGGCAGCAGGTTAAAAAGAGGACGGTCGTGGATGGGTCAAGCCGAAGACATTCTTCAACAGGTGTGTTCACTTGAGGACTTAGAACCTGGCGAGGAGTGGGTGCAAGTGCCAACAGACTTCTGCACATCCTTTTCAGATACTAGATAGAAAATGCAGACAAGAAAATCCGGCTGCTGTTGAGGCTGAAGTACAAGCGTTGATTTTCGAGAATTCGCTAGACGGTGGCGCGGTCATCTACACAGATGGGTCGGTCGTCCGACATGTGAGAAGCTCATGGGCCTTTACAGCTCGGGCCGGAGGGAGAATTGTGAAGGAGGACTCTGGTGCTTTCACTGAAACCACAAGTAGCCTGACCATGGAAGTCATGGCAGTAAGTAAAGCAATAACATGGCTCGAGACACAGACATTCACTAGGGCTTGTTTCCTTAGCGACTCAATGAACATGATCAAGAGGATAGAGGAGGGGTCGATCCAAAGAGAATGGTTGCTGCCTCTGGAGCGGTCTCGGCTGGCAAAGATTAGTTTCATCTTCGTGCCAGGGCATGCGGGAGTACAAGGAAATGAGCGGGCTGACAAGCTCGCAGGTGAGGCTACTGTGGAGGGCGGACGCGCCATGGACCAGGCTGACATTCTGAATGCTCTACGAGAAGTAAGACTTTTGCGAGAACCAAGTGATGACTGTGAATCTACAACAATGGCCAGACTGCGAGAGCAGCAAATTAAAAGAGGGGTGGCCAAACAAGAACACTACGCAGGAAGCCAAAGAAGATTGATAAACCAACACAGAACTGGCGTCGTTAGCCGCTACACGTTGCGGGATTTGCTGAGGAGGGGATCCGAGCACTTATGGACTGAATGGTTCGATGTGCAATGAGGATGATCTGTCGACTAACTAACTCCCTGGATAACCAGATTGTGAAGGCAGATGTCCCATGTATTATATTGAATGGGTGTCTTCTTAGTAGAGAGAGTAAATTAAAGTACTTGGGTATCACCTTCGACAGGTGTATGTCTGTGTAAGGGGGATGCGTGGTCTCGAGGTATGGTTTCCGCCTCGAGTGCTGGAGGTCCCGGGTTCATGCCCCAGTGAGGACCGGGATTATTTTTTTTTTCACGTGGACTTCTAGTAATAAAGATTTCCCCTGGTCTCTGAGTAGTGAGATATGACGCCCGTGTGTATTGTCGCGCACATAAAAAATCCCTTGGCAGTTGGAAATAGAAAAAGAGTAGCCTAACGGCGCTGCCCGGGCAAAATTTCGAGTTAAAAATTCTACCCAAAGTATTTCAGGATCCTCGCCGTGCTACAGAGTTTGTGCACCGAGCTGAGTGTCTCCAGACTCAGGTTTGAGTTAGGAGGAGAACGGAGCACTTATGGGTTACACCTGTGTGCCGTGATGTTGATCCATCGACTAAACTAAACTAGTAATATAAACATCAAGTCACCAGAAATTTTTTTCAAACATCAAGTCACCAGCAATATATTATAAACATCAAGTACTGTAAACATATTATAAACATCAAGTCACCAGATTGAGTTATAAAAAAGGAATTTTTTACGTGCGCAACAATACACACGGGCGGCTGATCTCACTACCTAGAGACAAGGGGAAATTGTGTTACTAGAAGTCCACGTGAAAAAATTCAGGCCCTCACCGGGTCTTGAACTCGGGACCTCCATCACTCGAGGCAGACACCATACCTCGAGACCACTCAGCCCCCCCCCCCCCCCCAGTGACTTGATGTTTATAATATACTTCTGTTGATTTGATGCTTATAATCTAATTCTGGTGACTTGACGCTTATACTATACTAGCTGACCCGGCGCGGCTTCGCCCAGGCCCTGGCGGGGATCTATCTATCTATCAGTCTGTCTGCTTGTTTGTCTGTCTGTCTGTCTGACTGACCCGGCCCGGCTTCACCCAGTCCCTGGTGGGGAGCATCTCATTTAATTCATATACGTAGTCATATAAGCTCCCGTTCCCGACTATCTGTCTGTCTGTCTGTCTATCTGTCTGACCCGGCCCGGCTTCACCCAGTCCCTGGTGGGGAGCATTTCATTTAATTCATATACGTAGTCATATAAGCTCCCGTTCCCGACTATCTGTCTGTCTGTCTGTCTATCTGTCTGACCCGGCCCGGCTTCACCCAGTCCCTGGTTGGGAGCATTTCATTTAATTCATATACGTAGTCATATAAGCTCCCGTTCCCGACTATCTGTCTGTCTGTCTGTCTATCTGTCTGACCCGGCCCGGCTTCACCCAGTCCCTGGTGGGGATCATCTCATTTAATTCATATAAGTAGTCATATAAGCTCCCGTTCTCGACTATCTGTCTGTGCCGGCCCGGCTTCACCCAGTCCCTGGTGGGGAGCATCTCATGGATTTGCTGCCAAAAGGTGGAACCATCAATTCAGAAATTTACATCAAAACACTCACTAAACTCAGTGATCATTACTGCAGGGCTAGGCCTCACAAGAATTGAGAGCAACTGCTTCTCCTTCACGGCAATGCGCGTCCTCATACAAGTTTGCAAACATGGGAGGCAATCGACAAAATGTGGTGGAATATATTGCCTCATCTACCTTACAGTCCAGACCTGGCACCATCTGATTTCCATCGTTTTAATCAACTTAAGAATGCTATCCGTGGGACAAAGTTTGAAGACAAAGAGGGAGTGATTAATGCAGTAAAGAAATGGCTATGAGAACAGGATAAAATGTTGTACAGATCTGGGATACATGATGTTGTTTCAAGGTGGCACAAAACCGTTAAAGGTGATGGGGATTATGTTGAGAAGTAGAAATATTTGCTGTACACGTACATGAACATCGTGACTAGATTTCATGTGTATGTTATTAAAGGTTAACGAGATAATAATTGTGGTGCATAACTTTCTGACCGACCCTCATATATATATATATGTGTGTGTGTGTGTGAGAGAGAGGGAGGGAGGGAGGGAGAGAGAGGGAGAGAGAGGGAGAGAGAGAGAGAGAGAGAGAGAGAGAGAGAGAGAGAGAGAGAGAGAGAGAGAGAGAGAGAGAGAGAGAGAGAGAGAGAGAGAGAGAGAGAGAGAGAGTATTTCAATCATCAAGATTCTCATATGGTATTCAACTAAGTTGTATCTGATGTTAAAATATCAAGATTCTTGTGTGGCATTCACCTAAGGCTGGCACATATTCAATGTTTCAATAATTAAGATTTTGACATGGCTTTCAACTAAGTCTGAAACAGTGCTTCAATCAAGATTCTCACATGACACCCCCCCCCCCCCCCATGTTATGCATGCATGCACACACCACACGCACGCATACACACCAAGATGTGCATCAAGTAAGCCTACCTGACTGGCAAACATAGGCATCTCTCTCCTCCCCACTGACCCACCCACACACACATGCCAGCCCGCACACACAAGATGTACATCAAGTAAGTCTACCTCTGACTGGTGAACATAGACATGTCTGTCTCCACACACCCACACGTAGACACACCCACACATACACACAAGATGTACATCAAGTAAGCCTACCTCTGACTGGTGAACAAAGGCATGTCTCTGTCTGTCTGTCTGTCTCTCGTCCCCACCCACCCACCCACACACCCGCACGTAGACACAAGATTTAAATCAAGTAAGCCTACCTCTGACTGGCAAACACACGAAAGGATTTTGGAGGGGATGAGAACATCTCTAGACTACCCAGTTCAACTTTGTGGATCTGTATTGGCTCACACAACTCCACCACAAACCTGTAGATAGCTCACACATAAACATCATCATCATCATCATAACACACACAACTCCACCACAAACCTGTAGATAGCTCACACATAAACATAATCATCATCATCATCATCATAATACACACATACACATTTCATATGAGCATCTAAAACCACTCAGACAACTGACTGGATGCTACCGAGTGTCTGTCCATTACTGTGGCTTGTGGTTCTGAATGACAATACTGATTGTGGTTCTACATTCAAACATTCAGCAACAACAGCGTGGATCATTTATTCTAGAGTGACTGTCTTCAACAGATGACAGAAGACATTCCCTGACTTTGTGTGACTGCCATCACATCCTCAAACACTTTCTGATAATGGAGAATCATGGCTAGCTCTCTAGTGGCTAGGTCTCAACAATTGTTAGGGCACTAATTTCTTGATACAGAAGATAGCCATGACAAAATGTACTTGCTGAATGTTGCTCCCAGAATGATCACATCACAGTCTGACTTTATCCCAGGCTGTCCAGCTCATTTATTGCCAGGATTTACAAGTCGTTCAGTCACCATCAATTAGGCCACGGTGTAACCAATAATAATTGTTCCAAGCATGACCTTCTCTTCCCCCACACAGATAATATGAGCAGACAACACAGACTCTCTCTCTCTCTCTCTCTCACTCACTCACTCGCTCGGCATGTACACACGCACACAAACAAACAAAAAACAATGAGAGTGTCCCACAAGCTTGAGCATCAACAACCCTGCTATATGGTGAAGACATAAATGAAAGTCCACAGATCTCAGCCCCACAAGCTTGAGCATCAACAGCCCTGCTATATGGTGAAGGCATACATGAAAGTCCACAGATCTCAGCCCCACAAGCTTGAGCATCAACAGCCCTGCTATATGGTGAAGGCATACATGAAAGTCCACAGATCTCAGCCCCACAAGCTTGAGCATCAACAACCCTGCTATATGGTGAAGGCATACATGAAAGTCCACAGATCTCAGCCCCACAAGCTTGAGCATCAACAGCCCTGCTATATGGTGAAGGCATACATGAAAGTCCACAGATCTCAACCCCACAAACTTGAGCATCAACAGCCCTGCTATATGGTGAAGGCATACATGAAAGTCCACAGATCTCAGCCCCACAAGCTTGAGCATCAACAACCCTGCTATATGGTGAAGGCATAAATGAAAGTCCACAGATCTCAGCCCCACAAACTTGAGCATCAACAACCTTGCTATATGGTGAAGGCATAAATGAAAGTCCACAGATCTCAGCCCCACAAACTTGAGCATCAACAACCCTGCTATATGGTGAAGGCATACATGAAAGTCCACAGATCTCAGCCCCACAAACTTGAGCATCAACAACCCTGCTATATGGTGAAGGCATACATGAAAGTCCACAGATCTCAGCCCCACAAGCTTGAGCATCAACAACCCTGCTATATGGTGAAGGCATACATGAAAGTCCACAGATCTCAGTCCCACAAACTTGAGCATCAACAACCCTGCTATATGGTGAAGGCATAAATGAAAGTCCACAGATCTCAGCCCCACAAACTTGAGCATCAACAACCCTGCTATATGGTGAAGGCATACATGAAAGTCCACAGATCTCAGTCCCACAAACTTGAGCATCAACAGCCCTGCTAAATGGTGAAGGCATACATGAAAGTCCACAGATCTCAGTCCTTGATGTTCTAGTCCATTCTACTGATGATATTCTTCAACACCACCCTCTGAGGCCATCCAATATCATTTCTCTTGGTCTGCCCCTTGGCCTCTTCTACTGCTAATGTTTCCAGTCATCACTATGTTTTCCAATGTTTCTTTTATCATTACACGAGTAAGTAAAACTGTCTTTATTTGCCAGTTGTATATATAGTTCTACTTTCATTAGCCTCTTAAAAACAGTCACTGTTAATTTGTCTAGCAGTGCCAGATATTTGCAACGTTTGCTTCAGAAACCACAAGGTCATTGCTTTCCAGCTCTTACTGTTGTATTGGGAATCATACGGTCATCTCAACTTAAGTGCTGTGAGGGCATCTCATCACACAGTGCATGACGTTCCTTGTCAACAAGATGAAGAAATGGCCCAGAAGTGTGACAGCAATCACTCCCCATTACCATGTGACAGAAGTGTGACAGCAATCACTCCCCATTACCATGTGACAGAAGTGTGACAGCAATCACTCCCCATTACCATGTGACAGAAGTGTGACAGCAATCACTCCCCATTACCATGTGACAGAAGTGTGACAGCAATCACTCCCCATTACCATGTGACAGAAGTGTGACAGCAATCACTCCCCATTACCATGTGACAGAAGTGTGACAGCAATCACTCCCCATTACCATGTGACAGAAGTGTGACAGCAATCACTCCCCATTACCATGTGACAGCTTGCAGTTTGAAACACACTGTTTGGACCAGCTGGACCAGACATCCTCGTAACATGCTTGACTGACAAGACATATTTGTAATGTGCTTGATTGACCAGACATCCTCGTAACATGCTTGATTGACCAGACATCCTCGTAACATGCTTGATTGACCTAACATCCTTGTAACATGCTTGACTGACTAGACATCCTCGTAACATGCTTGACTGACCAGACATATTCGTAACATGCTTGACTGACCATCATCCTCATAATGTGCTTGACTGACCGTCATCCTCGTAACGAGCTTGACTGACATTTTGCCCCATGTTTAGGTGTAGCTTGACGAATGCTGTCATCTCTAATACTGTTACAGTTGTCAACTATGTGACATAGTGGCTGGTTGGCTGTTTACTTGTCATTTGCTCAGCCTGTCCATTTGTCTGCGCAGACAAATTATGTCACAAATCAAAGTCAAGAACAAGTTCCAAACCTGCAATGACTTTACTTTCAGAATATAACAATTCTGGAATGTTCTGTCAGTGCCATCAATCTTGTCTAAGATGGATGTAGGTCTGCATATATTTGAGGGGTGACCAGTCTGTATCAAACTCACTGCACACATTACCTGGGGTGACCAGTCTGTATCAAACTCACTGCACACATTACCTGGGGTGACCAGTCTGTATCAAACTCACTGCACACATTACCTGGGGTGACCAGTCTGTATCAAACTCACTGCACACATTACCTGGGGTGACCAGTCTGTATCAAACTCACTGCACACATTACCTGGGGTAATCCCTTGTCTACATCCCTGTACTGTAGACTGAGCCTCTAAAGGACCAGGTGAAAGACTAGAACTGATGTGATCGTTCTCGCAATCACATGTACAACCACTGAAATGATCTTCAGATCCCATCTGAGGTCATCAACAGAATAATCACAATTCATGTTCCTCCCAATCATCGAGTACAGGTGCAGCATCTTGTTCCATCTTGTGGGAATTGCCAGCACACATTTTCATCACAAAACAGTGAACACAAATGTGAAGTATTCCATGTTCAACATCGCCATGTGCCTGTACACCCCCACCAGTGACTCATACTTCCTGAATGTATTATTATTCATGTGTTTGTGTGCAGGCTCAAGCTAGCTACTACGATTCAGTATCACCAAATTAAACCGGAATACATTATCAGTTATTTTTGGCAACATATTTTTTGTGTCTCCGATCTGAGGAGATTCGGCATACTCATGATGTTAAATTCCCTGATTATTTCAAGATCGCGTTAAAATACTGACCGATTACTTTATATAGTTTTTCCCTCTATGATTTACGTTCTGTACATCTCGTGTTTCTGGAATTTGTTTCCTACACAGGGATACAGTGTCTTTTAAAAACATAAGTAGACCCGCAAATTATATTTTATTTAGATGTCTTTGGTTGTTCAGGCATGTATTATTAAATTTAGCATCCATTTTTACGTATATTGTGTAATTTTTAACTATTGAAGTCGAATCAAACATCCCAAACTAAAATGATGACAATCACGTGCTATAATGTGATATTTTAATGGTGGGAAATAGCCGTTTCCTTATCATACTTCAGCGATGACAATTTAATAATGTTATGGCATATTCACAGTGATCTGAATGCCAATGAATGCATGTTTGCATTCAACATCCATTGTAGTATTTATATGTAATTTTTTATCACGCTACATGGTCCGGATCGTTTATGTTTGGGTAACTTTTCAACGCAACTTCTCTGGTCAAAATGGATCTATGCTCTCACAGCTTCGCGCTGACAGACAGTGCGGGAAGACTGACGTCATCACAGCATGAGGTAGTCAGTGTATCTCTGTGCGTGTGCGTGCTTGTGTGCATGCGCGCACGTGAGTCTATATATAAAAATCGGCAGCAGTTATCTTCCCCTTAGGAAACATCGGCAGTTTTTTTTTATCTCCCTTCAGCGTATGTGTTAACAACAGCGATTTTAGTGTGTAGGTCACACTTTGTCCACGTTCTCAAATAGTATTTTCCTCTATGTTCATATTAAATGATAAACTGACACACAAACATTAGTATCTCAGCTTATAACGGATCTACAGACTTGAATAAGGTTCCGTTGGATTTGTTTTTTCAAGAGGTATCCAACTATGCAGGCTGCATAATAAAAAAAACAATTTAGAAAATGTTACTAAAATGGGTAGCTCAAGCAATCTCAAGCAGGAATGCTCTGGTACTGAACAGCCTTGAAACATGGGTTTCCTCCACATATACCAACTAACTGATGCCTCAGTTCAAGGATTTCCTCCACATATACCAACTAACTGATGCCTCAGTTCATGGGTGTCTTCCACATATACTATCTGTTGCTTCAGTTCATGGGTTTCCTCCACAAATACTGACTGATGCTTCGGTTCATGGGACTACTCCACATATACCGACCAGCTGATGTCTCAGAGCATGGGGTTCCTCCAAATATACAGGAGCATGAGGTTTCTCAACATATGACTAACCGATGCCTCAAAGTATGAGGTCACTCCACATACACAGAATAACTTATGCCATGGGATGAAAGGATTAAGAAGCAATCAGACAAACAGATGTAGAGATGGCCATGAATAGGTAGAAAAGTAGAAAACACAGACAAGGAGGTTGATGGAGACTTGCTGGTAGAAATCATCATCATAAAATGCCCTGCCAGCTGGCATGCTGTTCATGTCTCTCCACAAAACACGGTCTTTGGTGTTCTGGAACTGGTAGAAATACAAAAACCAAAAACAAAGATGTGACATAGATTGCAAGAAAGAAAGAATACAAAGGTAAACAACAGGAAACATGAATAAGACAGGACAATAGACATAAGGCAGTCAGCCAAGCAGGGAGGCATACAAAGGCAGACATTCAGTGAGACAGACATTCAGTGAGACAGACATTCAGTGAGACAGACAGACATTCAGTGAGACACATCAGACATTCAGTGAGACAGACAGACATTCAGTGAGATAGACAGACATTCAGTGAAACAGACAGACATTTGGTGAGATAGATCAGACATACATTCAGTAAGACAGACAGACATTCAGTGAGACAGACAGACAGACAAACCAACCATTTTTTTGCCTTGCAAGGACTGATCATATATTCATCTGGGTTACGGTTCAGCAGGTACTGGACATTTTCTGCCTCAGGGTTGCTGGCCACCACCTTAGCCCCACAGCTGGCAGCAGCGTAGTTCTGGCGCAGCTTCTTCTGTAGCAGCAAGGTGCTGGCACTGACCACGTGATCTTGCTCTGTTGGACATCAACATACACAACATATACAATATACATCTAGTTACACGTGCTTGTCACAACATATACAATATACATCTAGTTACATGTGCCTGTCACAACATATACAATATACATCTAGTTACACATGCCTGTCACAACATATACAATATACATCTAGTTACACATGTCTGTCACAACATATACAATATACATCTAGTTACACATGTCTGTCACAACATATACAATATACATCTAGTTACATGTGCCTGTCACAACATATACAATATACATCTAGTTACATGTGTCTGTCACAACATATACAATATACATCTAGTTACACATGCCTGTCACAACATATACAATATACATCTAGTTACACATGCCTGTCACAACATATACAATATACATCTAGTTACACATGCCTGTCACAACATATACAACATACATCTAGTTACACATGCCTGTCACAACATATACAATATCATCTAGTTACACATGTCTGTCACAACATATACAATATCATCTAGTTACACATGCCTGTCACAACATATACATCTAGTTACATGTGCCTGTCACAACATATACATCTAGTTACATATGTCTGTCACAACATATACATCTAGTTACATGTGCCTGTCACAACATATACATCTAGTTACACATGTCTGTCACAACATATACAATATACATCTAGTTACACATGTCTGTCATAACATATACAATATACATCTAGTTACACATGCCTGTCACAACATATACAATATACATCTAGTTACACATGTCTGTCACAACATATACAATATACATCTAGTTACATGTGCCTGTCACAACATATACAATATACATCTAGTTACATGTGTCTGTCACAACATATACAATATACATCTAGTTACACATGCCTGTCACAACATATACAATATACATCTAGTTACACATGTCTGTCACAACATATACAATATACATCTAGTTACACATGCCTGTCACAACATATACAATATACATCTAGTTACATGTGCCTGTCACAACATATACAATATACATCTAGTTACACATGCCTGTCACAACATATACAATATACATCTAGTTACACATGTCTGTCACAACATATACAATATACATCTAGTTACACATGTCTGTCACAACATATACAATATACATCTAGTTACATGTGCCTGTCACAACATATACAATATACATCTAGTTACATGTGTCTGTCACAACATATACAATATACATCTAGTTACACATGCCTGTCACAACATATACAATATACATCTAGTTACACATGCCTGTCACAACATATACAATATACATCTAGTTACACATGCCTGTCACAACATATACAACATACATCTAGTTACACATGCCTGTCACAACATATACAATATCATCTAGTTACACATGTCTGTCACAACATATACAATATCATCTAGTTACACATGCCTGTCACAACATATACATCTAGTTACATGTGCCTGTCACAACATATACATCTAGTTACATATGTCTGTCACAACATATACATCTAGTTACATGTGCCTGTCACAACATATACATCTAGTTACACATGTCTGTCACAACATATACAATATACATCTAGTTACACATGTCTGTCATAACATATACAATATACATCTAGTTACACATGCCTGTCACAACATATACAATATACATCTAGTTACACATGTCTGTCACAACATATACAATATACATCTAGTTACATGTGCCTGTCACAACATATACAATATACATCTAGTTACATGTGTCTGTCACAACATATACAATATACATCTAGTTACACATGCCTGTCACAACATATACAATATACATCTAGTTACACATGCCTGTCACAACATATACAATATACATCTAGTTACACATGCCTGTCACAACATATACAACATACATCTAGTTACACATGCCTGTCACAACATATACAATATCATCTAGTTACACATGTCTGTCACAACATATACAATATCATCTAGTTACACATGCCTGTCACAACATATACATCTAGTTACATGTGCCTGTCACAACATATACATCTAGTTACATATGTCTGTCACAACATATACATCTAGTTACATGTGCCTGTCACAACATATACATCTAGTTACACATGTCTATCACAACATATACAATATACATCTAGTTACACATGTCTGTCACAACATATACAATATCATCTAGTTACACATGCCTGTCACAACATATACATCTAGTTACATGTGCCTGTCACAACATATACATCTAGTTACACATGTCTGTCACAACATATACATCTAGTTACACATGTCTGTCACAACATATACAATATACATCTAGTTACACATGTCTGTCACAACATATACAATATCATCTAGTTACACATGCCTGTCACAACATATACATCTAGTTACATGTGCCTGTCACAACATATACATATAGTTACACATGCCTGTCACAACATATACAATATACATCTAGTTACATGTGCCTGTCACAACATATACAATATACATCTAGTTACACATGTCTGTCACAACATATACATCTAGTTACACATGTCTGTCACAACATATACAATATACATCTAGTTACACATGTCTGTCACAACATATACAATATACATCTAGTTACACGTGCCTGTCACAACATATACAATATACATCTAGTTACATGTGCCTGTCACAACATATAGTCACAACATATACAATATACATCTAGTTACATGTGCCTGTCACAACATATACATCTAGTTACACATGTCTGTCACAACATATACAATATACATCTAGTTACACATGTCTGTCACAACATACACATCTAGTTACACATGCCTGTCACAACATATACATCTAGTTACACATGTCTGTCACAACATATACAATATACATCTAGTTACACATGCCTGTCACAACATATACAATAGACATCTAGTTACACATGGCTGTCACAACATATACAATATACATCTAGTTACATGTGCCTGTCACAACATATACAATATACATCTAGTTACATGTGGCTGTCACAACATATACATCTAGTTACACATGTCTGTCACAACATATACAATATACATCTAGTTACACGTGCTTGTCACAACATATACAATATACATCTAGTTACACATGCCTGCCACAACATGTACAATATACATCTAGTTACACATGTCTGTCACAACATATACAATATACATCTAGTAACATGTGCCTGTCACAACATATACAATATACATCTAGTTACATGTGTCTGCCACAACATATACAATATACATCTAGTTACATGTGCCTGTCACAACATATACAATATACATCTAGTTACACATGTCTGTCACAACATATACAATATACATCTAGTTTCATGTGTCTGTCACAACATATACAATATAAATATAGTTACACATGCCTGTCACAACATATACAATATACATCTAGTTACACATGTCTGTCACAACATATACAATATACATCTAGTTACATGTGTCTGTCACAACATATACAATATAGATCTAGTTACATGTGCCTGTCACAACATATACAATATACATCTAGTTACACATGTCTGTCACAACATATACATCTAGTTACACATGTCTGTCACAACATATACAATATACATCTAGTTACACATGTCTGTCACAACATATACAATATCATCTAGTTACACATGCCTGTCACAACATATACATCTAGTTACATGTGCCTGTCACAACATATACATATAGTTACACATGCCTGTCACAACATATACAATATACATCTAGTTACATGTGCCTGTCACAACATATACAATATACATCTAGTTACACATGTCTGTCACAACATATACATCTAGTTACACATGTCTGTCACAACATATACAATATACATCTAGTTACACATGCCTATCACAACATATACAATATCATCTAGTTACACATGCCTGTCACAACATATACAATATACATCTAGTTACACATGTCTGTCACAACATATACAATATACATCTAGTTACATGTGCCTGTCACAACATATACAATATACATCTAGTTACATGTGTCTGTCACAACATATACAATATACATCTAGTTACACATGCCTGTCACAACATATACAATATACATCTAGTTACATGTGTCTGTCACAACATATACAATATACATATAGTTACACATGCCTGTCACAACATATACAATATACATCTAGTTACACATGTCTGTCACAACATATACAATATACATCTAGTTACATGTGTCTGTCACAACATATACAATATACATCTAGTTACATGTGCCTGTCACAACATATACAATATACATCTAGTTACACATGTCTGTCACAACATATACATCTAGTTACACATGTCTGTCACAACATATACAATATACATCTAGTTACACATGTCTGTCACAACATATACAATATCATCTAGTTACACATGCCTGTCACAACATATACATCTAGTTACATGTGCCTGTCACAACATATACATATAGTTACACATGCCTGTCACAACATATACAATATACATCTAGTTACATGTGCCTGTCACAACATATACAATATACATCTAGTTACACATGTCTGTCACAACATATACATCTAGTTACACATGTCTGTCACAACATATACAATATACATCTAGTTACACATGCCTATCACAACATATACAATATCATCTAGTTACACATGCCTGTCACAACATATACAATATACATCTAGTTACACATACCTGTCACAACATATACAATATACATCTAGTTACACATGCCTGTCACAACATATACAATATACATCTAGTTACACATGTCTGTCACAACATATACATCTAGTTACACATGTCTGTCACAACATATACATCTAGTTACACATGCCTGTCACAACATATATAATATACATCTAGTTACACATGCCTGTCACAACATATACAATATACATCTAGTTACACATGCCTGTCACAACATATACAACATACATCTAGTTACACATGCCTGTCACAACATATACAATATCATCTAGTTACACATGTCTGTCACAACATATACAATATCATCTAGTTACACATGCCTGTCACAACATATACATCTAGTTACATGTGCCTGTCACAACATATACATCTAGTTACATATGTCTGTCACAACATATACATCTAGTTACATGTGCCTGTCACAACATATACATCTAGTTACACATGTCTGTCACAACATATACAATATACATCTAGTTACACATGTCTGTCACAACATATACAATATCATCTAGTTACACATGCCTGTCACAACATATACATCTAGTTACATGTGCCTGTCACAACATATACATCTAGTTACACATGTCTGTCACAACATATACATCTAGTTACACATGTCTGTCACAACATATACAATATACATCTAGTTACACATGTCTGTCACAACATATACAATATCATCTAGTTACACATGCCTGTCACAACATATACATCTAGTTACATGTGCCTGTCACAACATATACATATAGTTACACATGCCTGTCACAACATATACAATATACATCTAGTTACATGTGCCTGTCACAACATATACAATATACATCTAGTTACACTTGTCTGTCACAACATATACATCTAGTTACACATGTCTGTCACAACATATACAATATACATCTAGTTACACATGTCTGTCACAACATATACAATATACATCTAGTTACACGTGCCTGTCACAACATATACATTATACATCTAGTTACATGTACCTGTCACAACATATACAATATACATCTTGTTACATGTGCCTGTCACAACATATACATCTAGTTACACATGTCTGTCACAACATATACAATATACATCTAGTTACACATGCCTGTCACAACATATACAATATCATCTAGTTACACATGCCTGTCACAACATATACAATATACATCTAGTTACACATGCCTGTCACAACATATACAATATACATCTAGTTACACATGCCTGTCACAACATATACAATATACATCTAGTTACACATGTCTGTCACAACATATACATCTAGTTACACAAGTCTGTCACAACATATACATCTAGTTACACATGTCTGTCACAACATATACAATATACATCTAGTTACACGTCTGTCACAACATATACAATATACATCTAGTTACACATGCCTGTCACAACATATACAATATCATCTAGTTACACATGCGTGTCACAACATATACAATATACATCTAGTTACACATGCCTGTCACAACATATACAATATACATCTAGTTACACATGTCTCACAACATATACATCTAGTTACACATGTCTGTCACAACATATACATCTAGTTACACATGTCTGTCACAACATATACATCTAGTTACACATGCCTGTCACAACATATACAATATACATCTAGTTACATGTGCCTGTTACAACATATACAATATACATCTAGTTACATGTGCCTGTCACAACATATACAATATACATCTAGTTACACATGTTTGTCACAACATATACATCTAGTTACACATGTCTGTCACAACATATACAATATACATCTAGTTACACATGTCTGTCACAACATATACAATATCATCTAGTTACACATGCCTGTCACAACATATACATCTAGTTACATGTGCCTGTCACAACATATACATATAGTTACACATGCCTGTCACAACATATACAATATACATCTAGTTACACATGCCTGTCACAACATATACAATATACATCTAGTTACACATGTCTGTCACAACATATACAATATACATCTAGTTACATGTGCCTGTCACAACATATACAATATACATCTAGTTACATGTGTCTGTCACAACATATACAATATACATCTAGTTACACATGCCTGTCACAACATATACAATATACATCTAGTTACACATGCCTGTCACAACATATACAATATACATCTAGTTACACATGCCTGTCACAACATATACAACATACATCTAGTTACACATGCCTGTCACAACATATACAATATCATCTAGTTACACATGTCTGTCACAACATATACAATATCATCTAGTTACACATGCCTGTCACAACATATACATCTAGTTACATGTGCCTGTCACAACATATACATCTAGTTACATATGTCTGTCACAACATATACATCTAGTTACATGTGCCTGTCACAACATATACATCTAGTTACACATGTCTGTCACAACATATACAATATACATCTAGTTACACATGTCTGTCACAACATATACAATATCATCTAGTTACACATGCCTGTCACAACATATACATCTAGTTACATGTGCCTGTCACAACATATACATCTAGTTACACATGTCTGTCACAACATATACATCTAGTTACACATGTCTGTCACAACATATACAATATACATCTAGTTACACATGTCTGTCACAACATATACAATATCATCTAGTTACACATGCCTGTCACAACATATACATCTAGTTACATGTGCCTGTCACAACATATACATATAGTTACACATGCCTGTCACAACATATACAATATACATCTAGTTACATGTGCCTGTCACAACATATACAATATACATCTAGTTACACTTGTCTGTCACAACATATACATCTAGTTACACATGTCTGTCACAACATATACAATATACATCTAGTTACACATGTCTGTCACAACATATACAATATACATCTAGTTACACGTGCCTGTCACAACATATACAATTTACATCTAGTTACATGTGCCTGTCACAACATATACAATATACATCTAGTTACATGTGCCTGTCACAACATATACATCTAGTTACACATGTCTGTCACAACATATACAATATACATCTAGTTACACATGCCTGTCACAACATATACAATATCATCTAGTTACACATGCCTGTCACAACATATACAATATACATCTAGTTACACATGCCTGTCACAACATATACAATATACATCTAGTTACACATGTCTGTCACAACATATACAATATACATCTAGTTACACATGTCTGTCACAACATATACATCTAGTTACACATGTCTGTCACAACATATACATCTAGTTACACATGTCTGTCACAACATATACAATATACATCTAGTTACACGTCTGTCACAACATATACAATATACATCTAGTTACACATGCCTGTCACAACATATACAATATCATCTA
Organism: Cepaea hortensis; assembly: GCA_963921405.1. Taxonomy (NCBI): domain Eukaryota; kingdom Metazoa; phylum Mollusca; class Gastropoda; order Stylommatophora; family Helicidae; genus Cepaea; species Cepaea hortensis. The sequence continues at coordinate 1,133,401 of OY992884.1, forward strand.
GTTACACATGCGTGTCACAACATATACAATATACATCTAGTTACACATGCCTGTCACAACATATACAATATACATCTAGTTACACATGTCTCACAACATATACATCTAGTTACACATGTCTGTCACAACATATACATCTAGTTACACATGTCTGTCACAACATATACATCTAGTTACACATGCCTGTCAAAACATATACAATATACATCTAGTTACACATACCTATCACAACATATACAATATACATCTAGTTACACGTGCTTGTCACAACATATACAATATACATCTAGTTACACATGCCTGCCACAACATGTACAATATACATCTAGTTACACATGTCTGTCACAACATATACAATATACATCTAGTTACATGTGCCTGTTACAACATATACAATATACATCTAGTTACATGTGTCTGTCACAACATATACAATATACATCTAGTTACATGTGCCTGTCACAACATATACAATATACATCTAGTTACACATGTCTGTCACAACATATACAATATACATCTAGTTACATGTGTCTGTCACAACGTATACAATATACATATAGTTACACATGCCTGTCACAACATATACAATATACATCTAGTTACACATGTCTGTCACAACATATACAATATACATCTAGTTACATGTGTCTGTCACAACATATACAATATACATCTAGTTACATGTGCCTGTCACAACATATACAATATACATCTAGTTACACATGTCTGTCACAACATATACATCTAGTTACACATGTCTGTCACAACATATACAATATACATCTAGTTACACATGTCTGTCACAACATATACAATATCATCTAGTTACACATGCCTGTCACAACATATACATCTAGTTACATGTGCCTGTCACAACATATACATATAGTTACACATGCCTGTCACAACAAATACAATATACATCTAGTTACATGTGCCTGTCACAACATATACAATATACATCTAGTTACACATGTCTGTCACAACATATACATCTAGTTACACATGTCTGTCACAACATATACAATATACATCTAGTTACACATGCCTATCACAACATATACAATATCATCTAGTTACACATGCCTGTCACAACATATACAATATACATCTAGTTACACATACCTGTCACAACATATACAATATACATCTAGTTACACATGCCTGTCACAACATATACAATATACATCTAGTTACACATGTCTGTCACAACATATACATCTAGTTACACATGTCTGTCACAACATATACATCTAGTTACACATGCCTGTCACAACATATACAATATACATCTAGTTACACATGCCTGTCACAACATATACAATATACATCTAGTTACACATGCCTGTCACAACATATACAACATACATCTAGTTACACATGCCTGTCACAACATATACAATATCATCTAGTTACACATGTCTGTCACAACATATACAATATCATCTAGTTACACATGCCTGTCACAACATATACATCTAGTTACATGTGCCTGTCACAACATATACATCTAGTTACATATGTCTGTCACAACATATACATCTAGTTAAATGTGCCTGTCACAACATATACATCTAGTTACACATGTCTGTCACAACATATACAATATACATCTAGTTACACATGTCTGTCACAACATATACAATATCATCTAGTTACACATGCCTGTCACAACATATACATCTAGTTACATGTGCCTGTCACAACATATACATCTAGTTACACATGTCTGTCACAACAAATACATCTAGTTACACATGTCTGTCACAACATATACAATATACATCTAGTTACACATGTCTGTCACAACATATACAATATCATCTAGTTACACATGCCTGTCACAACATATACATCTAGTTACATGTGCCTGTCACAACATATACATATAGTTACACATGCCTGTCACAACATATACAATATACATCTAGTTACATGTGCCTGTCACAACATATACAATATACATCTAGTTACACTTGTCTGTCACAACATATACATCTAGTTACACATGTCTGTCACAACATATACAATATACATCTAGTTACACATGTCTGTCACAACATATACAATATACATCTAGTTACACGTGCCTGTCACAACATATACAATATACATCTAGTTACATGTGCCTGTCACAACATATACAATATACATCTAGTTACATGTGCCTGTCACAACATATACATCTAGTTACACATGTCTGTCACAACATATACAATATACATCTAGTTACACATGCCTGTCACAACATATACAATATCATCTAGTTACACATGCCTGTCACAACATATACAATATACATCTAGTTACACATGCCTGTCACAACATATACAATATACAACTAGTTACACATGCCTGTCACAACATATACAATATACATCTAGTTACATATGTCTGTCACAACATATACATCTAGTTACACATGTCTGTCACAACATATACATCTAGTTACACATGTCTGTCACAACATATACAATATACATCTAGTTACACGTCTGTCACAACATATACAATATACATCTAGTTACACATGCCTGTCACAACATATACAATATCATCTAGTTACACATGCGTGTCACAACATATACAATATACATCTAGTTACACATGCCTGTCACAACATATACAATATACATCTAGTTACACATGTCTCACAACATATACATCTAGTTACACATGTCTGTCACAACATATACATCTAGTTACACATGTCTGTCACAACATATACATCTAGTTACACATGCCTGTCACAACATATACAATATACATCTAGTTACACATACCTATCACAACATATACAATATACATCTAGTTACACGTGCTTGTCACAACATATACAATATACATCTAGTTACACATGCCTGCCACAACATGTACAATATACATCTAGTTACACATGTCTGTCACAACATATACAATATACATCTAGTTACATGTGCCTGTTACAACATATACAATATACATCTAGTTACATGTGTGTCAGAGCCTAACATGGTATAGCTGTGCAGCAACATCGTTGCGACACCCGGCTGACAAGATTGGTACCTGACACGCGACCAGCGGTCAGGCTGACGACAGACGCACGCAGGACACGTGACACCACTAGAGGCAGTGGGCAGTTGGCGTGCTAAGGTCAGACCGAGCTGGGACTGGAGACCGGACGGACATGTGCGATGAGAGCAAGGCGTTTGTATGAATCTCCGTGATTGAAAGCCGAACGACTGATATCTTGAGCGTCAGACCTATGAGCTGTATTGTGGTTGTGAGCGTCGTGAGTTATATATTGTAGATTACTGTAATTATCGTTCTGTATTTAATGTGGCAATAAATGCAGCACTAAGTTCTCATCACATCATTGACGATATCATTCCATCATCATCTGATGTCATTGAGTGTGTGAACGCAGTAACAAGAGCTACTGCTAGAGTGCAAGATGAAAGTAACCAAACTGAGGCTATACAAATGCTTAGCCCAGAATTACCACCTAGTGACTCTATGAAGGAAACATTCATAACAGCTCAAAAAGCTGATCCTTCACTGTCAAAGTACTTTGACCTGATCGGCAAAAAGGCAAGAGTAACCAAAAATGCGAAATGGCATTTTGCTTTACACAATGATATACTCACCAGGTACTACACCAGAGGTGACATTACAACAAAGCAAACTGTTTTGCCAACTACTTATCGCAAGCAAGCTTTACATCTTGCTCACGATATACCTTTTGCAGGTCATATGGCATATGTTAAAACCAGGTCAAGACTTTTGACACAGTTTCATTGGCCAAAATTTTGCAATGACATAAGAACATATTGCAGAAGTTGTGATACATGCCAGAAACTAGTAAAAAAAGGTAAACACCCACAGGCAAAGTTACAAGTCACTGACTTAGCCAGTCGACCCTTTGAAAAATTATCAGTTGACATTGTGGGCCCTCTTAGTCATACAACTACTAGAGGGAATAAATATATTCTAACTTTTGTTGATCAATGTAGTAGATGGCCAGAAGCGATCCCGCTAAAGAACATTACTGCCAACGACATCATGGAAGTGTTCTTCCATATTTTCTCCCGAATTGGATTTCCAGATACTATCCATTCTGATAGAGGCACTCAGTTTATTGCCGCATCCACCCAAGCTTTCACTAAAATGTTAGGAGTGAAGCAAGTTTTCAATACCCCCTATCATCCTCACTCTAGCGGGATTATAGAAAAGCTTAATGGGGACCTGAAGCACATGCTTGCCAAAGTAACTCAAGATCACCCCAACAACTGGGATGTATACTTACCAGCTGTCCTTTTTGCTTATCGCGAGGTACCACATTCTAGTACCGGTTTCTCTCCTTTTGAACTAATCTATGGTGCCAAACCACGAGGCCCATTAACAATTTATCACCAAATGTTAACTAATTCTACTCCAATACTGAAACCCATATCATCATTTGTGTATGTAACATCATTGCGTGAAAGGATTATTAAATCATGTGAAATTGCTAAAAATGCACTTAAACTATCTGGTGCTACTTACAGACAGTACGCAGACAAAGGTAACAGGACTATAACATTGACACCTGGACAGGACGTTCTACTACTACTACCTAGTGACAGAGAGCTACTGACTGACTCTTGGCAGGGACCTTTTAAAGTGACAAGACAAATCTCACCTGTAGACTACGAAATCCTAATAAAAGACAAACACAAAATATTTCACATAAATATGCTAAGACCATACCACAACAGAGACAACGAACAAGACGATACGACAGCTTGCACCGTGATAATAGATCACGAAGATGACGATTCTAGCGACGAGATTCCAACACCTACATTAGACACGACAAACTGCTTAAATGAGATCAAGATCAATCCAAACTTAAGTCAAGCAGAGACAAACAGTTGCAAACAGTTGATACAACAATACAACACCATCTTTTCAGACAACCCAGGACAAACAGAATTAGTACAGCATCACATCACACTCACATCAAACACACCAATAAGATGTAGACCATACACAATACCATTACACTACAAAGAACAGTTACATCAAGAAATTATCAACTTAGAAAAAAACAACATCATCAGACGATCCTTATCAGACTTCTCTTCACCCATGGTCATTGTACGCAAAAAGGACAAGACAATACGACTTTGCATCGACTACAGAAAACTGAACAAAATAACTGTTTTAGATCTTGAACCAATGGCAAACACTGACGATCTTCTAACAGAACTGACTGACGCTAAGTTCTTTACGACGCTTGACATGTCTAAAGGTTACTGGCAGATAGCTGTACATGAAGACAGCAGACATCTAACAGCTTTTGCCACGCCTTGGGGACTGTACGAATGGTGCAAACTTCCATTTGGGCTAGTCAATGCCCCAGCCACATTCGTACGCATGACACGACTCCTCCTATCTGACATTCCTAATATCATTTACTATATTGACGACATCTGTGTCCATACAGAGACAATGACGGAACATATAAAGACACTAGAACAGACACTAGAACGTATCAGACAGCACGGACTGACAGTGAAGCCTTCAAAGGTGAACATGGCTTACCAAGAGATATCATTTTTGGGGTACAGAATATCCAATGGCTTTGTCATGACAGACAACAAAATTGTCTCCAAAATTCTAAAACTGTCACTCCCGACTAATAAGAAACAAGTCCGGAGTTTGTTGGGACTGATCAATTATTACAGGAAATTCATTCCTGATTTTTCAGAACTGACCGAGGTTTTTTCTAACTTACTAACCAAGGATAAGCCTGAAAAAGTTGTACACGATGAATGCCTACGAAATGCATTTCATAAAGTTTTGACATACTTTTCTGATAAGAATTCGAATAATCTCATCCTTAAATTGCCCAACATTCGTTTACCTTTCAGATTGAGAACAGATGCTAGCTCCGTTGCGATTGGGGCAGTCCTATTGCAGGAATACAACAACATCCTGCATCCCATTTGTTTCATATCAAGAAAACTAAGGCCTAGAGAACGGGCGTGGTCCATTCCGCAATTAGAGGCACTTGCCTTAGTAGAAAGTGTGACGAAACTATCCAGATATCTTCTAGGACGTCACTTTATCATCGAAACTGACAACAGTCCATTACGGTATATAAATGCCGGAGTACCATCCAACAATATGATTGCTCGCTGGTCCTTGAAGCTTCAAAATTACAGTTTCGAGGTTCGTCACATTTCGGGCAGAATCAATACAATTGCCGATCTTTTGTCCCGTTGTCCAACCGACCCAGTAAGCAATGTCTGAGTGCAGAGTGTACTAATACACTCAGAACAACACAGCCACCAATGAGTGAATGTTTTCTATTCACCTACTGGGTAAGGTCTATAATTGTAATTGTGATACGGTTAAAAAACCGACATGTATAATATACTTATTTTAATCAAGCCATATAATGAGTGTAGTATAATTGTGTAGTGTGTGTTAGAAAGAGAACATTATTAATTGTAAATATACACCAAGAACAGTGTCACAGACGCTTAACCACTTACCAGAAGCGAACTTTACCATTTAACAGTGACAGCTGTGAGTGACTTTCTTCACCGTGATATTTTAACGACGTGTGCAAATGTGGACTGAACAATGACTTCTACACCACCTCTGCATCGAATTTAATCCAAAATGTTCGACAATTGAACTTCGGAAATAAGAACATTCAATCTTTATCCAGAAGTTGTGAACACATCGGAAATAAGAACATTCCATCATAATCCGATAGTTGTGATACTAGAACATCAAACACGAACTTTGAGAACATTTAACTATCCGTTACAAAAGAAAACGGGAACATTTGTGGTCAAACAGCAACTAAATTTTGCGTTTCGTGTGTACTTCCTGTGTAATTTAAAAAGTATAGCAAAATTAGCAGACGATATACAAATATTCAAAAACTTATGACGATTGTAAAATCCTTTTGAATCTATAAAATATAATACACCAATTGGGTCCTTATTTAAATTGATTAGTGTAATCTTAGAATCATATCTTGATTAATGTATTCATATTACCGACTTTTTCTCGTTAATATGAAGAAACGTCAAGCAATGACGCTAAGAAATTAAATAATTATTGTCATTTATTGAATTTCTTGATTGTCAAAATTACTTCCCTTGCAATTACCAATTACACCAAGGGCCATAATTTGAAACATATTCATTAATGTGTATTGTATAAATAGACATTTTGTTGATCAAATGGTTAACACACCGGGTAGGCGTCCACCAAGCATGGCAGAGAGCTGCCAACATTGCAAACCAACATAAGAGCTCCTGGCCAAATGAGGTCAGAGTTGAGTGTTTAATGCGACTTAGGTAAAGTCGTATTTCAGTCTGGCTAGATGGCTGTTGCAAGACAACCATATTATTACGTTTTTTTCAAATTGCTGCGAAGTAGATGCGTGAAGCTGGTAACTACTGATCTGACTGGGTATTATTGCAATGGAGGTAACCAGCCATCAGGGGGATGAAACCCAAGTTGTGTTAAAAGTTGTACTTCATTTGTCATTTCAATGCAACTTACATTTTTTGTATATATTGCCATGCCATATATGTATTTTCATGCATAACACTGGGAAAGAGTAGTCTCTGACATGAAGTTAACACTACCCCAGTATATACAGACAGCATGAATGAAAGATGACATCTTTCATTGAGGTACCCGGGGAGAATGTCAGAGCCTAACATGGTATAGCTGTGCAGCAACATCGTTGCGACACCCGGCTGACAAGATTGGTACCTGACACGCGACCAGCGGTCAGGCTGACGACAGACGCACGCAGGACACGTGACACCACTAGAGGCAGTGGGCAGTTGGCGTGCTAAGGTCAGACCGAGCTGGGACTGGAGACCGGACGGACATGTGCGATGAGAGCAAGGCGTTTGTATGAATCTCCGTGATTGAAAGCCGAACGACTGATATCTTGAGCGTCAGACCTATGAGCTGTATTGTGGTTGTGAGCGTCGTGAGTTATATATTGTAGATTACTGTAATTATCGTTCTGTATTTAATGTGGCAATAAATCCATAGAACTTGTGTTACTGTGTCTTACGTCGAATCACGTTATACTTGTACTGTCTCACACGTGTTAGCCAACGAGCCAATTATAAGACCCTGACAATGTGTCTGTCACAACATATACAATATACATCTAGTTACATGTGCCTGTCACAACATATACAATATACATCTAGTTACACATGTCTGTCACAACATATACAATATACATCTAGTTACATGTGTCTGTCACAACATATACAATATACATCTAGTTACATGTGTCTGTCACAACATATACAATATACATCTAGTTACATGTGCCTGTCACAACATATACAATATACATCTAGTTACACATGTCTGTCACAACATATACATCTAGTTACACATGTCTGTCACAACATATACAATATACATCTAGTTACACATGTCTGTCACAACATATACAATATCATCTAGTTACACATGCCTGTCACAACATATACATCTAGTTACATGTGCCTGTCACAACATATACATATAGTTACACATGCCTGTCACAACATATACAATATACATCTAGTTACATGTGCCTGTCACAACATATACAATATACATCTAGTTACACATGTCTGTCACAACATATACATCTAGTTACACATGTCTGTCACAACATATACAATATACATCTAGTTACACATGCCTATCACAACATATACAATATCATCTAGTTACACATGCCTGTCACAACATATACAATATACATCTAGTTACACATACCTGTCACAACATATACAATATACATCTAGTTACACATGCCTGTCACAACATATACAATATACATCTAGTTACACATGTCTGTCACAACATATACATCTAGTTACACATGTCTGTCACAACATATACATCTAGTTACACATGCCTGTCACAACATATACAATATACATCTAGTTACACATGCCTGTCACAACATATACAATATACATCTAGTTACATATACCTGTCACAACATATACAATATACATCTAGTTACATGTGCTTGTCACAACATATACAATATACATCTAGTTACACATGTCTGTCACAACATATACAATATACATCTAGTTACATGTGCCTGTCACAACATATACAATATACATCTAGTTACATGTGTCTGTCACAACATATACAATATACATCTAGTTACACGTGCTTGTCACAACATATACAATATACATCTAGTTACACATGTCTGTCACAACATATACATCTAGTTACACATGCCTGTCACAACATATACAATATACATCTAGTTACACATGGTCATAACACAGTGAAAGTACATGTCTGTAGGACAGTGAAGTGGGGACATAACACAATGAAAGTACATGTCTGTAGGACAGTGAAGTGGGGACATAGCACTGTATGTATGGTGATACAAGGGGCTTCTCATAAGTTTTTAGCCTGACCATGAAGGAGTAGGCAGAGAAAATTGAAATCTGGCACAGTGCTTATTCCTTCTCAATATAGCCACCACCTGCATTTATGCATTTCTTACATCTCTGCGTGACCTTGAAAAGACCTTCAGAATAAAACAACCTATTTTTCGAACTAAACCAGGTATCACAAGCCAGTATGACATCTTCGTCATTGTCAAGACGATTTCCTTTCAGCAGTTATTTTACGATTTGGTGAATCCAAGTCTCATCTACCGTCCCCATGGTCTTTTACATGTTTTTCGACCGCCACATGTTGAGCAACTGGCCACGGCAATCAACCCGTGTTTGTTTCTGTTCACATGTCAGCAGGCGCGGGGCACAACGGGCACACACTTTTCTCATGTTCAGTCTGTTGTGTAAAATTCTAAAAACTGTACTCTTACTCAGTTTTGCTGAACCCGATATCTCTGCAATTGTCATTTTCCTATCTTGGTCTATGATTTTCTTCACTTTTGCAGCATTTGCATCATTGCACTCTGAGGACGGTCGTCCTGGTCTTGGCAGATCTGCAACTTGGGAACGGCCACACTTAAACTGCAAACACCAATTTTTTTACAGAAGCATACGAAGGACAGACTTCTTCAAACACTGGCCCCCATCTCCCTGTGTATTTCTGTAGGTGTTTTACCCTGTAACATCAAGAATTTTATCACAGTCCTGGCGTCTGATTTCTCCACTGTTCTGACAAACTGTTGTATGTGCAGATCTGGTCAATAGGGTGTGTTGTGCCATGCACCATATCGGGAAAACCAGTGAGGTGGGACATTCATAATTCATATGTCCATTACAAATTGAATGAGCTATACATGTGCCAAATTTCAATTTTCTCCGCCTACTCCTTCATGGTCAGGCTAAAGACTTATGAGAAGCCCCTTGTATTTGGTCATAACACAGCAATGTCTGATGACTGACTCACTTTTTTCACTCTTTTGTTTTTCTTGTTCTGCTAAATACTGCATTGACCACTTATCGAAAGTAGGGAACTCCTCTTCTCCATTGTTGTGTTTCTCATCATCATCCTCTGGACTGCAACAATACACAGACATATGTTATGTTTCTCATCATCATCCTCCAGACTGCAACAATACACAGACATATGTTATCAGGTTGTACACTATCAGCCCCTGATATGTAGCATAGAGAAAGATTCAGTCAGCAAGTGTCTCACAACATAGCGAATTACAGAAGCCAGACATTTGCTATGGTCTTACAGTAGTCTTACATGTTCTACTGACACTTGTCTTACAGTAGTCTTACATGTTCTACTGACACTTGTCTTACAGTAGTCTTACATGTTCTACTGACACTTGTCTTACAGTGGTCTTACATGTTCTACTGACACTTGTCTTTCATGTTCTATTGACACCTGTCTTACATGTTCTACTGACACCTGTCTTACATGTTCTACTGACACTTGTCTTTCATGTTCTATTGACACCTGTCTTACAGTAGTCTTACATGTTCTACTGACACTTGTCTTACATGTTCTACTGACACCTGTCTTACATGTTCTGCTGACACCTGTCTTACATGTTCTACTGACACTTGTCTTACAGTAGACTTACATGTTCTACTGACACTTGTCTTACAGTAGTCTTACATGTTCTACTGACACCTGTCTTACATGTTCTACTGACACCTGCCTTACATGTTCTACTGACACTTGTCTTTCATGTTCTATTGACACCTGTCTTACATGTTCTACTGGCACATGTCTTAGTATTGGTAGTGGAATACTTATTTTTAAAAGTAGTTCATATAGCTGTAAAATTTTTAAACTGCAGTCAAATATATTTATGCAACATCATGTATTTAGTTGTTGAATATTTGTACACCTGTTTAACGTGTATAAACAGTGGAATATTTATAAAATAATTAAATAGTTGAACATCAGTGAAATATTTATCTAGGAATGGAATATTTATATAGGAGTTGAACATTTATATAGTAGTGGTAGTGGAATATTTTAAAAAGGAAATACTTCATATAGTTGTACAGCTAGATTTAAAAGTTAACTTCTCGTCCGTGACATGGGGATGTAAATGACAAGTACCTCGGATGTCGTATTGCAGTGGTTCTCAACCTTTTTTTTGGCCTATGCACCCCTTCACCATATGTTCAGAATGTCATTCCCCATCTTTCGTGTTTCCTCCATATACATCCCCCCTCCTCTCCCCACAGCTTACGTTAACATGGAAGCTAAATTTAATAACACACACTAGTACAAGTCTAGACGTCTACATAAAATGTGATTTGCGGGTCTACTTATGTTATAAAATGAATTTCAGAGGGGCGAGAAGTACAGAATCGTAAAGTATAGAGGGAAAAAACAATATCAAGTAATCGGTTCTTGTATTAACATGATCTTGATATAATCTAAATGAAACCTTAAAATTCCCAAATTCCCCCACTCCCTCCAAGGGGGGGGGGGGGGGGGGGGGGTTGATTCCTAGCTGGTGGGGGACACTGGTAATAAGGAAAGCTGGCTGACCAGCAAACATCAGTCCAGTGTGGACTAAGCTCAAGGTCAAAGCAAGCAAATAATGTTGGTGGTTTCATACAACCTAGAACAGAGTTGACTTTCCTGACTGCATTAGGAGTTGCAGTGTCACATTATGTACCATGTCCTACTGACATATGTCTGCCTACCTGAATTGTGTGGGCACCATGTCACAGCCTCACATTATCCACATTATCCGGTAAACTAACATTAGTTAATAGATATTAGCCAAGGGCTACAACTCCCGCCCAAGGGAAAGAAGTAAGACCCTCGAAGGCCAGAGTATTCCAGAACCTTCTCGAAGGACTGGTCAGTGAGTCCACTGTCCAGTGGACACTGATGTGGCCCGCCTATTGCGGGGTCCACGAGGAACTCGAACAGAGTTACCACCCGTGTCGGATTGCGACACGTGTGGATCGGCAGAGAGAGACGGGACATCGAAGAGGCAACAGGGCCTGCCTTAGAGGGACTCAATAGTTTAGGCCATGTGTATTTGGGTTCATAGACATATGCTAGATAGTTTGCTTAGAATGTTTGATGATGTTAAACTGTGTGATGATGTTAAACCTCTGTGATATGCAACTCAGTGCGGGCTTGTTAAACCCACTGCGCCAACGCACTGTATATTGAAATACAATAAATGTTAGATATTATATTTAACGGAGTTATTGTTGCCTGTGTGAGCCCGAGCTCAGATACCTAGACATCCAACACGCTGACAGGCTTTTTGGGGGCTAGGCTCCGGTTTTGGCATAAGCTTTACATATAGACGGCTATTGATTGCCAAGTAAAATAGTAAATTAATCATATCAAATTGATGTTTGAAGAAATTTAACAAATTTGCATCTATCTAGTGATCAACTAGTATTAATATGAGTCCCTCTGCAGCTAGTCTCTCAATGATGTTAATACTATAAACTATTTTGACATGACTGTGACATTTTTTGACTGTTACTAATGTTTTCTCATTCTACGAGCAGATTGTTCCGCGAGTTGTGTGGTGTGTAACCTATGTAAACTATCCAACAGGGGCGAGAGTACAAGACAACATTCACAAGTTCTGGGATCATAAGATAAGTTTCATATCATGCCCATTGCAACCCTAAGCGGTACTTATCACCATCCATCCATGTATCATTTTGCTTTGCATTGATTTGTATGTATATTCATGACCTTGTAACCAACATAACTTTGCATTTGGATTTGCGCATGTAATAATTAAGGGAGATAACTAAATTTTCTACTCCCCAACATTTTTTCTAAGGGATTTAACTTCAGTAAAATTACCAACAAGTAAAAGACAAGATGTCTACTTTAGAAAAATGTATTGAGCAAGGTATGAAATTAGGTTATAAAGAAGAGAAACTGTCAGAATGGGCACAGAAGACGCACGCAGAGAACATTGCCCGTGAAGAAAGAGCGATAGAACGAGAAGAAAAGAAAATGCAAATGGAGCAGAAGAGAAAAAGATGCAATCAGAAGAGAAAAGGATGCAGATGCAACTGCAGGCTCAAGAGAAACAAATGGAGCTCGAGGCAGCGGCCAAATTAGCCCAATTGAATGCCGATACACAAATAAAACTAAAGCAGATGGAAATCGATTCCAACGTAAAAATATCTGTAAATAAATTAAGAAGCAAAGAGGAAGAACAGAAATATAACAAGTATAAAGGCCTCGTCAAGGCATTCTGCTCAGGAGATTCCATCAGTGCATACCTGGAAAATTTTGAGTGTCTAATGTCCTACCATAAGATCATAAAATCAGATTGGTCATTTATTTTAATGAGAAACTTAGCTCTGGAACCTTTGAAAGTAATAGAGACAGTGCCACAGGAAATGAGAAAAGATTATGATTACTTAAAGCAACGCATTCTCCAACATTTCTCTTTAGATACTGCAGGTTACCAACAACAGTTCGCTAAATTATCCCCTCAACCAAATCAAACCTTCATAGACTACGTGTCTACAGTTCAGGATGTGTGCACAAAGTGGATTAACTCAGCTAAAACTAACAACAGCCATGACAAACTAAAAGAACTCATTATTATTGACAAAATAGTTAGTACAATCCCCACACCTTTTGCTAAGTTTTTGAAACAAATGGACTGTAGGAGTATTCAGGATGTAGAGACAAAGGGGAACGCATTTTTCACAGCGAACAGAGATATTTTCCAATTAAACCTAAGTCAGAACGAAACAGCAGCAGTGGTAAACACTAGATACTCGAAACCAACTGAAAGCAAGTTTAAACCATGCTCAAATGTCAGGAAGCCAGTTAAGTGCCAATATTGTAGTTTGACTCACGAAGAATACGCTATGTGCGATAAATCGCCCAACTATCCACACCATCTCAAAATGATCGTGGAGAAGCAGAAGAACAAGAGAAATGCGTACCAGAGAGCGATCAAATGCTATTTTTGCAGTAGCTTTGGGCACTACAGTCGCTTTTGTGATGGCCGAAAATTATTAAAACAGGCCAATGCTGCACTAGTTGAAAGTTCCTCAGAGGAAGATATTGAGTTACTGAACGAGTGTGACAATCAAAACAAAAGTTTGAGTGAGCTAGGAAATGCAGTGCACATTATTGACACCATTACAGACAGTAAGTGTAACACCTGTACGAAATTCCAACTTGACACAACATTACTATGTGGCCACACTATCCCTATGATACGGCCAATGCTGCCTTATCTTCTACAGGCAAGCTAAATTTCTCAACAGGGTTTGTAAATAACAAAAAGTGCACATTAATTCGTGATTCCGGCGCAACGCTCTGTGGGATTAAGAAAACATTAATCAACGACAAAGACTATACACACAAACACGTAACTTGTCGCACATTCTCAGGCACTATAGAGAAATACCCCCTTGCTTTTGTCGAAATTCGAACACCGTTCATATCAGGACTAGTATTGTGCGCAGCCCTAGAAAATCCTGTCGCTGATATTATACTTGGGAACCTGCCCAACATACGACCTTGCTCTGAAAAGGAAATCAGAGATTGGGAGCGGAAAAACGGTATACAACACCCAAACAGCGATCCGAAAGAGAAACACCATTCATGCTTGTCTCAATCTGCCAAAAGGACAAGGGAGACAACCAATGAAGTAATTCAGAAAGAATTCACCAAGGTGTATGATGCAGGGGCGGTCGAATCTGTCAGTGATACGACCAATTTAAAACCTTGAATTGAGGATGCTACCGATCTACCAAGTACCAAGCCTGTAGATGTGCAACAACACACACAACACACGAATGCAATAACACGACAGACAACTCACAAAACTCACACCAACCAACTGCAGGAGTCACTAGAAATTGTAGCACCAAACATTACCATCACTAATTTTGGAGATGAACAAAAATCAGATCCTACACTTTCACCATATTTTAGGTTAGTAGGACTTAAACCAAAATTATCTAAGAACGCATCGTGGTCATTTACATTAAAGAACAATGTGTTGACTAGATTATACACTAGAGATCAGACCACAATACAGCAAGTAGTGTTACCACAAGCACATCGAGAGAAAGTACTAAAGATAGCCCATGATTCACCTTTTGGAGGTCATAGGGGGTACGAAAAGACTAGAGCTAGGGTCCTGACCCAATTTTATTGGCCGAAATTTTGCCAAGACATAAAAACCTACTGTAGATCATGTAATATATGTCAGAAACTGGTGAAAAAGGGGAAAAACCCCACGGTAAAAGTTCAATCAACCACAACTGCCTCGAGGCCATTCCATGTAAATATGTTAAAACCATACTATACTAGACAGGACACTGACACGAGTGAGCAAACGCAGCTAACTGATGACAGAAACGAAATGACAGTGACCCAACTGAGTGACATCTCGACAAACGAAGCATCGTTAACGACGCACTCTTACGACAACAAAGACGACGAAGACATATGTACATTACCGACAATATGTGATAACGACAGCGACGACCAATTTAATGACATATTGACAACGATTAATCTCGATGACGACGACAATGACATTGAGGACAATTTACAAACAGTAGCATCTGTGATAAATCAGACAGACGTAGACAATACTGAAATCCCAGTACCGATTATGAATGGCGACGGTAGTATAAAGGACATACAAATCTCTGACACTCTGACACAACAGCAGCGACAAGACATTTTGACTCTCCTTAACGAGTATAAATCTATCTTCTCGAACAAACCTGGACGGACTGACAAAATAACACATTCAATTGTGTTGACAGATCTGACACCGGTCAAATGTAGACCATATTCTATTCCTCTGCATTATAGAGCAAATTTAGACAAAGAAATTTTAGATTTAGAGAAAAATACAATAATTCAGAAATCTATGTCTCAATATTCTTCACCGATTGTCCTGGTGAAAAAGAAGGACCAAACAATCCGTTTGTGCATCAATTATAGAAAGTTAAATACAATAACCACAACAGATGCGGAGCCGATGAATAGCTGTGAAGACCTCATTTTGAACATGTCTCAATCATCCTTATTTTCAAAGGTTGATTTAGCGAAAGGTTATTGGCAAGTACCACTACACCCTGCTTCTAGACATATAACAGCATTCGCAACACCTCTCGGTTTGTACGAATGGAGATATCTTCCATTTGGTCTGAAGAACGCTCCCGCCACATTTGTTAGGTTAACTAGATTGCTATTGCACGGAATTAAAGATGTCCAAGCTTATATTGATGATATATGCATTCATTCTTCTAATATGACTTCTCACTTACTTACACTCAAACAAGTCTTTGACCAAATCTTTCTTTTCGGACTTACTATCAAACCTTCCAAGGTTGAAATAGGCTATAAACAAATAGACTTCCTTGGTCATAGAATTTCTGAAGGCAAACTGCTGACAGATGAGAAAATTGTTTCGAAGATTCTCAATCTAGAAGTTCCTACCACAAAGAAACAAATTAGAAGTTTATTAGGTCTTATAAACTATTATTCTAAGTTTATACCAAATTGGGCAGAACTTACATCAGTTTTTTCGAATATGTTGACAAAAGATCATCCATCAAAAGTTTGTAAAAGTACCAGCTTAGAGGATGCAATATGCAGATTGAAACGCATTTTTTCTAATCCACCAGTCTTACGATTACCAAACATAGATTTACCCTTTATTTTGACCACAGATTCGAGTGCTATCGCAATTGGAGGATGTTTAATGCAAGAAGTGGATGGAGTGAGACACCCAATTCTCTACGTAAGCCGTAAGCTGAAGAAAGCAGAGACCCGTTACTCTACAGTGGAATTGGAGGCATTAAGTCTATTATTTTGTATGCTCAGATTGTCTAAGTTCCTCTTGGGTGCCCACTTTGTTGTACTCACCGACAATTCGCCATTGTTGGTACTTAAGCAAGGTGTTCCCAAAAACCATCGTTTGCAAAGATGGTGTCTTCTTCTCCAAGATTTCGACTTCGAAATCCGCCATATCAGAGGCACTGATAACATTATAGCTGATATTTTATCGCGGCAGACGAATGCGCCAACAGAATAACATTTGGCACATTGACCATTCGCCATACCAGAAATTGTGATATTTTATCCCGTGGCATAGAACAGTGTAACTTTACACCTGCTAAAGAACTTTCAGTTAAAAGTAATAACACCCCAGTGAATAGGTTACTTATGACACCCACGAACATGAAACGTTGATAGGATTTTGTTTGTTGAGAGCTATAATATCATTTACTAAAGCTCTAAGAACAATCCGACCAAGAGACATTATCTGTGAGTTGATTTCAACTAGTGTATTGACATTCATCATGAAAACATTAAGAACACTTATACTCGACATTGAGAACATTCCGTACTTGCTGTGGCTAATAGACTTTGCAAACAGCCGAAATAGAACTACGTCAACGACAACACTCAAGAGACAGCCATACTAACTATTAACATTCATGGCACGATACGCTAACAACAGGAGGACAACGCGTACATCATCGTTGGATTTAGTTACTTAGTTAATTAATTAATTTAGTAGTGAATATGTATTATATTATTGTGTATATAAAATGTGTCAACCTGTAATTTGTACATTTCTACTATATTATTACAGGTATTTCCATTCATAGGTTAAATAACCTGCCTATGCCATTTTCTCTATGTAAATTATAAACCATTTTTGAGTCATCGTACAAAAAGTACGTATTATCTTAAAGGGAAAATATCGCCTATTCTGTTTTTTCTAAGGGAAATAACACTTACCTCAACTTTAATTATATATTTTAACCAAATACTATTTTGAATGAAAGATGTGTGAATGGCAGTGTGAAAGAATTAAATGAGAGAACGATATACTGAGCGGACAAATTGTACGCAAAACGTATTTATTTTAATTTGTCTGCGTCTTTCATGTAAATTGTACTACTTGTCTAAATTATTGATACATGTGTAGCAGTTAGTTTAGTACTCTTAGTTAGCAGTTAGAATACTACATCTAAGCACCACTGCTTGGAATGCCTGATCATGTATTGCACACATTGGAGTAATTCATGATTAAGGATATCCCAACTCGTGACGCTTGGAAATAAGCCACACATTCAGCACACATTTACACAAAACTCAAAACTGAACACTATCAATTAAAATGCAGTCACTTTATTAGAAGCAGCAACTTATTAGTCAACACACTAACAAGCCAACAGGGACACATGTAGTCAGATGGGGTAAAATAACAACGTAACCACATATTTAGCATTATATAACATACGAGAGTAAAAGTGTATTGAAATGCACACACAGAACAAGATTTGAAGATGTACTTAATTAGCCAAGACTTTTGTCTTGTTAATCCTCTTTAAAACAGAGGTTAATTATCTTGGTATCAGTGGGATACTATGAGAAGGACGGGTTGTAGACACAACTAGTAAACGTCACGTAACTTCGGTCAGATAAGCATTGTTAAGGACACAGGAGAGAGAGAGATCTCTTCACCAAATAAAAGAAGTGGTGTATGGGAGAATACATGAGTGTTGATGCCAAGTTACTGTCCACCAAACTACATACACCGACTTTATGTGATTCTGTGACAGAATTAGTGCAGAACTAATTACCCTATAACAACCCATCAAATCAGGGGAGAGGGGGGACTTCTGTCACAGCCTCACATTATCCACATTATCCGGTAAACTAACATTAGTTAATAGATATTAGCCAAGGGCTACAACTCCCGCCCAAGGGAAAGAAGTAAGACCCTCGAAGGCCAGAGTATTCCAGAACCTTCTCGAAGGACTGGTCAGTGAGCCCACTGTCCCGTGGACACTGATGTGGCCTGCCATTGCGGGGTCCACGAGGAACTCGAACAGAGTTACCACCCGTGTCGGATTGCGACACGTGTGGATCGGCAGAGAGAGACGGGACATCGAAGAGGTAACAGGGCCTGCCTTAGAGGGACTCAATAGTTTAGGCCATGTGTATTTGGGTTCATAGACATATGCTAGATAGTTTGCTTAGAATGTTTGATGATGTTAAACTGTGTGATGATGTTAAACCTCTGTGATATGCAACTCAGTGCGGGCTTGTTAAACCCACTGCGCCAACGCACTGTATATTGAAATACAATAAATGTTAGATATTATATTTAACGGAGTTATTGTTGCCTGTGTGAGCCCGAGCTCAGATACCTAGACATCCAACACGCTGACACACCACTACTTCATCCACAACTTGAGGTTTGACAGTACCATATTCTACTGACATATGTCTGCCTACCTGAATTGTGTAGGCACCACTACTTCATCCACAACTTGAGGGTTGACAGTAATCTTTCCTACAAATGTAGGATCCTGGGTTCCTGGACTGTCCAAGCTCACGGGTTCGGTCGGCACAGGGACATCAAATGTGTGCAAGTTTCCTTCTGACGACCACGGCAAGTGGTAAGATCTATTGACAGACAAACATCCAGACTGCAACCTATAGACTGGGCTGGCTCAAACACACACATCAATGTCAAATGTCATCTCATCAGGGAGCTCAACAAACAAGAAGAACACACATGATTATTTTCAAATGGCATTAGGAAACTCTATAGACAACAAGCACACACACACACACACTCTCTCTCTCTCAGTCACTCACTCTCTCTCTCTCTTCACTCACTCACTCACTCTCTCTCTCTCTTCACTCACTCACTCACTCCTTCTCTCTCACATGCACACATGCATACACGCACATTTGCATGCACACACACAATCCATATCAAATGTCATCAAAGAACTCAGCAAATTAAAACACACACACACATGCCCGCACACTAGCAGGCAGGCTATCAACTGACAGACAATATGCAAGCAGAATACACAATCACACTGACAGAGTTCTAGGGCAACAACTGACAGACAACAAGTAGAAAACACAATCACACTGACAGAGTTCTAGGGTAACAACAGACAGACAACAAGCAAGTAGAAAACACAATCACACTGACAGAGTTCTAGGGCAACCACAGACACACAACAAGCAAGTAGAAAACACAATCACACTGACAGAGTTCTAGGGCAACAACAGACAGACAACAAGTAGAAAACACAATCACACTGACAGAGTTCTAGGGCAACAACTGACAGACAACAAGTAGAAAACACAATCACACTGACAGAGTTCTAGGGCAACAACAGACAGACAACAAGTAGAAAACACAATCACACTGACAGAGTTCTAGGGCAACAACTGACAGACAACAAGTAGAAAACACAATCACACTGACAGAGTTCTAGGGCAACAACTGACAGACAACAAGTAGAAAACACAATCACACTGACAGAGTTCTAGGGCAACAACAGACAACAAGTAGAAAACACAATCACACTGACAGAGTTCTAGGGCAACAACAGACAGACAACAAGTAGAAAAGACAATCACACTGACATAGTTCTAGGGCAACAACAGACAGACAACAAGTAGAAAACACAATCACACTGACAGAGTTCTAGGGCAACAACAGACAGACAACAAGCAAGTAGAAAACACAATCACACTGACAGAGTTCTAGGGCTACAACTGACAGACAACAAGCAAGCAGAAAACACAATCACACTGACAGATTTCTAGGGTAACAACAGACAGACAACAAGCAAGTAGAAAACACAATCACACTGACAGAGTTCCAGGGCAACAACAGACAGACAACAAGTAGAAAACACAATCACACTGACAGAGTTCTAGGGCAACAACAGACAGACAACAAGTAGAAAACACAATCACACTGACAGAGTTCTAGGGCAACAACAGACAGACAACAAGCAAGTAGAAAACACAATCACACTGACAGAGTTCTAGGGCAACAACTGACAGACAAGTAGAAAACACATCACACTGACAGAGTTCTAGGGCAACAACAGACAGACAACAAGTAGAAAACACATTCACACTGACAGAGTTCTAGGGCAACAACTGACAGACAACAAGTAGAAAAAACAATCACACTGACAGAGTTCTAGGGCAACAACAGACAGACAACAAGTAGAAAACACAATCACACTGACAGAGTTCTAGGGCAACAACTGACAGACAACAAGTAGAAAACACAATCACACTGACAGAGTTCTAGGGCAACAACAGACAACAAGTAGAAAACACAATCACACTGACAGAGTTCTAGGGCAACAACAGACAGACAACAAGTAGAAAACACAATCACACTGACAGAGTTCTAGGGCAACAACAGACAGACAACAAGCAAGTAGAAAACACAATCACACTGACAGAGTTCTAGGGCAACAACTGACAGACAAGTAGAAAACACATCACACTGACAGAGTTCTAGGGCAACAACAGACAGACAACAAGTAGAAAACACATTCACACTGACAGAGTTCTAGGGCAACAACTGACAGACAACAAGTAGAAAACACAATCACACTGACAGAGTTCTAGGGCAACAACTGACAGACAAGTAGAAAACACAATCACACTGACAGAGTTCTAGGGCAACAACTGACAGACAAGTAGAAAACACAATCACACTGACAGAGTTCTAGGGCAACAACAGACAGACAACAAGTAGAAAACACAATCACACTGACAGAGTTCTAGGGCAACAACAGACACACAACAAGCAAGTAGAAAACACAATCACACTGACAGAGTTCTAGGGCAACAACAGACAGACAACAAGCAAGTAGAAAACACAATCACATTGACAGAGTTCTAGGGCAACAACAGACAGACAACAAGTAGAAAACACAATCACACTGACAGAGTTCTAGGGCAACAACTGACAGACAAGTAGAAAACACAATCACACTGACAGAGTTCTAGGGCAACAACAGACACACAACAAGCAAGTAGAAAACACAATCACACTGACAGAGTTCTAGGGCAACAACTGACAGACAAGTAGAAAACACAATCACACTGACAGAGTTCTAGGGCAACAACTGACAGACAAGTAGAAAACACAATCACACTGACAGAGTTCTAGGGCAACAACAGACAGACTACAAGTAGAAAACACAATCACACTGACAGAGTTCTAGGGCAACAACAGACACACAACAAGCAAGTAGAAAACACAATCACACTGACAGAGTTCTAGGGCAACAACAGACAGACAACAAGCAAGTAGAAAACACAATCACATTGACAGAGTTCTAGGGCAACAACAGACAGACAACAAGTAGAAAACACAATCACACTGACAGAGTTCTAGGGCAACAACAGACACACAACAAGCAAGTAGAAAACACAATCACACTGACAGAGTTCTAGGGCATCAACTGACAGACAAGTAGAAAACACAATCACACTGACAGAGTTCTAGGGCAACAACTGACAGACAAGTAGAAAACACAATCACACTGACAGAGTTCTAGGGCAACAACTGACAGACAAGTAGAAAACACAATCACACTGACAGAGTTCTAGGGCAACAACTGACAGACAAGTAGAAAACACAATCACACTGACAGAGTTCTAGGGCAACAACAGACAGACAACAAGTAGAAAACACAATCACACTGACAGAGTTCTAGGGCAACAACAGACACACAACAAGCAAGTAGAAAACACAATCACACTGACAGAGTTCTAGGGCAACAACAGACAGACAACAAGCAAGTAGAAAACACAATCACATTGACAGAGTTCTAGGGCAACAACAGACAGACAACAAGTAGAAAACACAATTACACTGACAGAGTTCTAGGGCAACAACAGACACACAACAAGCAAGTAGAAAACACAATCACACTGACAGAGTTCTAGGGCAACAACAGACAGACAACAAGCAAGTAGAAAACACAATCACACTGACAGAGTTCTAGGGCAACAACAGACAGACAACAAGTAGAAAACACAATCACACTGATAGAGTTCTAGGGCAACAACTGACAGACAACAAGCAAGTAGAAAACACAATCACACTGACAGAGTTCTAGGGCAACAACAGACAGACAACAAGTAGAAAAAACAATCACACTGACAGAGTTCTAGGGCAACAACTGACAGACAACAAGAAGAAAACACAATCACACTGACAGAGTTCTAGGGCAACAACTGACAGACAACAAGTAGAAAACACAATCACACTGACAGAGTTCTAGGGCAACAACTGACAGACAAGTAGAAAACACAATCACACTGACAGAGTTCTAGGGCAACAACTGACAGACAAGTAGAAAACACAATCACACTGACAGAGTTCTAGGGCAACAACAGACAGACAACAAGTAGAAAACACAATCACACTTACAGAGTTCTAGGGCAACAACAGACACACAACAAGCAAGTAGAAAACACAATCACACTGACAGAGTTCTAGGGCAACAACAGACAGACAACAAGCAAGTAGAAAACACAATCACATTGACAGAGTTCTAGGGCAACAACAGACAGACAACAAGTAGAAAACACAATCACACTGACAGAGTTCTAGGGCAACAACAGACACACAACAAGCAAGTAGAAAACACAATCACACTGACAGAGTTCTAGGGCAACAACAGACAGACAACAAGCAAGTAGAAAACACAATCACACTGACAGAGTTCTAGGGCAACAACAGACAGACAACAAGTAGAAAACACAATCACACTGATAGAGTTCTAGGGCAACAGCTGACAGACAACAAGTAGAAAACATATTCACACTGACAGAGTTCTAGGGCAACAACAGACAGTCAACAAGTAGAAAACACAATCACACTGACAGAGTTCTAGGGCAACAACAGACACACAACAAGTAGAAAACACAATCACACTGACAGAGTTCTAGGGCAACAACTGACAGACAACAAGTAGAAAACACAATCACACTGACAGAGTTCTAGGGCAACAACTGACAGACAACAAGTAGAAAACACAATCACACTGACAGAGTTCTAGGGCAACAACTGACAGACAAGTAGAAAACACAATCACACTGACACAGTTCTAGGGCAACAACTGACAGACAAGTAGAAAACACAATCACACTGACAGAGTTCTAGGGCAACAACAGACAGACAACAAGTAGAAAACACAATCACACTGACAGAGTTCTAGGGCTACAACTGACAGACAACAAGCAAGCAGAAAACACAATCACACTGACAGAGTTCTAGGGCAACAACAGACAGACAACAAGCAAGTAGAAAACACAATCACACTGACAGAGTTCTAGGGCAACAACAGACAGACAACAAGTAGAAAACACAATCACACTGACAGAGTTCTAGGGCAACAACAGACAGACAACAAGTAGAAAACACACTCACACTGACAGAGTTCTAGGGCAACAACAGACAGACAACAAGCAAGCAGAAAACACAATCACACTGACAGAGTTCTAGGGCAACAACAGACAGACAACAAGCAAGTAGAAAACACAATCACACTGACAGAGTTCTAGGGCAACAACAGAGAGACAACAAGTAGAAAACACAATCACACTGACAGAGTTCTAGGGCAACAACAGACACACAACAAGCAAGTAGAAAACACAATCACACTGACAGAGTTCCAGGGCAACAACAGACACACAACAAGCAAGTAGAAAACACAATCACACTGATAGAGTTCCAGGGCAACAACAGACACACAACAAGCAAGTAGAAAACACAATCACACTGACAGAGTTCCAGGGCAACAACAGACAGACAACATGTAGAAAACACAATCATACTGACAGAGTTCTAGGGCAACAGCTGACAGACAACAAGTAGAAAACATATTCACACTGACAGAGTTCTAGGGCAACAACAGACAGACAACAAGTAGAAAACACAATCACACTGACAGAGTTCTAGGGCAACAACAGACAGACAACAAGTAGAAAACACAATCACACTGACAGAGTTCTAGGGCAACAACAGACAGAACAACAAGTAGAAAAAACAATCACACTGACAGAGTTCTAGGGCAACAACTGACAGACAACAAGTAGAAAACACAATCACACTGACAGAGTTCTAGGGCAACAACTGACAGACAACAAGTAGAAAACACAATCACACTGACAGAGTTCTAGGGCAACAACTGACAGACATAAAGTAGAAAACACAATCACACTGACAGAGTTCTAGGGCAACAACTGACAGACAACAAGTAGAAAACACAATCACACTGACAGAGTTCTAGGGCAACAACTGACAGACAACAAGTAGAAAACACAATCACACTGACAGAGTTCTAGGGCAACAACAGACAGAACAACAAGTATAAAAAACAATCACACTGACAGAGTTATAGGGCAACAACTGACAGACAACAAGTAGAAAACACAATCACACTGACAGAGTTCTAGGGCAACAACTGACAGACAACAAGTAGAAAACACAATCACACTGACAGAGTTCTAGGGCAACAACTGACAGACATAAAGTAGAAAACACAATCACACTGACAGAGTTCTAGGGCAACAACTGACAGACAAGTAGAAAACACAACCACAATGACAGAGTTCTAGGGCAACAACTGACAGACAACAAGTAGAAAACACAATCACACTGACAGAGTTCTAGGGCAACAACAGACAGACAACAAGTAGAAAACACAATCACACTGACAGAGTTCTAGGGCAACAACTGACAGACAACAAGTAGAAAACACAACCACACTGACAGAGTTCTAGGGCAACAACAGACACACAACAAGCAGAAAACACAATCACACTGACAGAGTTCTAGGGCAACAACTGACACACAACAAGTAGAAAACACAATCACACTGACAGAGTTCCAGGGCAACAACAGACACACAACAAGCAAGTAGAAAACACAATCACACTGATAGAGTTCCAGGGCAACAACAGACACACAACAAGCAAGTAGAAAACACAATCACACTGACAGAGTTCCAGGGCAACAACAGACAGACAACATGTAGAAAACACAATCATACTGACAGAGTTCTAGGGCAACAGCTGACAGACAACAAGTAGAAAACATATTCACACTGACAGAGTTCTAGGGCAACAACAGACAGACAACAAGTAGAAAACACAATCACACTGACAGAGTTCTAGGGCAACAACAGACAGACAACAAGTAGAAAACACAATCACACTGACAGAGTTCTAGGGCAACAACAGACAGAACAACAAGTAGAAAAAACAATCACACTGACAGAGTTCTAGGGCAACAACTGACAGACAACAAGTAGAAAACACAATCACACTGACAGAGTTCTAGGGCAACAACTGACAGACAACAAGTAGAAAACACAATCACACTGACAGAGTTCTAGGGCAACAACTGACAGACATAAAGTAGAAAACACAATCACACTGACAGAGTTCTAGGGCAACAACTGACAGACAACAAGTAGAAAACACAATCACACTGACAGAGTTCTAGGGCAACAACTGACAGACAACAAGTAGAAAACACAATCACACTGACAGAGTTCTAGGGCAACAACTGACAGACAAATAGAAAACACAATCACACTGACAGAGTTCTAGGGCAACAACTGACAGACAACAAGTAGAAAACACAATCACACTGACAGAGTTCTAGGGCAACAACTGACAGACAACAAGTAGAAAACACAATCACACTGACAGAGTTCTAGGGCAACAACTGACAGACATAAAGTAGAAAACACAATCACACTGACAGAGTTCTAGGGCAACAACTGACAGACAAGTAGAAAACACAACCACAATGACAGAGTTCTAGGGCAACAACTGACAGACAACAAGTAGAAAACACAATCACACTGACAGAGTTCTAGGGCAACAACAGACAGACAACAAGTAGAAAACACAATCACACTGACAGAGTTCTAGGGCAACAACTGACAGACAACAAGTAGAAAACACAACCACACTGACAGAGTTCTAGGGCAACAACAGACACACAACAAGCAGAAAACACAATCACACTGACAGAGTTCTAGGGCAACAACTGACACACAACAAGTAGAAAACACAATCACACTGACAGAGTTCCAGGGCAACAACTGACAGACAACAAGTAGAAAACACAATCACACTGACAGAGTTCTAGGGCAACAACAGACAGACAACAAGTAGAAAACACAATCACACTGACAGAGTTCTAGGGCAACAACAGACAGACAACAAGTAGAAAACACAATCACACTGACAGAGTTCTAGGGCAACAACTGACAGACAACAAGTAGAAAACACAATCACACTGACAGAGTTCTAGGGCAACAACAGACACACAACAAGCAAGTAGAAAACACAATCACACTGACAGAGTTCTAGGGCAACAACAGACAGACAACAAGTAGAAAACACAATCACACTGACAGAGTTCTAGGGCAACAACTGACAGACAAGTAGAAAACACAATCACACTGACAGAGTTCTAGGGCAACAACAGACAGACAACAAGTAGAAAACACAATCACACTGACAGAGTTCTAGGGCAACAACTGACAGACAAATAGAAAACACAATCACACTGACAGAGTTCTAGGGCAACAACTGACAGACAACAAGTAGAAAACACAATCACACTGACAGAGTTCTAGGGCAACAACTGACAGACAACAAGTAGAAAACACAATCACACTGACAGAGTTCTAGGGCAACAACAGACAGACAACAAGTAGAAAACACAATCACACTGACAGAGTTCTAGGGCAACAACTGACAGACAACAAGTAGAAAACACAATCACACTGACAGAGTTCTAGGGCAACAACAGACACACAACAAGCAAGTAGAAAACACAATCACACTGACAGAGTTCTAGGGCAACAACAGACAGACAACAAGTAGAAAACACAATCACACTGACAGAGTTCTAGGGCAACAACTGACAGACAAGTAGAAAACACAATCACACTGACAGAGTTCTAGGGCAACAACAGACAGACAACAAGTAGAAAACACAATCACACTGACAGAGTTCTAGGGCAACAACTGACAGACAAATAGAAAACACAATCACACTGACAGAGTTCTAGGGCAACAACTGACAGACAACAAGTAGAAAACACAATCACACTGACAGAGTTCTAGGGCAACAACTGACAGACAACAAGTAGAAAACACAATCACACTGACAGAGTTCTAGGGCAACAACTGACAGACATAAAGTAGAAAACACAATCACACTGACAGAGTTCTAGGGCAACAACTGACAGACAAGTAGAAAACACAACCACAATGACAGAGTTCTAGGGCAACAACTGACAGACAACAAGTAGAAAACACAATCACACTGACAGAGTTCTAGGGCAACAACAGACAGACAACAAGTAGAAAACACAATCACACTGACAGAGTTCTAGGGCAACAACTGACAGACAACAAGTAGAAAACACAACCACACTGACAGAGTTCTAGGGCAACAACAGACACACAACAAGCAGAAAACACAATCACACTGACAGAGTTCTAGGGCAACAACTGACACACAACAAGTAGAAAACACAATCACACTGACAGAGTTCCAGGGCAACAACTGACAGACAACAAGTAGAAAACACAATCACACTGACAGAGTTCTAGGGCAACAACAGACAGACAACAAGTAGAAAACACAATCACACTGACAGAGTTCTAGGGCAACAACAGACAGACAACAAGTAGAAAACACAATCACACTGACAGAGTTCTAGGGCAACAACAGACAGACAAGTAGAAAACACAATCACACTGACAGAGTTCCAGGGCAACAACAGACACACAACAAGCAAGTAGAAAACACAATCACACTGACAGAGTTCTAGGGCAACAACTGACAGACAAGTAGAAAACACAATCACACTGACAGAGTTCTAGGGCAATAACAGACAGACAACAAGCAGAAAACACAATCATACTGACAGAGTTCTAGGGCAACAACTGACAGACAAGTAGAAAACACAATCACACTGACAGAGTTCTAGGGCAACAACAGACAGACAACAAGTAGAAAACACAATCACACTGACAGAGTTCTAGGGCAACAACAGACAGAACAACAAGTATAAAAAACAATCACACTGACAGAGTTATAGGGCAACAACTGACAGACAACAAGTAGAAAACACAATCACACTGACAGAGTTCTAGGGCAACAACTGACAGACAACAAGTAGAAAACACAATCACACTGACAGAGTTCTAGGGCAACAACTGACAGACATAAAGTAGAAAACACAATCACACTGACAGAGTTCTAGGGCAACAACTGACAGACAACAAGTAGAAAACACAATCATACTGACAGAGTTCTAGGGCAACAACTGACAGACAACAAGTAGAAAACACAATCACACTGACAGAGTTCTAGGGCAACAACTGACAGACAAATAGAAAACACAATCACACTGACAGAGTTCTAGGGCAACAACTGACAGACAACAAGTAGAAAACACAATCACACTGACAGAGTTCTAGGGCAACAACTGACAGACAACAAGTAGAAAACACAATCACACTGACAGAGTTCTAGGGCAACAACTGACAGACATAAAGTAGAAAACACAATCACACTGACAGAGTTCTAGGGCAACAACTGACAGACAACAAGTAGAAAACACAATCACACTGACAGAGTTCTAGGGCAACAACTGACAGACATAAAGTAGAAAACACAATCACACTGACAGAGTTCTAGGGCAACAACTGACAGACAACAAGTAGAAAACACAATCACACTGACAGAGTTCTAGGGCAACAACTGACAGACAACAAGTAGAAAACACAACCACACTGACAGAGTTCTAGGGCAACAACAGACAGACAACAAGTAGAAAACACAATCACACTGACAGAGTTCTAGGGCAACAACAGACAGACAACAAGTAGAAAACACAATCACACTGACAGAGTTCTAGGGCAACAACTGACAGACAACAAGTAGAAAACACAACCACACTGACAGAGTTCTAGGGCAACAACAGACACACAACAAGCAGAAAACACAATCACACTGACAGAGTTCTAGGGCAACAACTGACACACAACAAGTAGAAAACACAATCACACTGACAGAGTTCCAGGGCAACAACAGACACACAACAAGCAAGTAGAAAACACAATCACACTGATAGAGTTCCAGGGCAACAACAGACACACAACAAGCAAGTAGAAAACACAATCACACTGACAGAGTTCCAGGGCAACAACAGACAGACAACATGTAGAAAACACAATCATACTGACAGAGTTCTAGGGCAACAGCTGACAGACAACAAGTAGAAAACATATTCACACTGACAGAGTTCTAGGGCAACAACAGACAGACAACAAGTAGAAAACACAATCACACTGACAGAGTTCTAGGGCAACAACAGACAGACAACAAGTAGAAAACACAATCACACTGACAGAGTTCTAGGGCAACAACAGACAGAACAACAAGTAGAAAAAACAATCACACTGACAGAGTTCTAGGGCAACAACTGACAGACAACAAGTAGAAAACACAATCACACTGACAGAGTTCTAGGGCAACAACTGACAGACAACAAGTAGAAAACACAATCACACTGACAGAGTTCTAGGGCAACAACTGACAGACATAAAGTAGAAAACACAATCACACTGACAGAGTTCTAGGGCAACAACTGACAGACAACAAGTAGAAAACACAATCACACTGACAGAGTTCTAGGGCAACAACTGACAGACAACAAGTAGAAAACACAATCACACTGACAGAGTTCTAGGGCAACAACTGACAGACAAATAGAAAACACAATCACACTGACAGAGTTCTAGGGCAACAACTGACAGACAACAAGTAGAAAACACAATCACACTGACAGAGTTCTAGGGCAACAACTGACAGACAACAAGTAGAAAACACAATCACACTGACAGAGTTCTAGGGCAACAACTGACAGACATAAAGTAGAAAACACAATCACACTGACAGAGTTCTAGGGCAACAACTGACAGACAAGTAGAAAACACAACCACAATGACAGAGTTCTAGGGCAACAACTGACAGACAACAAGTAGAAAACACAATCACACTGACAGAGTTCTAGGGCAACAACAGACAGACAACAAGTAGAAAACACAATCACACTGACAGAGTTCTAGGGCAACAACTGACAGACAACAAGTAGAAAACACAACCACACTGACAGAGTTCTAGGGCAACAACAGACACACAACAAGCAGAAAACACAATCACACTGACAGAGTTCTAGGGCAACAACTGACACACAACAAGTAGAAAACACAATCACACTGACAGAGTTCCAGGGCAACAACTGACAGACAACAAGTAGAAAACACAATCACACTGACAGAGTTCTAGGGCAACAACAGACAGACAACAAGTAGAAAACACAATCACACTGACAGAGTTCTAGGGCAACAACAGACAGACAACAAGTAGAAAACACAATCACACTGACAGAGTTCTAGGGCAACAACAGACAGACAACAAGTAGAAAACACAATCACACTGACAGAGTTCTAGGGCAACAACTGACAGACAACAAGTAGAAAACACAATCACACTGACAGAGTTCTAGGGCAACAACAGACACACAACAAGCAAGTAGAAAACACAATCACACTGACAGAGTTCTAGGGCAACAACAGACAGACAACAAGTAGAAAACACAATCACACTGACAGAGTTCTAGGGCAACAACTGACAGACAAGTAGAAAACACAATCACACTGACAGAGTTCTAGGGCAACAACAGACAGACAACAAGTAGAAAACACAATCACACTGACAGAGTTCTAGGGCAACAACTGACAGACAAATAGAAAACACAATCACACTGACAGAGTTCTAGGGCAACAACTGACAGACAACAAGTAGAAAACACAATCACACTGACAGAGTTCTAGGGCAACAACTGACAGACAACAAGTAGAAAACACAATCACACTGACAGAGTTCTAGGGCAACAACTGACAGACATAAAGTAGAAAACACAATCACACTGACAGAGTTCTAGGGCAACAACTGACAGACAAGTAGAAAACACAACCACAATGACAGAGTTCTAGGGCAACAACTGACAGACAACAAGTAGAAAACACAATCACACTGACAGAGTTCTAGGGCAACAACAGACAGACAACAAGTAGAAAACACAATCACACTGACAGAGTTCTAGGGCAACAACTGACAGACAACAAGTAGAAAACACAACCACACTGACAGAGTTCTAGGGCAACAACAGACACACAACAAGCAGAAAACACAATCACACTGACAGAGTTCTAGGGCAACAACTGACACACAACAAGTAGAAAACACAATCACACTGACAGAGTTCCAGGGCAACAACTGACAGACAACAAGTAGAAAACACAATCACACTGACAGAGTTCTAGGGCAACAACAGACAGACAACAAGTAGAAAACACAATCACACTGACAGAGTTCTAGGGCAACAACAGACAGACAACAAGTAGAAAACACAATCACACTGACAGAGTTCTAGGGCAACAACAGACAGACAAGTAGAAAACACAATCACACTGACAGAGTTCCAGGGCAACAACAGACACACAACAAGCAAGTAGAAAACACAATCACACTGACAGAGTTCTAGGGCAACAACTGACAGACAAGTAGAAAACACAATCACACTGACAGAGTTCTAGGGCAATAACAGACAGACAACAAGCAGAAAACACAATCATACTGACAGAGTTCTAGGGCAACAACTGACAGACAAGTAGAAAACACAATCACACTGACAGAGTTCTAGGGCAACAACAGACAGACAACAAGTAGAAAACACAATCACACTGACAGAGTTCTAGGGCAACAACAGACAGAACAACAAGTATAAAAAACAATCACACTGACAGAGTTCTAGGGCAACAACTGACAGACAACAAGTAGAAAACACAATCACACTGACAGAGTTCTAGGGCAACAACTGACAGACAACAAGTAGAAAACACAATCACACTGACAGAGTTCTAGGGCAACAACTGACAGACATAAAGTAGAAAACACAATCACACTGACAGAGTTCTAGGGCAACAACTGACAGACAACAAGTAGAAAACACAATCACACTGACAGAGTTCTAGGGCAACAACTGACAGACAAATAGAAAACACAATCACACTGACAGAGTTCTAGGGCAACAACTGACAGACAACAAGTAGAAAACACAATCACACTGACAGAGTTCTAGGGCAACAACTGACAGACAACAAGTAGAAAACACAATCACACTGACAGAGTTCTAGGGCAACAACTGACAGACATAAAGTAGAAAACACAATCACACTGACAGAGTTCTAGGGCAACAACTGACAGACAAGTAGAAAACACAACCACAATGACAGAGTTCTAGGGCAACAACTGACAGACAACAAGTAGAAAACACAATCACACTGACAGAGTTCTAGGGCAACAACAGACAGACAACAAGTAGAAAACACAATCACACTGACAGAGTTCTAGGGCAACAACTGACAGACAACAAGTAGAAAACACAACCACACTGACAGAGTTCTAGGGCAACAACAGACACACAACAAGCAGAAAACACAATCACACTGACAGAGTTCTAGGGCAACAACTGACACACAACAAGTAGAAAACACAATCACACTGACAGAGTTCCAGGGCAACAACTGACAGACAACAAGTAGAAAACACAATCACACTGACAGAGTTCTAGGGCAACAACAGACAGACAACAAGTAGAAAACACAATCACACTGACAGAGTTCTAGGGCAACAACAGACAGACAACAAGTAGAAAACACAATCACACTGACAGAGTTCTAGGGCAACAACAGACAGACAACAAGTAGAAAACACAATCACACTGACAGAGTTCTAGGGCAACAACTGACAGACAACAAGTAGAAAACACAATCACACTGACAGAGTTCTAGGGCAACAACAGACACACAACAAGCAAGTAGAAAACACAATCACACTGACAGAGTTCTAGGGCAACAACAGACAGACAACAAGTAGAAAACACAATCACACTGACAGAGTTCTAGGGCAACAACTGACAGACAAGTAGAAAACACAATCACACTGACAGAGTTCTAGGGCAACAACAGACAGACAACAAGTAGAAAACACAATCACACTGACAGAGTTCTAGGGCAACAACTGACAGACAAATAGAAAACACAATCACACTGACAGAGTTCTAGGGCAACAACTGACAGACAACAAGTAGAAAACACAATCACACTGACAGAGTTCTAGGGCAACAACTGACAGACAACAAGTAGAAAACACAATCACACTGACAGAGTTCTAGGGCAACAACTGACAGACATAAAGTAGAAAACACAATCACACTGACAGAGGTCTAGGGCAACAACTGACAGACAAGTAGAAAACACAACCACAATGACAGAGTTCTAGGGCAACAACTGACAGACAACAAGTAGAAAACACAATCACACTGACAGAGTTCTAGGGCAACAACTGACAGACAACAAGTAGAAAACACAATCACACTGACAGAGTTCTAGGGCAACAACTGACAGACAACAAGTAGAAAACACAATCACACTGACAGAGTTCTAGGGCAACAACTGACAGACATAAAGTAGAAAACACAATCACACTGACAGAGTTCTAGGGCAACAACTGACAGACAAGTAGAAAACACAACCACAATGACAGAGTTCTAGGGCAACAACTGACAGACAACAAGTAGAAAACACAATCACACTGACAGAGTTCTAGGGCAACAACAGACAGACAACAAGTAGAAAACACAATCACACTGACAGAGTTCTAGGGCAACAACTGACAGACAACAAGTAGAAAACACAACCACACTGACAGAGTTCTAGGGCAACAACAGACACACAACAAGCAGAAAACACAATCACACTGACAGAGTTCTAGGGCAACAACTGACACACAACAAGTAGAAAACACAATCACACTGACAGAGTTCCAGGGCAACAACTGACAGACAACAAGTAGAAAACACAATCACACTGACAGAGTTCTAGGGCAACAACAGACAGACAACAAGTAGAAAACACAATCACACTGACAGAGTTCTAGGGCAACAACAGACAGACAACAAGTAGAAAACACAATCACACTGACAGAGTTCTAGGGCAACAACAGACAGACAACAAGTAGAAAACACAATCACACTGACAGAGTTCTAGGGCAACAACTGACAGACAACAAGTAGAAAACACAATCACACTGACAGAGTTCTAGGGCAACAACAGACACACAACAAGCAAGTAGAAAACACAATCACACTGACAGAGTTCTAGGGCAACAACAGACAGACAACAAGTAGAAAACACAATCACACTGACAGAGTTCTAGGGCAACAACTGACAGACAAGTAGAAAACACAATCACACTGACAGAGTTCTAGGGCAACAACAGACAGACAACAAGTAGAAAACACAATCACACTGACAGAGTTCTAGGGCAACAACTGACAGACAAATAGAAAACACAATCACACTGACAGAGTTCTAGGGCAACAACTGACAGACAACAAGTAGAAAACACAATCACACTGACAGAGTTCTAGGGCAACAACTGACAGACAACAAGTAGAAAACACAATCACACTGACAGAGTTCTAGGGCAACAACTGACAGACATAAAGTAGAAAACACAATCACACTGACAGAGTTCTAGGGCAACAACTGACAGACAAGTAGAAAACACAACCACAATGACAGAGTTCTAGGGCAACAACTGACAGACAACAAGTAGAAAACACAATCACACTGACAGAGTTCTAGGGCAACAACAGACAGACAACAAGTAGAAAACACAATCACACTGACAGAGTTCTAGGGCAACAACTGACAGACAACAAGTAGAAAACACAACCACACTGACAGAGTTCTAGGGCAACAACAGACACACAACAAGCAGAAAACACAATCACACTGACAGAGTTCTAGGGCAACAACTGACACACAACAAGTAGAAAACACAATCACACTGACAGAGTTCCAGGGCAACAACTGACAGACAACAAGTAGAAAACACAATCACACTGACAGAGTTCTAGGGCAACAACAGACAGACAACAAGTAGAAAACACAATCACACTGACAGAGTTCTAGGGCAACAACAGACAGACAACAAGTAGAAAACACAATCACACTGACAGAGTTCTAGGGCAACAACAGACAGACAAGTAGAAAACACAATCACACTGACAGAGTTCCAGGGCAACAACAGACACACAACAAGCAAGTAGAAAACACAATCACACTGACAGAGTTCTAGGGCAACAACTGACAGACAAGTAGAAAACACAATCACACTGACAGAGTTCTAGGGCAATAACAGACAGACAACAAGCAGAAAACACAATCATACTGACAGAGTTCTAGGGCAACAACTGACAGACAAGTAGAAAACACAATCACACTGACAGAGTTCTAGGGCAACAACAGACAGACAACAAGTAGAAAACACAATCACACTGACAGAGTTCTAGGGCAACAACAGACAGAACAACAAGTATAAAAAACAATCACACTGACAGAGTTCTAGGGCAACAACTGACAGACAACAAGTAGAAAACACAATCACACTGACAGAGTTCTAGGGCAACAACTGACAGACAACAAGTAGAAAACACAATCACACTGACAGAGTTCTAGGGCAACAACTGACAGACATAAAGTAGAAAACACAATCACACTGACAGAGTTCTAGGGCAACAACTGACAGACAACAAGTAGAAAACACAATCACACTGACAGAGTTCTAGGGCAACAACTGACAGACAACAAGTAGAAAACACAATCACACTGACAGAGTTCTAGGGCAACAACTGACAGACAAATAGAAAACACAATCACACTGACAGAGTTCTAGGGCAACAACTGACAGACAACAAGTAGAAAACACAATCACACTGACAGAGTTCTAGGGCAACAACTGACAGACAACAAGTAGAAAACACAATCACACTGACAGAGTTCTAGGGCAACAACTGACAGACATAAAGTAGAAAACACAATCACACTGACAGAGTTCTAGGGCAACAACTGACAGACAAGTAGAAAACACAACCACAATGACAGAGTTCTAGGGCAACAACTGACAGACAACAAGTAGAAAACACAATCACACTGACAGAGTTCTAGGGCAACAACAGACAGACAACAAGTAGAAAACACAATCACACTGACAGAGTTCTAGGGCAACAACTGACAGACAACAAGTAGAAAACACAACCACACTGACAGAGTTCTAGGGCAACAACAGACACACAACAAGCAGAAAACACAATCACACTGACAGAGTTCTAGGGCAACAACTGACACACAACAAGTAGAAAACACAATCACACTGACAGAGTTCCAGGGCAACAACTGACAGACAACAAGTAGAAAACACAATCACACTGACAGAGTTCTAGGGCAACAACAGACAGACAACAAGTAGAAAACACAATCACACTGACAGAGTTCTAGGGCAACAACAGACAGACAACAAGTAGAAAACACAATCACACTGACAGAGTTCTAGGGCAACAACAGACAGACAACAAGTAGAAAACACAATCACACTGACAGAGTTCTAGGGCAACAACTGACAGACAACAAGTAGAAAACACAATCACACTGACAGAGTTCTAGGGCAACAACAGACACACAACAAGCAAGTAGAAAACACAATCACACTGACAGAGTTCTAGGGCAACAACAGACAGACAACAAGTAGAAAACACAATCACACTGACAGAGTTCTAGGGCAACAACTGACAGACAAGTAGAAAACACAATCACACTGACAGAGTTCTAGGGCAACAACAGACAGACAACAAGTAGAAAACACAATCACACTGACAGAGTTCTAGGGCAACAACTGACAGACAAATAGAAAACACAATCACACTGACAGAGTTCTAGGGCAACAACTGACAGACAACAAGTAGAAAACACAATCACACTGACAGAGTTCTAGGGCAACAACTGACAGACAACAAGTAGAAAACACAATCACACTGACAGAGTTCTAGGGCAACAACTGACAGACATAAAGTAGAAAACACAATCACACTGACAGAGGTCTAGGGCAACAACTGACAGACAAGTAGAAAACACAACCACAATGACAGAGTTCTAGGGCAACAACTGACAGACAACAAGTAGAAAACACAATCACACTGACAGAGTTCTAGGGCAACAACAGACAGACAACAAGTAGAAAACACAATCACACTGACAGAGTTCTAGGGCAACAACTGACAGACAACAAGTAGAAAACACAACCACACTGACAGAGTTCTAGGGCAACAACAGACACACAACAAGCAGAAAACACAATCACACTGACAGAGTTCTAGGGCAACAACTGACACACAACAAGTAGAAAACACAATCACACTGACAGAGTTCCAGGGCAACAACTGACAGACAACAAGTAGAAAACACAATCACACTGACAGAGTTCTAGGGCAACAACAGACAGACAACAAGTAGAAAACACAATCACACTGACAGAGTTCTAGGGCAACAACAGACAGACAACAAGTAGAAAACACAATCACACTGACAGAGTTCTAGGGCAACAACAGACAGACAAGTAGAAAACACAATCACACTGACAGAGTTCTAGGGCAATAACAGACAGACAACAAGCAGAAAACACAATCATACTGACAGAGTTCTAGGGCAACAACTGACAGACAAGTAGAAAACACAATCACACTGACAGAGTTCTAGGGCAACAACTGACAGACAAGTAGAAAACACAATCACACTGACAGAGTTCTAGGGCAACAACTGACAGACAAGTAGAAAACACAATCACACTGACAGAGTTCTAGGGCAACAACTGACAGACAAGTAGAAAACACAATCACACTGACAGAGTTCTAGGGCAACAACTGACAGACAAGTAGAAAACACAATCACACTGACAGAGTTCTAGGGCAACAGCTGACAGACAACAAGTAGAAAAAATATTCACACTGACAGAGTTCTAGGGCAACAACTGACAGACAACAAGTAGAAAACACAATCACACTGACAGAGTTCTAGGGCAACAACAGACAGACAACAAGTAGAAAACACAATCATACTGACAGAGTTCTAGGGCAACAACTGACAGAGTTCTAGGGCAACAACTGACAGATAACAAGCAATTAGAAGAGACTGACTCTGTGTCTGCAGCATCTATATGTGTGTGTTGGATCTGCTCCAGCATCTGGCTGATGTCCGGCTGATAGCTGGCCTTGATAGGCTCTGTGTCTGCGGTTGCACTCAACACTTTGTCTACTTCTGTACTTTTGGCCGTCTCAGGATTCATGTTCGCCGGTCTGTAGATGTGATTCACATACAGCTCATAAATACCACAAACATGTAAAGTCTAAAGAGTAAAATATGACAACACACACTATCTAACAGCATGTGCAGCAACACACACACAAACAATTTGTGTAGCAACTCACACTATCTTGGTATATGACAAACCATACATGTGTGTGTTATTGGTTATATGACAAACCGTACATATGTGTGTGTGTTATTGGTTACATGACAAACCATACATGTGTGTGTTATTGGTTATATGACAAACCATACATGTGTGTGTTATTGGTTATATGACAAACCATACATGTGTGTGTTATTGGTTATATGACAAACCATACATGTGTGTGTTATTGGTTATATGACAAACAATACATAACAGAGACGAACAGTATGATATTAGATTTAATAATGAAGGACCGCCAATTTTGGAGATGGAGGTTCAAAATGTTCTTAAGCATAGGAAAGCTGGCAAGGCCCCCGGTGCAGATAACATCACAACAGAAATGATTAAAGCTTTAGAAGAATTTGGACTAGAGCAAGACTCCAGACTGCTGAACACATTATATGATACTGGAGATATACATCCTGAATTATGTAACTCTGTATTTATTGCAATCCCAAAGAAATCAGGAACCTTGGAATGTGATCAACATAGAACAATTAGTATAATGAGTCACA
This sequence comes from Cepaea hortensis, assembly GCA_963921405.1. Classification (NCBI taxonomy): domain Eukaryota; kingdom Metazoa; phylum Mollusca; class Gastropoda; order Stylommatophora; family Helicidae; genus Cepaea; species Cepaea hortensis. Next base: position 1,173,706 of record OY992884.1, read on the forward strand.
TCACAAAGATTTTGCTAAGAATTATCATGCAAAGAGTGAGGAAGAAGATACAACCTGAAATAGGGGAAGAACTATGTGGGTTTGTAGAAGGAAAGGGTACAGTAAATGCTGTGTATATGCTGCGAACAGTTATTGAACGTGCTATAGAAGTAAACAAGGATATACATCTTTGCTTTATTGACTATACAAAGGCTTTTGATAGAGTTAGACATGTCAACATGGTGGATCTACAAATTGATGGGAAAGACATTAGACTTATGAAAAACATATATTGGAAACAACAAGCTGCAATAAGGATTGATAATGAAGTGGGACAGTATCAGCCAATTAAGAGAGGTGTTAGGCAGGGATGTGTGATGTCTCCAGATCTTTTTTCCCTATACAGTGAAAATATTTTCAGAAATGTAGAGGATATAAATGGAATCAGCATTGGAGGACGAAACATCAATAACATTAGATATGCAGATGATACAGTATTAATTGCAGACAATGCGCAGGACCTGCAACAATTAGTAGATGCGGTTGTTGTACACAGTGAGCATCTGGGTTAGAATTAAACTGTAAAAAGACTCAGGTTATGGTCGTCACTAGGAAGAAAGAAATGCCACAATGTAATATACAAGTAAATGGAAATATTCTTCAACAAGTGAATCGGTACAATTATCTTGGAACAGTCATAACATCTGATGGGAGATGCCTTGAAGAGATTAGAACAAGAATCGCCATGGCGAAAGTAGCCTTTAGCAAGATGAAAAACATTCTGATCAATAAAAAGATGTCAATTGAAACGAGAAAAAGAGTGTTGAGGGGATACATAGAGCCTGTTCTTTTGTATGGATGTGAAACTTGGACAATGAGCAGTCAAGCTGAAAAACATCTGATGGCTGCAGAAATGTGGTTTCTGAGGAAAATGCAAAGAATACCATGGACAGACAGAAAAACCAATGACCAAGTACTACAGAAGACAAATGAACATCGTAAACTGATTAGAGAAATTAGACGTAGACAGTAAAAAAATTTTGGACATGTTATGAGAAGAAATGGATTGGAGAACTTGGTGACAACTGGCAAGATCGAAGGGAACAGACCAAGAGGAAGACTGAGAGGAAAATACCTGGATGGCTTCGCCACGTGGCATGGACGACACAGGAACACTGAGCTGATCCATGACACTGGTGATCGAGTGAAATGGCGAGTCATGACCGCCCACGCTTTCCGGCACGGCACATGATTGATTGACATGTGTGTGTGTTATTGGTTATGTGACAAACCATACATGTGTGTGTTATTGGTTATATGACAAACCATACATGTGTGTGTTATTGGTTATATGACAAACCATACATGTGTGTGTTATTGGTTATATGACAAACCATACATGTATGTGTGTGTTACTGGTTATATGACAAACCATATATGTGTGTGTTATTGGTTATATGACAAACCATACGTGTGTGTGTGTGTGTGTGTGTTATTGGTTATATGACAAACCATACATGTGTGTGTTATTGGTTATATGACAAACCAAAAATGTGTATATGACAAACCATACACGTGTGGATGGATATATGACAAACTAAACACGTGTGAATGGATATATGACAAACCATACATGTGAATGTGATTATATGACAAACCATACATGTGTATATGACAAACCATACATGTGTATATGACAAACCATACGTGTGTATATGACAAACCATATGTGTGTATATGACAAACCATACGTGTGTATATGACAAACCATACGTGTGTGTATGACAAACCATACATGTGTATATGACAAACCATACATGTGTATATGACAAACCATACATGTGTATATGACAAACCATACATGTGTATATGACAAACCATACATGTGTATATGACAAACCATACATGTGTATATGACAAACCATACATGTGTATATGACAAACCATACATGTGTATATGACAAACCATACATGTGAATGTGATTATATGACAAACCATACATGTGAATGTGATTATATGACAAACCATACATGTGTATATGACAAACCATACATGTCTATATGACAAACCATACATGTGTATGTGATTATATGACAAACCATACATGTGTATATGACAAACCATACATGTGTATATGACAAACCATACATGTGTATATGACAAACCATACATGTGAATGTGATTATATGACAAACCATACATGTGTATATGACAAACCATACATGTGTATGTGACAAACCATACACATGTGGATGGATATATTTTTAAAAAGTCACTTAAAAGTCGACATGGTTGGCTTCATTGCACTGATTTTTTAAAATCCCATATGGCTCAGTCTCCGTAGCTCCAGCGACAACCCCCAGGAGTCTCAGAAAAAAATTCACTCGTAAACTGAAGGGCGCGGCCCGGAATCGAACCCACAACCTTTGGACTTTGCCATGGAGACTCCCGGATGTGAGTGTGATTATATGACAAACCATAAATGTGAGTGTGGTTATATGACAAATGATACATGTGTGGATGGTTATAAGACAAACCATAAATGTGTGTATGGTTATATGATAAACCATACATGTGTGGATAGTTATATGACAAACCATACATGTGAGTGTGGATATATGACAAACCATACATGTGAGTGTGGATATATGACAAACCATACATGTGAGTGTGGATATATGACAAGCCATACATGTGAGTGTGGTTATATGACAAGCCATACATGTGAGTGTGGTTATACGACAAGCCATACATGTGAGTGTGGTTATATGACAAACCATACATGTGAGTGTGGTTACATGACAAGCCATACATGTGAGTGTGGTTAAATGACAAACCATACATGTGAGTGTGGTTATATGACAAACCATACATGTGAGTGTGGATATATGACAAACCATACATGTGAGTGTGGTTATATGACAAACCATACATGTGAGTGTGGTTATATGACAAACCATACATGTGAGTGTGGATATATAACAAGCCATACATGTGAGTGTGGTTATATGACAAACCATACATGTGAGTGTGGTTATATGACAAACCATACATGTGAGTGTGGTTATATGACAAACCATACATGTGAGTGTGGTTATATGACAAACCATACATGTGAGTGTGGATATATGACAAACCATACATGTGAGTGTGGTTATATGACAAACCATACATGTGAGTGTGGTTATATGACAAACCATACATGTGAGTGTGGTTATATGACAAACCATACATGTGAGTGTGGATATATGACAAACCATACATGTGAGTGTGGTTATATGACAAACCATACATGTGAGTGTGGATACATGACAAACCATAGATATATGTGTTGCTATATAGCAGCTGATACCTGAGTTAGGTTTACAAGTGTGTATGTGTGTGCACAAGTGCATGCATGCATGTGTGTGCATGTGTGATTATATGACAGCTGATACATACATGACAACATGAGACAGATGGCCCAACAATGAGACAGATGGCCCAACAATGAGACATATGGCCCATCAATGAGACAGATGGCCCAACAACAATGAGACAGATGGCCCAACAACAATGAGACAGATGACCCAACAACAATGAGACAAATGGCCCAACAATGAGACAGATGGCCCAACAATGAGACAGATGGCCCAACAATGAGACAGATGGCCCATCAATGAGACAGATGGCCCAACAACAATGAGACAGATGGCCCATCAATGAGACAGATGGCCCAACAATGAGACAGATGGCCCAACAATGAGACAGATGGCCCATCAATGAGACAGATGGCCCAACAACAATGAGACAGATGGCCCAACAACAATGAGACAGATGGCCCAACAATGAGACAGATGGCCCATCAATGAGACAGATGGCCCAACAATGAGACAGATGGCCCAACAACAATGAGACAGATGGCCCAACAATGAGACAGATGGCCCAACAATGAGACAGATGGCCCATCAATGAGACAGATGGCCCAACAACAATGAGACAGATGGCCCAACAACAATGAGACAGATGGCCCAACAACAATGAGACAGATGGCCCATCAATGAGACAGATGGCCCAACAATGAGACAGATGGCCCAACAATGAGACAGATGGCCCAACACCAACAACAATGAGACTGATGGCCCAACACCAACAACAATGAGACAGATGGCCCAACACCAACAACAATGAGACAGATGGCCCAACACCAACAACAATGAGACAGATGGCCCAACAATGAGACAGATGGCCCAACAATAAGACAGATGGCCCAACAACAATGAGACAGATGGCCCATCAATGAGACAGATGGCCCAACAACAATGAGACAGATGGCCCAACAACAATGAGACAGATGGCCCATCAATGAGACAGATGGCCCAACAACAATGAGACAGATGGCCCAACAATGAGACAGATGGCCCAACAACAATGAGACAGATGGCCCATCAATGAGACAGATGGCCCAACAACAATGAGACAGATGGCCCATCAATGAGACAGATGGCCCAACAACAATGAGACAGATGGCCCAACAATGAGACAGATGGCCCAACAACAATGAGACAGATGGCCCAACAATGAGACAGATGGCCCATCAATGAGACAGATGGCCCAACAACAATGAGACAGATGGCCCAACAATGAGACAGATGGCCCAACAATGAGACAGATGGCCCAACAATGAGACAGATGGTATACCTGCTGTCCAGCACCGCCCCCTGTGGCTGTTCTAGCTGGGCTTGGTCTGTATCCACATCTTGTTGCTGAGCCTCAGTTTCTGGCAATGCAACCGTCTGCACAGACACAAGAAGAGACATGGAGTACACAGACCAGGTCAGACACAAGACAAGACATGGAGTACACAGACCAGGTCAGACACAAGAAGAGACATGGAGTACACAGACCAGGACAGACACAAGACAAGACATGGAGTACACAGACCAGGTCAGACACAAGAGACATGGAGTAAACAGACCAGGTCAGACACAAGAAGAGACACAGACCAGGTCAGACACAAGAAGAGACACAGACTAGGTCAGACACAAGAAGAGACACAGACCAGGTCAGACACAAGAAGAGACACAGACCAGGTCAGACACAAGAAGAGACACAGACCAGGTCAGACACAAGAAGAGACACAGACCAGGTCAGACACAAGAAGAGACAGAACAGGTCAGACACAAGATGAGACATGGAGTAAACAGACCAGGTCAGACACAAGAAGAGACATGGAGTAAACAGACTAGGTCAGACACAAGAAGAGACATGGAGTACACAGACCAGGTCAGACACAAGAAGAGACATGGAGTAAACAGACCAGGTCAGACACAAGAAGAGACATGGAGTAAACAGACCAGGTCAGACACAAGAAATGACATGGAGTACACAGACCAGGTCGGACATAAGAAGAGACATGGAGTACACAGACCAGGTCATACACAAGAGACATGGAGTAAACAGACCAGGTCAGACACAAGAGACATGGAGTAAACAGACCAGGCCAGACACAAGAGACACAGACCAGGTCAGACACAAGAAGAGACACAGACCAGGTCATACACAAGAAGAGACACAGACCAGGTCAGACACAAGAAGAGACACAGACCAGGTCAGACACAAGAAGAGACATGGAGTAAATAGACCAGGTCAGACACAAGAATAGACACAGACCAGGTCAGACACAAGAAGAGACATGGAGTAAACAGACATGGTCAGACACAAGAAGAGACATGGAGTAAATAGACCAGGTCAGACACAAGAAGAGACACAGACCAGGTCAGACACAAGAAGAGACATGGAGTAAACAGACCAGGTCATACACAAGAAGAGATATGGAGTAAACAGACTTGGTCAGACACAAGAAGAGACATGGAGTAAATAGACCAGGTCAGACACAAGAAGAGACACAGACCAGGTCATACACAAGAAGAGATATGGAGTAAACAGACCAGGTCAGACACAAGAAGAGACATGGAGTAAATAGACCAGGTCAGACACAAGAAGAGACACAGACCAGGTCAGACACAAGAAGAGACACAGACCAGGTCAGACACAAGAAGAGATATGGAGTAAATAGACTTGGTCAGACACAAGAAGAGACATGGAGTAAACAGACTAGTTCAGACACAAGAAGAGACATGGAGTAAACAGACCAGGTCAGACACAAGAAGAGACATGGAGTAAATAGACCAGGTCAGACACAAGAAGAGACACAGACCAGGGCAGACACAAGAAGAGACACAGACCAGGTCAGACCCAAGAAGAGACACAGACCAGGTCAAACACAAGAAGAGACATGGAGTAAACAGACTAGGTCAGACACAAAAAGAGACATGGAGTACACAGACCAGGTCAGACACAAGAAGAGACATGGAGTACACAGACCAGGTCAGACACAAGAAGAGACATGGAGTACACAGACCAGGTCAGACACAAGAAGAGACACAGACCAGGTCAGACACAATAAGAGACATGGAGTAAACAGACCAGATCAGACTCAATAAGAGACATGGAGTAAACAGACTAGATCAGACACAAGAAGAGACATGGAGTACACAGACTAGGTCAGACACAAGAAGAGACATGGAGTACACAGACCAGGTCATACACAAGAGACATGGAGTAAACAGACCAGGTCAGACACAAGAAGAGACACAGACCAGGTCAGACACAAGAAGAGACACAGACCAGGTCAGACACAAGAAGAGACACAGACCAGGTCAGACACAAGAAGAGACATGGAGTAAACAGACTTGGTCAGACACAAGAAGAGACATGGAGTCAATAGACCAGGTCAGACACAAGAAGAGACACAGACCAGGTCAGACACAAGAAGAGACATGGAGTAAACAGACCAGGTCATACACAAGAAGAGACATGGAGTACACAGACCAGGTCAGACACAAGAAGAGACATAGACCAGGTCAGACACAAGAAGAGACATGGAGTAAATAGACCAGGTCAGACACAAGAAGAGACATGGAGTAAACAGACCAGGTCAGACACAAGAAGAGACACAGACCAGGTCAGACACAAGAAGAGACACAGACCAGGTCAGACACAAGAAGAGACATGGAGTAAACAGACCAGGTCAGACACAAGAAGAGACACAGACCAGGTCAGACACAAGAAGAGACACAGACCAGGTCAGACACAAGAAGAGAAAGACCAGGTCAGACACAAGAAGAGACATGGAGTAAATAGACCAGGTCAGACACAAGAAGAGACACAGACCAGGTCAGACACAAGAAGAGATATGGAGTAAACAGACTTGGTCAGACACAAGAAGAGACATGGAGTAAATAGACCAGGTCAGACACAAGAAGAGACACAGACTAGGTCAGACACAAGAAGAGACATGGAGTACACAGACCAGGTCAGACACAAGAAGAGACATGGAGTAAACAAACCAGGTCAGACACAAGAAGAGACATGGAGTAAACAGACCAGGTCATACACAAGAAGAGACATGGAGTAAACAGACCAGGTCAGACACAAGAAGAGACATGGAGTAAATAGACCAGGTCAGACACAAGAAGAGACATGGAGTAAACAGACCAAGTCAGACACAAGAAGAGACAGACTAGGTCAGACACAAGAAGTGACACAGACCAGGTCAGACACAAGAAGAGACATGGAGTAAACAGACCAGGTCAGACACAAGAAGAGACACAGACCAGGTCAGACACAAGAAGAGACACAGACCAGGTCAGACACAAGAAGAGACATGGAGTTAACAGACCAGGTCATACACAAGAAGAGACACAGACCAGGTCATACACAAGAAGAGACACAGACCAGGTCAGACACAAGAAGAGACACAGACCAGGTCAGACACAAGAAGAGACATGGAGTAAACAGACCAGGTCATACACAAGAAGAGACATGGAGTACACAGACCAGGTCAGACACAAGAAGAGACATAGACCAGGTCAGACACAAGAAGAGACATGGCGTAAATAGACCAGGTCAGACACAAGAAGAGACATGGAGTAAACAGACCAGGTCAGACACAAGAAGAGACACAGACCAGGTCAGACACAAGAAGAGACACAGACCAGGACAGACACAAGAAGAGACACAGACCAGGTCAGACACAAGAAGAGACATGGAGTAAACAGACCAGGTCAGACACAAGAAGAGACACAGACCAGGTCAGACACAAGAAGAGACACAGACCAGGTCAGACACAAGAAGAGACATGGAGTAAACAGACAAGGTCATACACAAGAAGAGACACAGACCAGGTCAGACACAAGAAGAGACACAGACCAGGTCATACACAAGAAGAGACACAGACCAGGTCAGACACAAGAAGAGACACAGACCAGGTCATACACAAGAAGAGACACAGACCAGGTCAGACACAAGAAAAGACACAGACCAGGTCATACACAAGAAGAGACACAGACCAGGTCAGACACAAGAAGAGACACAGACCAGGTCAGACACAAGAAGAGACACAGACCAGGTCATACACAAGAAGAGACACAGACCAGGTCATACACAAGAAGAGACACAGACCAGGTCAGTCACAAGAAGAGACACAGACCAGGTCAGACACAAGAAGAGACATGGAGTAAACAGACCAGGTCAGACACAAGAAGAGACATAGACCAGGTCAGACACAAGAAGAGACATGGAGTAAATAGACCAGGTCAGACATAAGAAGAGACACAGACCAGGTCAGACACAAGAAGAGACACAGACCAGGTCAGACACAAGAAGAGACATGGAGTAAACATACCAGGTCAGACACAAGAAGAGACACAGACCAGGTCAGACACAAGAAGAGACACAGACCAGGTCAGACACAAGAAGAGACATGGAGTACACACTGTAACATACGAGCGACAACACTACACCCTACTGGCAGACTAGATCATACAGGTTTCACCTGCAGACGTTCGACTGAATCCCTACAATGGACCACAGTTCCTAACTACATCTATCTCTGTTAGTTAGTTAGTCTTTCCTCTTGAGCCCAAGGCGGTGCAAAGGGAAGAAGTCATGGCTCTCCATGCCTGGTGGTTCGCTGCCACCTGTTGTAGATCTTGGATGTTTGTTTGGCCGTTGAATGAGCCCTCTCTGATGATGGTTCTATGCAGGGTCTCTCTTAAGTCTTCTCCGTTTTATTTTCACTAACGGTTTCTATATGAACGAACGAACGAACAGACTTTATTTTCAAAGGGTAACAAATTGGGCATGCAGGCCCATTTTACATTCAGCCCTTCCAATCACTCATCTTTCGTTCATCAATAGTGCATAGGAAAAACATTGTCAAATGAATTTTGTAAACATAAACAATGCATATTACCATGTTATGAGACACATCCACCACCCACCCACACATTCCCCATTCACCCACACATCCCCCACCCAACCACACACACACCCCAGACACACATACATCCACCCCACCCATCCACCACATCCCCACACCTACACATCTCCCCACCCACACACACTCCCACCAACCACACATGCCATCCACCCACACCCCAAGCACACATACATTCCCCAACCCACACATCCCCCACCCACTCACATCTCCACCAGTCCCATTACCCACCAACAATCACCCACCCGCATATCCTCCTCCACCCACACATCTCCAACCACCTAGCCAAACACACATCCCCCACACACACATCTCACCACCATCTCACATATCCTGCACCTACCCACACACAAATTCCGCACCCACCCACATGATCTCCCATCTCCCCCAGCCCATGAGGGCTTAGTAGGGGAGTCTTGTCTTGTCCATTCTGAGTACATGGCTGATGAAGTTCCAACAGCGTTTTCTTATAAAATTGGATACAATATCTTGCTTAGTCTCTTGTCTTATTTGCGTATTGGTTCTAAAATCTATCCAGTGGAGATTTAGAATTCTTCTAAGACATTTGTTCTCAAAATTGTCTAATTTTTTTTATCTAAAGCTACCGTTGACTTCCAACTTTCACATCCATACGTTAGCACTGGAATCACACATGAGTTGAAGATTTTAAGTTTTGTGTGTTTGCTGAGTGTCTTTGACTTCCAGATGTTTGACAGTTTATTGAAGGCACCAGATGCCAGTGCGATTCTGGATATTTCTGGTGTTGAGTCCCCTGTAGATGTCATTTTGCTTCCTAGGTATGTAAAGCTGTTGACTTTTTCAAGAACGTGGTTGTTTAATTTGACGTCGTCTGAACTGTTGGTAAGATCAGTAGTTTTTGTTTTGGCGGTGCTAATTTGGAGACCTATTTGTCGTGAAACATTTTGGAGATGGTTTATTTTCTCTTGGGCATCTGTGTTGAACTCAAAAGCATCTATCTCTGTAACAGGGTGATATTAACAAACAACGAGAATGGGGGGAGGGGGGTGTCTTTTGCGCAATGAAAATAACGGACAGAAACTATTTGTAAATGTATTTACTAGTCAGAGATCACAGTACCTACAGACATATCCAGAATGCAACCATTTAACAAACAGTAGAGAAAGTGAATGTTACTTGTCTAAACAAGCAGTTGAGAGAGTGAATGTTACTTGACAAACCAAACAGCAGAGAGAGTGAATGTTACTTGTCTAAACAAACAGTAGAGAGAGTGAATGTTACTTGTCTAAACAACAGTAGAGAAAGTGAATGTTACTTGTCTAAACAAACAGCTGAGAGATATATATGTTACTTGTCTAAACAAACAGTAGAGAGAGTGAATGTTACTTGTCTAAACAAACAGTAGAGATAATGAATGTTACTTGTCTAAACAAACAGTAGAGAGAGTGAATGTTACTTGTCTAAACAAACAGTAGAGAGAGTGAATGTTACTTGTCTAAACAAGCAGTAGAGAGAGTGAATGTTACTTGTCTAAACAAACAGCTGAGAGATATATGTTACTTGTCTAAACAAACAGTAGAGAGAGTGAATGTTACATGTCTAAACAAACAGTAGAGAGAGATATATATATGTTACTTGTTTAAACAAACAGCTGAGAGAGATATATGTTACTTGTTTAACAAACAGCTGAGAGAGATATATGTTACTTGTCTAAACAAACAGCTGAGAGAGTGAATGTTACTTGTCTAAACAAACAGTAGATAGAGAGAGAGAGAGATATGTTACTTGTCTAAACAAACAGCTGAGAGAAATATATGTTACTTGTCTAAACAAACAGCTGAGAGAAATATATGTTACTTGTCTAAACAAACAGTTGAGAGAGAGATATATGTTACTTGTCTAAACAAACAGTAGAGAGAGCAAATGTTACTTGTCTAAACAAACAGTAGAGAGAGTGAATGTTACTTGTCTAAACAAACAGCTGAGAGAGATATATGTTACATGTCTAAACAAACAGCTGGGAGAGATATATGTTACGTGTCTAAACAAACAGCTGAGAGAGTGAATGTTACTTGTCTAACCAAACAGCTGAGAGAGATATATGTTACTTGTCTAAACAAACAGCTGAGAGAGATATATGTTACTTGTCTAAACAAACAGCTGAGAGAGATATATGTTACTTGTCTAAACAAACAGTAGAGAGAGAGTGAATGTTACTTGTCTAAAGAAACAGTAGAGAGAATGAATGTTACTTGTCTAAAGAAACAGCAGAGAGAGTGAATGTTACTTGTCTAAAGAAACAGTAGAGAGTGAATGTTACTTGTCTAAACAAACAGCTGAGAGAGATAATGTTACATGTCTAAACAAACAGAAGAGAGAGAGAATGTTACTTGTCTAAACAAACAGTAGAGGGAATTAATGTTACTTGTCTAAAGAAACAGTAGAGAGAGTGAATGTTACATGTCTAAACAAACAGTAGAGAGAGTGAATGTTAATTGTCTAAACAAACAGTAGAGAACGTGAATGTTACTTGTCTAAACAAACAGTAGAGAAAGTGAATGTTACTTGTCTAAACAAACAGTAGAGAGAGTGAATGTTACTTGTCTAAACAAACAGCTGAGAGAGATATATGTTACTTGTCTAAACAAACAGTAGAGTGAATGTTACTTGTCTAAACAAACAGTAGAGAGAGTGAATGTTACTTGTCTAAAGAAACAGTAGAGAGAGTGAATGTTACTTGTCTAAACAAGCAGTAGAGAGAGTGAATGTTACTTGTCTAAACAAACAGTAGAGAGAGTGAATGTTACTTGTCTAAACAAACAGTAGAGAGAGTGAATGTTACTTGTCTAAACAAACAGTAGAGAGAGTGAATGTTACTTGTCTAAACAAACAGTAGAGAGAGTGAATGTTACTTGTCTAAACAAACAGCTGAGAGAGATATATGTTACTTGTCTAAACAAACAGCTGAGAGAGATATATGTTACTTGTCTAAACAAACAGTAGAGTGAATGTTACTTGTCTAAAGAAACAGTAGAGAGAGTGAATGTTACATGTCTAAACAAACAGTAGAGAGAGTGAATGTTACTTGTCTAAACAAACAGTAGAGAGAGTGAATGTTACTTGTCTAAACAAACAGTAGAGAGAGTGAATGTTACTTGTCTAAACAAACAGCTGAGAGAGATATATGTTACTTGTCTAAACAAACAGTAGAGAGAGTGAATGTTACTTGTCTAAACAAACAGTAGAGATAGTGAACGTTACTTGTCTAAACAAACAGTAGAGAGAGTGAATGTTACTTGTCTAAACAATCAGTTAAGAGAGATATATATGTTTCTGAGAAAAATGCAAAGAATGCCAAGGATGGATAGAATAGCAATTGATGTGAGTTGCCTAACTGTATTGTGTTAGATTTTGCAGGGATTGGGCCAGACAGACAGAGATAGGCAGACCAGATGTATAAGAACTAATGCCTATAAACACATGTTTACAGAACAGAACAGGACAGACAGACAGACAGACAGCAACAGATGTTGTATTGGACAACCAGATGAGAATTGCTGGTCTGGCATTTTGTCATGACCTACATTCGCTTGTAACCTCGGGAAGGTCAGCTTAACCAGATCTCAAGCAGACTACAGCAGGTTCACCTCTCTCTCTCCCTCAGCATGGCATGTGTAAGGAGGAAAGCTACTCCTTTCTCTGGGTTGTACTATCAACATTAATCTGTCATCTACTTGTTCTCTGGAAAGTACTTGTGAATACTCCAGTTGTCACAGGCTGTTCTCTTCGCACTATTATCTTCTTTCTAAGGTTCAGAATTCCTCCATTTTCTACTGGATTTGTGCTGATCCATCTGTATTTGCCCTAGTTCCTCCATGTTCTACTGGATTTGTGCTGATCCATCTGTATTTGCCCTAGTTCCCCTGCTGCATGGGTAATATTCCTCTATGTAGTAATGTCAGATTTCCAGTGTTAACAGATTCATAATTCCACCTACCAAACGTGTTCCACTCAAATATACAAGTGTTAACAGCTTCATTACACCACCCTTTTACTGTGTTCCACTCATATATACAAGTGTTAACAGCTTCATTATTCCAACTAGTCAACCACGTGTAACAATCACGTAAAGCAGTTTCACTCTTCTGTATAGTCATGTGTAAGGAGTCACATGTACGCAGTTTCGTTCTTCTATGTAGTCAAGTGTAAGCAGTTTTATTCTTCTGTATGGTCACATGTAAGCAGTTTTATTCTTCTGTATAGTCACATGTAAGCAGTTTTGTTCTTCTGTATTGTCATGTGCAAGCAGTTTTGTTCTTCTGTATTGTCATGTGCAAGCAATTTTTTTTTCCGTATAGTCAAGTCATATATAAGTAGTTTCACTGTTCTGTGTAGTCGAGTCATGTGTAAGCAGTTTGGCTGTTCTGTGTAGTCAAGTCATATGTAAGCAGTTTGGCTGTTCTGTGTAGTCAATGTGTATGTAGTTTGGCTGTTCTGTGTAGTCAAGTCATGTGTAAGCAGTTTCACTGTTCTGTGTAGTCACATCATATGTAAGCAGTTTGGCTGTTCGGTGTAGTCATGTATAAGCAGTTTGGCTGTTCTGTGTAGTCAAGTCATGTGTAAGCAGTTTAACTGTTCTGTGTAGTCAAGTCATGTGTAAGCAGTTTAACTGTTCTGTGTAGTCAAGTCATGTGTAAGCAGTTTAACTGTTCTGGGTAGTCAAGTCATATGTAAGCAGTTTGGCTGTTCTGTGTAGTCAAGTCATATGTAAGCAGTTTGGCTGTTCTGTGTAGTCAAGTCATATGTAAGCAGTTTGGCTGTTTTGTGTAGTCATGTGTAAGCAGTTTGGCTGTTCTGTGTAGTCAAGTCATATGTAAGCAGTTTAACTGTTCTGTGTAGTCAAGCCATATGTAAGCAGTTTGGCTGTTCTGTGTAGTTAATGTGTAAGTAGTTTGGCTGTTCTGTGTAGTAAAGTCATGTGTAAGCAGTTTTCACTGTTCTGTGTAGTCATCACATGTAAGCAGTTTGGCTGTACTGTGTAGTCAAGTTATGTGTAAGCAGTTTGGCTGTTCTGTGTAGTCAAGTCATGTGTAAGCAGTTTAACTGTTCTGTGTAGTCAAGTCATGTGTAAGCAGTTTTCACTGTTCTGTGTAGTCATCACGTGTAAGCAGTTTGGCTGTACTGTGTAGTCAAGTTATGTGTAAGCAGTTTTCACTGTTCTGTGTAGTCATCACGTGTAAGCAGTTTGGCTGTACTGTGTAGTCAAGTCATGTGTAAGCAGTTTTCACTGTTCTGTGTAGTCATCATGTGTAAGCAGTTTGGCTGTACTGTGTAGTCAAGTTATGTGTAAGCAGTTTGGCTGTTCTGTGTAGTCAAGTCATGTGTAAGCAGTTTAACTGTTCTGTGTAGTCAAGTCATGTGTAAGCAGTTTTCACTGTTCTGTGTAGTCATCACGTGTAAGCAGTTTGGCTGTACTGTGTAGTCAAGTCATGTGTAAGCAGTTTTCACTGTTCTGTGTAGTCATCATGTGTAAGCAGTTTGGCTGTACTGTGTAGTCAAGTCATGTGTAAGCAGTTTTCACTGTTCTGTGTAGTCATCACGTGTAAGCAGTTTGGCTGTACTGTGTAGTCAAGTCATGTGTAAGCAGTTTTCACTGTTCTGTGTAGTCATCACGTGTAAGCAGTTTGGCTGTACTGTGTAGTCAAGTTATGTGTAAGCAGTTTGGCTGTTCTGTGTAGTCAAGTCATGTGTAAGCAGTTTAACAGTTCTGTGTAGTCAAGTCATGTGTAAGCAGTTTTCACTGTTCTGTGTAGTCATCACGTGTAAGCAGTTTGGATGTACTATGTAGTCAAGTCATGTGTAAGCAGTTTTCACTGTTCTGTGTAGTCATCACGTGTAAGCAGTTTGGCTGTACTGTGTAGTCAAGTCATGTGTAAGCAGTTTTCACTGTTCTGTGTAGTCATCACGTGTAAGCAGTTTGGCTGTACTGTGTAGTCAAGTTATGTGTAAGCAGTTTGGCTGTTCTGTGTAGTCAAGTCATGTGTAAGCAGTTTAACTGTTCTGTGTAGTCAAGTCATGTGTAAGCAGTTTTCACTGTTCTGTGTAGTCATCATGTGTAAGCAGTTTGGCTGTACTGTGTAGTCAAGTCATGTGTAAGCAGTTTAACTGTTCTGTGTGGTCATGTGTAAGCAGTTTAACTGTTCTGTGTAGTCATGTGTAAGCAGTTTAACTGTTCTGTGTAGTCATGTGTAAGCAGTTTAACTGTTCTGTGTAGTCATGTGTAAGCAGTTTAACTGTTCTGTGTAGTCATGTGTAAGCAGTTTAACTGTTCTGTGTAGTCATGTGTAAGCAGTTTAACTGTTCTGTGTAGTCATGTGTAAGCAGTTTAACTGTTCTGTGTAGTCATGTGTAAGCAGTTTAACTGTTCTGTGTAGTCATGTGTAAGCAGTTTAACTGTTCTGTGTAGTCATGTGTAAGCAGTTTAACTGTTCTGTGTAGTCATGTGTAAGCAGTTTAACTGTTCTGTGTAGTCAAGTGGCATCTCTGAGGGTGTTGTTGTGTACATGGTAAACAACAAGAGTCCATGTGCATGTTTACAAAGGCAGAGGCTCAAACACAACAGCCAGCGGGCCTCCTCACTTGACATTCTACCACAGACCAGTGATTAACATTCCATCCCCTGCAGGAAATATAAGAAGCTTAACTAGTGTACTTGCTGTGTATTCACTCCCCCAGCCCATGCCACCCCCTGCATCCAGTTTGGCCATGTATGTGTAGGCTTGTGTGTGGCTGGCTGTAAGAGTGTAGTTGTGGGCCTGTGTGTGGCTGGCTGTAAGAGTGTAGTTGTGGGCTTGTGTGTGGCTGGCTGTAAGAGTGTAGCTGTGGGCTTGTGTGTGGCTGGCTGTAAGAGTGTAGTTGTGGGCTTGTGTGTGGCTGGCTGTAAGAGTGTAGTTGTGGGCTTGCTGTAAGAGTGTAGTTGTAGGCTTGTGTGTGATGGCTGTAAGAGTGTAGTTGTAGGCTTGTGTGTGGCTGGCTGTAAGAGTGTAGTTGTAGGCTTGTGTGTGGCTGGCTGTAAGAGTGTAGTTGTAGACTTGTGTGTGGCTGGCTGTAAGAGTGTAGTTGTGGGCTTGTGTGTGGCTGGCTGTAAGAGTGTAGTTGTAGGCTTGTGTGTGACTGGCTGTAAGAGTGTAGTTGTAGGCTTGTGTGTGGCTGGCTGTAAGAGTGTAGTTGTGGGCTTGTGTGTGGCTGGCTGTAAGAGTGTAGTTGTGGGTTTGTGTGTGGCTGGCTGTAAGAGTGTAGTTGTGGGCTTGTGTGTGGCTGGCTGTAAGAGTGTAGTTATGGGCTTGTGTGTGGCTGGCTGTAAGAGTGTAGTTGTGGGCTTGTGTGTGGCTGGCTGTAAGAGTGTAGTTGTGGGCTTGCTGTAAGAGTGTAGTTGTAGGCTTGTGTGTGATGGCTGTAAGAGTGTAGTTGTAGGCTTGTGTGTGGCTGGCTGTAAGAGTGTAGTTGTAGGCTTGTGTGTGGCTGGCTGTAAGAGTGTAGTTGTAGGCTTGTGTGAGGCTGGCTGTAAGAGTGTAGTTGTGGGCTTGTGTGTGGCTGGCTGTAAGAGTGTAGTTGTAGGCTTGTGTGTGACTGGCTGTAAGAGTGTAGTTGTAGGCTTGTGTGTGGCTGGCTGTAAGAGTGTAGTTGTGGGCTTGTGTGTGGCTGGCTGTAAGAGTGTAGTTGTGGGTTTGTGTGTGGCTGGCTGTAAGAGTGTAGTTGTGGGCTTGTGTGTGGCTGGCTGTAAAAGTGTAGTTATGGGCGTGTGGGTGGCTGGCTGTAAGAGTGTAGTTGTGGGCTTGCGTGTGGCTGGCTGTAAGAGTGTAGTTATGGGCTTGTGTGTGGCTGGCTGTAAGAATGTAGTTGCAGTCTATTCACTTCACCAGCCCACTCCATCCCTGCATCCAGTGTGGCCATGTAAGTGCGGGCTTATGTAGGCTTGTGTGTGGCTGGCTGTAAGAGTGTAGTTGTGGGCTTGTGTGTGGCTGGCTGTAAGAGTGTAGTTGCAGTCTATTCACTTCACCAGCGCACTCCATCCCTGCATCCAGTGTGGCCATGTAAGTGCAGGCTTATGTGGGCTTGTGTGTGGCTGGCTGTAAGAGTGTAGTTGTGGGCTTGTGTGTGGCTGGCTGTAAGAGTGTAGTTGTGAGCTTGTGTGGCTGGCTGTAAGAGTGTAGTTGTGGACGTTGTGGCTGGCTGTAAGAGTGTAGTTGTGGGCTTGTGTGTAGCTGGCTGTAAGAGTGTAGTTGTAGGCTTGTGTGTGGCTGGCTGTAAGAGTGTAGTTGTAGGCTTGTGTGTGGCTGGCTGTAAGAGTGTAATTGTAGGCTTGTGTGTGGCTGGCTGTAAGAGTGTAGTTGTGGGATTGTGTGTGGCTGGCTGTAAGAGTGTAGTTGCAGTCTATTCACTCCACCAGCCCACTCCATCTGTCAGAATCTTGCATTCAGCAATAACACAGGCTCGTAATCACTAACAGATGTGATACAAACACTGTCACAGAATGACTTTACGTGACACACTGCAAATACAATTCAAAAACTTTATTCACACTTCTCACTCATCACAACCATTACATGCATCGCGCAATTATAATATCGATGCCATAATACAATCAATAGATATATAAATGCAATGTATACAACTCACAATCCTACATACCAGGCGCACAGTCTCCTATACTCACACAGGCTTTCTATCTATTAGCGTTCATACACACAAGTCATACGAGCACCATTCAATCCGTCTGTCCTGTACAACAGTCCCAAGCCGTCTGGCGCTAACCACTGTGAGTTCTCGCTAGTCGGGGTTGTGTCCCTGCGTGGACTTCATGTCCCACGCATGCACCGACTGGCCATTCCTGTCACAGCGTGGTTAGTGTCGCTCACAGGCGGACCTGGCCGTAATTGCCAGGCGTCGTTGATGAAGACGCGGTAGAACAGGTGGGGAGATTATGACACACCCCTGCATCCAGTGTGGCCATGTATGTGTAGGCTTGTGTGTGGCTGGCTGTAAGAGTGTAGTTGTGGGTTTGTGTGTGGCTGGCTGTAAGAGTGTAGTTGTAGTCTATTCACATGTTGTCTTGTGTGGCTGGCTGTAAGATTGTACAGTGTGGCCAAGTATGTGCGGGCTTGTGTGGCTGGCTGTAAGAGTGTAGTTGTAGGCTTGTGTGTGGCTGGCTGTAAGAGTGTAGCTGTGGGTTTGTGTGTGGCTGACTGTAAGAGTGTAGTTGTGGGCTTGTGTGTGGCTGGCTGTAAGAGTGTAGCTGTGGGTTTGTGTGTGGCTGACTGTAAGAGTGTAGCTGTGGGTTTGTGTGTGGCTGACTGTAAGAGTGTAGCTGTGGGCTTGTGTGTGGCTGGCTGTAAGAGTGTAGTTGTGGGCTTGTGTGTGGCTGGCTGTAAGAGTGTAGCTGTGGGTTTGTGTGTGGCTGACTGTAAGAGTGTAGCTGTGGGTTTGTGTGTGGCTGACTGTAAGAGTGTAGCTGTGGGTTTGTGTGTGGCTGACTGTAAGAGTGTAGCTGTGGGTTTGTGTGTGGCTGACTGTAAGAGTGTAGTTGTGGGTTTGTGTGTGGCTGACTGTAATAATGTAGCTGTGGGTTTGTGTGTGGCTGACAGTAAGAGTGTAGCTGTGGGCTTGTGTGTGGCTGGCTGTAAGAGTGTAGTTGTAATCTCAGTGAACAGATGCCAGCACAAACTCCATGTACAGAGGACATCAAGTTGGGTGTGCTCAGCATTCTGTGTTTTCCTTTTCTTGACTGTTGCATTCAATCATGTCAACTTCTGTCATAAACACTACTCTAACTCACGACAACTCTGTCACATGCATAACCCCATTACACATGTCAACTCTGAAACAGACATAATACACACACATGTCAACTCTGTCACAATCACAACACACCCCCCCCCCCCCCATGTCAACTCTGTCAAAATCGCAACACACCCCCACATATGTCAACTCTGTCACAATCACAACACCCCCCATATGGCAACTCTGTTATCACCCTATGTATATGTAGAGTAGCAGTAGTGATGGTGTGTAAGAGAGGTCGACAAGTTCTCTCTCTCTCTCTCTCTCTCTTTCTCTCACACACACCCACACACACACCCACACACACACATACACAACCAGACAGACACAAAGATGCACGCTCACACAAAGCTCAACTATAATGAACTGCTCACACAATAAACAAGCTCAACTAGCAGGTGCTCCACAAGCAGAAGTCATGAAGTGACGTGCCTGGGGCTGAATGCACCACGTGTCACACCTGGCTGGAATGTGGGCAGGAGAAATTTCATCATGCTAGCATGTCATTAAATGAGCTGTGTCACTGGATGAAACATGTCCCGTGTAGCAGCTGGTTCTGCTGCTGCAGCCAGATCATGACATGAGAGCAGGTAGACACTGCCTGGTGCAATCACACAGTAACAACCGGATGGGACACACTACCGTCTACTGTTTCATGTAGCAATGACACAGGTCAATAACTAAGTGTGTCTAGTGTTGTGTCAAACATCTCCAGTCAGGGACCCAACAAACATGTCTCTGTGTGCGTCTAATGTTGTGTCACATAGCCTATAGAAAGTCTATAGAAAGTGTAACCGAGCACAAGGCACTGGGTCTTACCATAGATCAAAATCTAACCTTTAACTCCCACGTTCATGCTCTCGTTAAACTAACAGCCAAATAAGTATACCAACTTGCCAAAACTAAAAATTTCCTTGACAAAAACACAAGAAAGATATTCTATACGTCCCATTTACAAACACATATTGATTATTGCTCCACAGTCTGGGATGGATGCTCCAAACCAATAACAAAACGCCTATATTCACTCCAGAAAAGGGCAGTGCGTCTAATTAATGGTGAAAAGCTTACTGACAATTCTAACCTACATAAACGTCTTCGGTTACTGCCACTCCACAAACACCTACTTTTTAATAAGGCTAAACTAATTCACAAAATCCTATTTCAAAATGCTCCAAGCTACCTTTCGCCATATTTAAATATAACGCAAGACATAGCGAACGACTAAATATACTTCATGTACCTAAACCTAGGATAGACATATAAAAATAGCTTAGCATACTCTGCCGCTCAGTGTGGAACAATCTTCCACAAGAAATCAAAGACACCACCAATCATTATACATACATTCGCAACCTGTTTGAACACTACCTCAGTACAGACTACTTACCCCCATAAACAAAAACACAAAAAGACAATAATGGTAACTTATCTCAAACGACAACTAGCCAAAAATCATTCCCATAAGTGTGGTACGTTACACCCTCCTTAGGTATTTATCATGCCCATGTTAAACATTGCCTCAGTGAGTCATTTGTTACTGATTATTTTTCATGCGTTTTAATGCTATTGTTCTTTTGTTGTCAAAATTTGCTTTATAAGTGATGTTGAATGAAAGAATGTATGAGAGGAAATAGAGAAGAAGGGCAGAATGTCAGATGGGCCTGCGTGCCCAATTCTTAACCCTTTGAAAATAAAGACTTTCGTTCGTTCGTCCATTTACTTGTTCACACATCTCCAGCCTGAGATCCCACAAACATGTCTCTGTGTCTAGTGTTGTGTCACACATCTCCAGCCTGAGATCCCACAAACATGTCTCTGTGTCTAGTGTTATGTCACATATCTCCAACCTGGGAGCCCACAAACATGTCTCTGTGTCTAGTGTTGTGTCACACATCTCCAACCTGGGAGCCCACAAACATGTCTCTGTGTCTAGTGTTGTGTCACACATCTCCAACCTGGGAGCCCACAAACATGTCTCTGTGTCTAGTGTTGTGTCACACATCTCCAACCTGGGAGCCCACAAACATGTCTCTGTGTCTAGTGTTGTGTCACACATCTCCAGCCAGAGACCCCACAAACATGTCTCTGTGTCTAGTGTTGTGTCACACATCTCCAGCCAGGGAGCCCACAAACATGTCTCTGTGTCTAGTGTTGTGTCACACATCTCCAGCCAGGGAGCCCACAAACATGTCTCTGTGTCTAGTGTTGTGTCACACATCTCCAGCCTGGGACCCCCACAAACATGTCTCCTGGGAGCCCACAAACATGTCTCTGTGTCTAGTGTTGTGTCACACATCTCCAGCCAGGGAGCCCACAAACATGTCTCTGTGTCTAGTGTTGTGTCACACATCTCCAACCTGGGACCCCCACAAACATGTCTCCTGGGAGCCCACAAACATGTCTCTGTGTCTAGTGTTGTGTCACACATCTCCAGCCAGGGAGCCCACAAACATGTCTCTGTGTCTAGTGTTATGTCACACATCGCCAGCCAGAGACCCCACAAACATGTCTCTGTGTCTAGTGTTGTGTCACACATCTCCAGCCTGAGACCCCACAAACATGTCTCTGTGTCTAGTGTTGTGTCACACATCTCCAGCCTGGGAGCCCACAAACATGTCTCTGTGTCTAGTGTTGTGTCACACATCTCCAACCTGGGAGCCCACAAACATGTCTCTGTGTCTAGTGTTGTGTCACACATCTCCAGCCTGAGACCCCACAAACATGTCTCTGTGTCTAGTGTTGTGTCACACATCTCCAGCCTGGGACCCCACAAACATGTCTCCTGGGAGCCCACAAACATGTCTCTGTGTCTAGTGTTGTGTCACACATCTCCAACCTGGGAGCCCACAAACATGTCTCTGTGTCTAGTGTTGTGTCACACATCTCCAGCCTGGGACCCCACAAACATGTCTCCTGAGACCCCACAAACATGTCTCTGTGTCTAGTGTTGTGTCACACATCTCCAGCCAGGGAGCCCACAAACATGTCTCTGTGTCTAGTGTTGTGTCACACATCTCCAGCCTGAGACCCCACAAACATGTCTCTGTGTCTAGTGTTGTGTCACACATCTCCAACCTGGGAGCCCACAAACATGTCTCTGTGTCTAGTGTTGTGTCACACATCTCCAACCTGGGAGCCCACAAACATGTCTCTGTGTCTAGTGTTGTGTCACACATCTCCAGCCAGAGACCCCACAAACATGTCTCTGTGTCTAGCGGGAGAGTGAATGAGTGAGCGGGAGAGACAGAATGAGTGAGCGTGAGAGAGAATGAGTGAGCGGGAGAGTGAATGAGTGAGCGGGAGAGTAAATGAGTGAGCGGGAGAATGAATGAGTGAGCGGGAGAGTGAATGAGTGAGCGTGAGAGTGAATGAGTGAGCGGGAGAGTGAATGAGTGAGCGGGAGAGTGAATGAGTGAGCGGGAGAGTGAATGAGTGAGCGGGAGAGTGAATGAGTGAGCGTGAGAGCGAATGAGTGAGCGTGGGAGTGAATGAGTGAGCGTGAGAGTGAATGAGTGAGCGGGAGAGTGAATTAGTGAGAGTGAGAGTGAATGAGAGAGAAAGAGAGAGTGTGTGTGTGTGTGTGAGCGTACGCATGCGTGTGAGTGTGTGTGTATGAAAGAATACAGAGAGAGAGAGAGAGAGTGAGAGAGAGAGAGAGAGCTGAGCAGATGCATGTCATGTAACACGCGAATCCATATGTTTGTGTATTCTCATCTGTCATATTATAAGTTAAATACCATTTGATTTTATCATGTATAATCTAAACTTATGTTCATTACTGTAGTTTGAGTGAGAGAGTGAGTGAGTGTTAATGAGAGACAGAATGAGTGAGCGTGAGAGTGAATGAGTGAGTGTGAGAGTGAATGAGTGAGAGTGAATGAGTGAGCGTGAGAGTGAATGAGTGAGCGTGAGAGTGAATGAGTGAGCGGGAGAGTGAATGATTGAGACTGAATGAGTGAGCGGGAGAGTGAATGAGTGAGAGTGGATGAGTGAGCGGGAGAGTGAATGAGTGAGCGTGAGGGTGAATGAGTGAGCGGGAGAGTGAATGAGTGAGCGTGAGAGTGAATGAGTGAGCTGGAGAGTGAATGAGTGAGAGTGTCTGTGTGTGGGAGTGAATGAGTGTGAGTGAATGAGTGAGAGTGAATGAGTGAGCGTAAGAGTGAATGAATGAGCGTGAGAGTGAATGAGTGAGCGGGAGAGTGAATGAGTGAGCGGGAGAGTGAATGAGTGAGCGGGAGAGTGAATTAGTGAGAGTGAATGATTGAGCGGGAGAGTGAATGATTGAGCGGGAGAGTGAATGAGTGAGCGTGAGAGCGAATGAGTGAGCGTGAGAGTGAATGAGTGAGCGTGAGAGTGAATGAGTGAGCGTGAGAGTGAATGAGTGAGCGGGAGAGTGAATTAGTGAGAGTGAGAGTGAATGAGAGAGAAAGAGAGAGAGTGTGTGTGTGTGTGTGTGAGCGTACGCATGCGTGTGAGTGTGTGTGTATGAAAGAATACAGAGAGAGAGAGAGAGAGTGAGAGAGAGAGAGAGAGCTGAGCAGATGCATGTCATGTAACACGCGAATCCATATGTTTGTGTATTCTCATCTGTCATATTATAAGTTAAATACCATTTGATTTTATCATGTATAATCTAAACTTATGTTCATTACTGTAGTTTGAGTGAGAGAGTGAGTGAGTGTTAATGAGAGACAGAATGAGTGAGCGTGAGAGTGAGAGTGAATGAGTGAGCGTGAGAGTGAATGAGTGAGCGTGAGAGTGAATGAGTGAGCGGGAGAGTGAATGATTGAGCGTGAGAGTGAATGAGTGAGCGGGAGAGTGAATGAGTGAGAGTGGATGAGTGAGCGGGAGAGTGAATGAGTGAGCGTGAGGGTGAATGAGTGAGCGGGAGAGTGAATGAGTGAGCGTGAGAGCGAATGAGTGAGCTGGAGAGTGAATGATTGAGAGTGTCTGTGTGTGGGAGTGAATGAGTGTGAGTGAATGAGTGAGCGTAAGAGTGAATGAGTGAGCGTGAGAGTGAATGAGTGAGCGGGAGAGTGAATGAGTGAGCGGGAGAGTGAATTAGTGAGAGTGAACGATTGAGCGGGAGAGTGAATGAGTGAGCGTGAGAGTGAATGAGTGAGCGTGAGAGTGAATGAGTGAGCGTGAGAGTGATTGAGTGAGCGTGAGAGAATGAGTGAGAGTGAATGAGTGAGCGTGAGAAGGAATGAGTGAGCGTGAGAGTGAATGAGTGAGCGTGAGAGTGAATCAGTGAGCGGGAGAGTGAATGATTGAGCGTGAGAGTGAATGAGTGAGCGTGAGAGTGAATGAGTGAGCGGCAGAGTGAATGAGTGAGCGGGACAGTGAATGAGTGAGCGTGAGAGTGAATGAGTGAGAGTGAATGAGTGAGCGGGAGAGTGAATGATTGAACGGGAGAGTGAATGAGTGAGCGGGAGAGTGAATGAGTGAGTGGGAGAGTGAATGAGTGAGCGGGAGAGACAGAATGAGTGAGCGGGAGAGACAGAATGAGTGAGCGTGAGAGTGAATGAGTGAGCGGGAGAGTGAATGAGTGAGCGGGAGAGTGAATGAGTGAACGGGAGAGTGAATGAGTGAGCGGGAGAGTGAATGAGTGAGAGTGTGTGTGTGTGAGTGAATGTGTGAGAGTGAATGAGAGAGAGAGAGAGAGTGTGTGTGTGGTGTGTGTGTGTGTGTGTGTGTGTGTGTGTGTGTGTGTGTGTGTGTGTGTGTGTGTGGGGGACGCGCTGGCATCACTACTTTTACGTCACATACTTTTTATGTACACATTTTTCTCCATGTTTAGCCATGTTTATGTTTACAACATTCATTTCACAATGTTTATTTTTCTTCCTATGTAAATGTATAATGCTCTTGATGAACGAAAGACGAGTGATTGGAAGGGCCGAATGTAAGACGGGCCTGCGCGCCCAATTTGTGACCCTAATAAAGTTGATTTGATTTGATTTGATTTAGTGTTGTGTCACATATCTCCAGCCAGAGACCCCACAAACATGTCTCTGTGTCTAGTGTTATGTCACACATCTCCAGCCTGGGACCCCACAAATATGTCTCTGTGTCTAGTGTTACGTCACACATCTCCAGCCAGGGAGCCCACAAACATGTCTCTGTGTCTAGTGTTATGTCACACATCTCCAACCTGGGAGCCCACAAACATGTCTCTGTGTCTAGTGTTGTGTCACACATCTCCAACCTGGGAGCCCACAAACATGTCTCTGTGTCTAGTGTTATGTCACATATCTCCAACCTGGGAGCCCACAAACATGTCTCTGTGTCTAGTGTTGTGTCACACATCTCCAACATGGGAGCCCACAAACATGTCTCTGTGTCTAGTGTTGTGTCACACATCTCCAACCTGGGAGCCCACAAACATGTCTCTGTGTCTAGTGTTGTGTCACACATCTCCAACCTGGGAGCCCACAAACATGTCTCTGTGTCTAGTGTTGTGTCACACATCTCCAACCTGGGAGCCCACAAACATGTCTCTGTGTCTAGTGTTGTGTCACACATCTCCAACCTGGGAGCCCACAAACATGTCTCTGTGTCTAGTGTTGTGTCACACATCTCCAGCCAGAGACCCCACAAACATGTCTCTGTGTCTAGTGTTGTGTCACACATCTCCAGCCAGGGAGCCCACAAACATGTCTCTGTGTCTAGTGTTGTGTCACACATCTCCAGCCAGGGAGCCCACAAACATGTCTCTGTGTCTAGTGTTGTGTCACACATCTCCAGCCTGGGACCCCCACAAACATGTCTCCTGGGAGCCCACAAACATGTCTCTGTGTCTAGTGTTGTGTCACACATCTCCAGCCAGGGAGCCCACAAACATGTCTCTGTGTCTAGTGTTGTGTCACACATCTCCAACCTGGGACCCCCACAAACATGTCTCCTGGGAGCCCACAAACATGTCTCTGTGTCTAGTGTTGTGTCACACATCTCCAGCCAGGGAGCCCACAAACATGTCTCTGTGTCTAGTGTTATGTCACACATCGCCAGCCAGAGACCCCACAAACATGTCTCTGTGTCTAGTGTTGTGTCACACATCTCCAGCCTGAGACCCCACAAACATGTCTCTGTGTCTAGTGTTGTGTCACACATCTCCAGCCTGAGACCCCACAAACATGTCTCTGTGTCTAGTGTTGTGTCACACATCTCCAACCAGAGACCCCACAAACATGTCTCTGTGTCTAGTGTTGTGTCACACATCTCCAGCCTGAGACCCCACAAACATGTCTCTGTGTCTAGTGTTGTGTCACACATCTCCAGCCTGGGACCCCACAAACATGTCTCCTGGGAGCCCACAAACATGTCTCTGTGTCTAGTGTTGTGTCACACATCTCCAACCTGGGAGCCCACAAACATGTCTCTGTGTCTAGTGTTGTGTCACACATCTCCAGCCTGGGACCCCACAAACATGTCTCCTGAGACCCCACAAACATGTCTCTGTGTCTAGTGTTGTGTCACACATCTCCAGCCAGGGAGCCCACAAACATGTCTCTGTGTCTAGTGTTGTGTCACACATCTCCAGCCTGAGACCCCACAAACATGTCTCTGTGTCTAGTGTTGTGTCACACATCTCCAACCTGGGAGCCCACAAACATGTCTCTGTGTCTAGTGTTGTGTCACACATCTCCAACCTGGGAGCCCACAAACATGTCTCTGTGTCTAGTGTTGTGTCACACATCTCCAGCCAGAGACCCCACAAACATGTCTCTGTGTCTAGTGTTGTGTCACATATCTCCAGCCAGAGACCCCACAAACATGTCTCTGTGTCTAGTGTTATGTCACACATCTCCAGCCTGGGACCCCACAAACATGTCTCTGTGTCTAGTGTTATGTCACACATCTCCAGCCAGGGAGCCCACAAACATGTCTCTGTGTCTAGTGTTATGTCACACATCTCCAACCTGGGAGCCCACAAACATGTCTCTGTGTCTAGTGTTGTGTCACACATCTCCAACCTGGGAGCCCACAAACATGTCTCTGTGTCTAGTGTTATGTCACACATCTCCAGCCAGGGAGCCCACAAACATGTCTCTGTGTCTAGTGTTATGTCACACATCTCCAGCCAGGGAGCCCACAAACATGTCTCTGTGTCTAGTGTTATGTCACACATCTCCAACCAGGGAGCCCACAAACATGTCTCTGTGTCTAGTGTTGTGTCACACATCTCCAGCCAGAGACCCCACAAACATGTCTCTGTGTCTAGTGTTGTGTCACATATCTCCAACCTGGGAGCCCAGAAACATGTCTCTGTGTCTAGTGTTATGTCACACATCTCCAGCCAGGGAGCCCACAAACATGTCTCTGTGTCTAGTGTTGTGTCACACATCTCCAACCTGGGACCCCCACAAACATGTCTCTGTGTCTAGTGTTGTGTCACACATCTCCAACCTGGGAGCCCACAAACATGTCTCTGTGTCTAGTGTTGTGTCACACATCTCCAGCCAGAGACCCCACAAACATGTCTCTGTGTCTAGTGTTATGTCACACATCTCCAGCCTGAGACCCCACAAACATGTCTCTGTGTCTAGTGTTGTGTCACACATCTCCAACCTGGGACCCCCACAAACATGTCTTTGTGTCTAGTGTTGTGTCACACATCTCCAGCCAGGGACCCCCACAAACATGTCTTTGTGTCTAGTGTTATGTCACACATCTCCAACCTGGGAGCCCACAAACATGTCTCTGTGTCTAGTGTTGTGTCACACATCTCCAACCTGGGACCCCCACAAACATGTCTTTGTGTCTAGTGTTGTGTCACACATCTCCAGCCAGGGACCCCACAAACATGTCTCTGTGTCTAGTGTTGTGTCACACATCTCCAACCTGGGAGCCCACAAACATGTCTCTGTGTCTAGTGTTATGTCACACATCTCCAGCCAGGGAGCCCACAAACATGTCTCTGTGTCTAGTGTTGTGTCACACATCTCCAACCTGGGACCCCCACAAACATGTCTCCTGGGAGCCCACAAACATGTCTCTGTGTCTAGTGTTATGTCACACATCTCCAACCTGGGACCCCCACAAACATGTCTCCTGGGAGCCCACAAACATGTCTCTGTGTCTAGTGTTATGTCACACATCTCCAGCCAGGGAGCCCACAAACATGTCTCTGTGTCTAGTGTTGTGTCACACATCTCCAACCTGGGAGCCCACAAACATGTCTCTGTGTCTAGTGTTGTGTCACACATCTCCAACCTGGGAGCCCACAAACATGTCTCTGTGTCTAGTGTTGTGTCACACATCTCCAACCTGGGAGCCCACAAACATGTCTCTGTGTCTAGTGTTATGTCACACATCTCCAACCTGGGAGCCCACAAACATGTCTCTGTGTCTAGTGTTGTGTCACACATCTCCAACCTGGGAGCCCACAAACATGTCTCTGTGTCTAGTGTTGTGTCACACATCTCCAGCCAGGGAGCCCACAAACATGTCTCTGTGTCTAGTGTTATGTCACACATCTCCAGCCTGGGACCACACAAACAGGTATCAGTGGTGAAATGCCTCAGCAACATCAGAATGCATGTCTCATTCCACAACAAAAGAATAAAACACCCATAAGGAATGAAAAGATAGATAAATAAAAACTTCACCACGCTGCTGTGGTTTACAATTTTATGACGCAAAACTGGGCATCAATGCAGGAAGCCAGTCTGCTTTTCTATCAAAGGTTGGGAAATCTCATTCTACAGCAGGAAGCCAGTCTGCTTTTCTATCAAAGGTTGGGAAATCTCATTCTACAGCAGGAAGCCAGTCTGCTTGTCTATCAAAGGTTGGGAAATCTCATTCTACAGCAGAGAAAAGGGAACAGTAGGGCTGTTACATTCTTGTTATTTAAAAGGCCAAATTCACATGTGAACACCTTGTTGCGGAATCCATGACTGAGAGATAAGACTTTCAGTGGACATATGTGTGAACTTAACAATGGCGGTAGGAGGCCTGACACCTATTTGCAACACAGAGATAAAGAAAGTCAGATGCCAGAAAACAAGGAAGGTGAGTTTTAAGATAAGAATGTACGACGCAACGTCAATAGCATCTCCGAATAGCGGTAAAAATTCGTTGACAGGTGAAACTACAGTCCATGGTGAAAGTAGGGGAGGAGATAAAGAATGTTGGACTTAAGGCGCCCAAGTAAACATTAAAAGTGAAAAGGAGATGATAAAAGACGAAAATTACGTCCAGGACAAAAGCAGTATTAAACTTATGGGCAATGCAGACCTAACTCAGACGCAAGCACAGATAGCATACCAGGGATGACTTGTCAGAGATTACCCTCTCATTTTGTATGACTTCAGTGAAAAGTTTTGTGGCAGAATTTCGTAGCTATAAACTCAGGTAATACCAACATATTTTTGATCATTTGTCTTCTGTTCTAGGGCTTTCTATAGTTTTCTGTTTCTGTGTACTCTTCCAAACTTCAAGCTTGTGGATTTTCTTTGTTATTTATTGTTCCAGTTCTAGCCTTTATGGTGTCACTGTGAAAACTGTTTTCTCGTTGTTGTATGTGATAATTTGGAAAAATCCAACATTATCCAAGCCATGTGAGTGCTTGGCCTATTCAGGTGCAGGAGAGACATTGAGATTCATCCTGCATGCGGTCGATGCACATTGGAGACACTACTCAGGAGAAATTCCCGAGGGCAAGCAGTCTATTGATAGCGTTCAAAATAACGTTGATTATTTTGACCACACTTGTAATGCCTACCAAGATTAGTGTGAAACTACTTGCAGTGAGAAGTGTGTGTGTGTGTGTGTGTCTGTGTGTGCGCATGCATGCGTGGGTGAGTGTATGTATGTTAGGAGATGTGTAGACAGACAGGTACTACCCATCTTTGACATGTGGATGATGACTATGAGGATGTCATACCAGTGGAGGAAATAAAGTATGAATTGAAAACAACTAAGGATACTGCGTCAGGACCTGGCAGATCCAGCTACTCCCATATGAAAGATGTAAGCCATGTTGGTTTGGAGGAGATGGCTACTTGTTTTAATCTAAGCATTAGCACAGCATCAGTGCCCCCGGAGTGGGTGCATATCTATTTAATGCCATTACCCAAGCCAGGTAAGGACCTTTCAAGACTTAAAGGCTGCAGGGTTATCTCCTGGCAGAACACATTTGGCTGGGTATTGGAAGAGATTGTTGCTGTTCAGCTGCAGACATTATTGGACAGGGAAAAGCTACTCCCAAGAAGGCTGGGTAGTTACTGCTGAGGGAAGAAACATGGTCAAACGTGCAACATTTGAGTTTGATGTTTATGAGGGGTTCCAGAATTCACAGAAAAGAATGGCAGCAGCTGTGGATCTTGGGGATGCATATAACAGAGTCAGGTAAGAGCTCTTCATGCACATTCTTATGGAGATGGGGTGTTAGTGCCTGGGTGGTCAACTGGATAGCAACTACCCTGCACTCTCATAGGGTTGCTCTCCGCCTAGGTTCATGGATCTAGGAGGCATGCATTATTTCCCCAGGATTACCACCAGGATCTGCAATATCGCCTGTGCAATTCTATGTGTACACAAGCAAGATTGTGAGCATTGGAGCACCGGTGATTGGAAAGATGATTCATTAATTGATAACTTTACAATTCTGGGGGAATTAAGCTACTCAATCACACCAAAACTCAATAAAATGATGTGAGTATTAACAATCAATTAATCAATCATCCTACAATGACAATGACATCAGCTTCAACAATGAATCTACAGAACACAACAAACAACACAATAACATCAAATATAACAATCTACAGAACACAACAAACAACACAATATCAAATATAACAATCTACTGAACACAACAAACAACACAACATCAAATATAACAATCTACTGAACACAACAAACAGCACAATAACATCAAATATAACAATCTACAGAACACAACAAACAACACAATAACATCAAATATAACAATCTACAGAACACAACAAACAACACAATAACATCAAATATAACAATCTACTGAACACAACAAACAACACAATATCAAATATAACAATCTACAGAACACAACAAACAACACAACATCAAATATAACAATCTACTGAACACAATAACATCAAATATAACAATCTACTGAACACAACAAACAGCACAATAACATCAAATATAACAATCTACAGAACACAACAAACAAAACAATAACATCAAATATAACAATCTACAGAACACAACAAACAACACAATATCAAATATAACAATCTACTGAACACAACAAACAACACAATAACATCAAATATAACAATCTACAGAACACAACAAACAACACAATATCAAATATAACAATCTACTGAACACAACAAACAACACAATAACATCAAATATAACAATCTACTGAACACAACAAACAACACAATATAAAATATAACAATCTACAGAACACAACAAACAACACAACATCAAATATAACAATCTACTGAACACAACAAACAACACAATAACATCAAATATAACAATCTACTGAACACAACAAACAACACAATAACATCAAATATAACAATCTACTGAACACAACAAACAGCACAATAACATCAAATATAACAATCTACAGAACACAACAAACAACACAATAACATCAAATATAACAATCAACTGAACACAACAAACAACACAATATCAAATATAACAATCTACAGAACACAACAAACAACACAACATCAAATATAACATTCTACAGAACACAACAAACAACACAATAACATCAAATATAACAATCTACTGAACACAACAAACAGCACAATAACATCAAATATAACAATCTACAGAACACAACAAACAACACAATAACATCAAATATAACAATCTACAGAACACAACAAACAACACAATAACATCAAATATAACAATCTACTGAACACAACAAACAACACAATATCAAATATAACAATCTACAGAACACAACAAACAACACAATATCAAATATAACAATCTACTGAACACAACAAACAACACAACATCAAATATAACAATCTACAGAACACAACAAACAACACAACATCAAATATAACAATCTACAGAACACAACAAACAACACAACATCAAATATAACAATCTACTGAACACAACAAACAACACAATAACATCAAATATAACAATCTACTGAACACAACAAACAACACAATAACATCAAATATAACAATCTACAGAACACAACAAACAACACAATAACATCAAATATAACAATCTACTGAACACAACAAACAACACAATATCAAATATAACAATCTACAGAACACAACAAACAACACAACATCAAATATAACAATCTACAGAACACAACAAACACAACATCAAATATAACAATCTACTGAACACAACAAACAACACAATAACATCAAATATAACAATCTACTGAACACAACAAACAACACAATAACATCAAATATAACAATCTACTGAACACAACAAACAACACAACATCAAATATAACAATCTACAGAACACAACAAACAACACAACATCAAATATAACAATCTACAGAACACAACAAACAACACAACATCAAATATAACAATCTACTGAACACAACAAACAACACAATAACATCAAATATAACAATCTACTGAACACAACAAACAACACAATAACATCAAATATAACAATCTACAGAACACAACAAACAACACAACATCAAATATAACAATCTACATAACACAACAAACAACACAATAAAATCAAATATAACAATCTACAGAACACAACAAACAACACAATAACATCAAATATAACAATCTACTGAACAAACAACACAATAACATCAAATATAACAATCTACAGAACACAACAAACAACACAATAACATCAAATATAACAATCTACAGAACACAACAAACAACACAATAACATCAAATATAACAATCTACAGAACACAACAAACAACACAATAACATCAAATATAACAATCTACAGAACACAACAAACAGCACAATAACATCAAATATAACAATCTACAGAACACAACAAACAACACAATAACATCAAATATAACAATCTACAGAACACAACAAACAACACAATAACATCAAATATAACAATCTACAGAACACAACAAACAGCACAATAACATCAAATATAACAATCTACAGAACACAACAAACAACACAATATCAAATATAACAATCTACTGAACACAACAAACAACACAATAACATCAAATATAACAATCTACAGAACACAACAAACAACACAATATCAAATATAACAATCTACTGAACACAACAAACAACACAATAACATCAAATATAACAATCTACAGAACACAACAAACAACACAATATCAAATATAACAATCTACTGAACACAACAAACAACACAATAACATCAAATATAACAATCTACTGAACACAACAAACAACACAATAACATCAAATATAACAATCTACTGAACACAACAAACAACACAACATCAAATATAACAATCTACAGAACACAACAAACAGCACAATAACATCAAATATAACAATCTACTGAACACAACAAACAACACAATAACATCAAATATAACAATCTACTGAATAAACAACACAATAACATCAAATATAACAATGTACAGAACACAACAAACAACACAATAACATCAAATATAACAATCTACAGAACACAACAAACAACACAATATCAAATATAACAATCTACTGAACACAACAAACAACACAATAATATCAAATATAACAATCTACAGAACACAACAAACAACACAATATCAAATATAACAATGTACAGAACACAACAAACAACACAATAACATCAAATATAACAATCTACAGAAC